>OZ010737.1:175259403-175589403 GCA_963932295.1 Tipula lateralis | reverse complement strand
ACAAGAGTGAAAAAAAAATTTAAGTCATTTAGGATAAGAAATTCACACACAAAGCGCTTCATATTATGTACAAAAGCTTTTGACTAAAAATAAATATTTTTTATAAAATTTTAAAAAATTTAATTAAATTTTAATGATATTTTAATTATTTCGTTTTTTTTGTTATTATTAAATAATAATGAATTATTTATCATGATTATATCTTTATTTATAAATTAAATGAATTTCGAAATGTACGAACGAACGAAGAAAAAGCTTTCCTCTCTATTGTGTATATGTATATGGCTGTATACAACGTCTATACTATAAAAAGCTTTTGTAACTAAGTTTATAAAATTATTTTGTTTGTGGTTAGCTTATTTAAAAGTTTTACATAATGTAAGCTTTTTTATATTTTGGCTCATATAATGCAATAATGCGAGCATAATGACGGTGGTAGTGGTAGGAAAATTGTTTAATCGTTTTAGATAAAAGATTTGTTGATCAAATAGAAGTTACGTAAAACCATCTGTTGGAGAGGGTTCTTTGAATTGGTCACAATCGATATGATGGTATGTGAAGGTGTCTTCACCCGCCTATGAAAAGATTTAAATGGTTCTGTTTTACTTGGCCTTGACATGTGACGAACATTTAAACAAAAATCGAAGTATGAGAGTTTGTCAAATTGACACTTAACAATCCTTTGATCGGAACTGAATAGATAAACTAATGTGTGAATTTTAGACAACACCACCAACGTCTCTAAGTAACCGTTAAATCTCTATCTGTATATGATCTGTTTAGACCTGTCGTTATTACTTCGAGTGTAGTTACAAACGATGACTAGACCAAAAGGTGTAGCGCTAATACCTTTAATTTTATTTTATTCATTCTAGGTCATCCTAGAAGTTGACTTTTGTTTATTATTACTAAGAATACTGGCGTTCACGTTTCTTTTTAACAATAAATATTTAGTTATTCAACTGAACCAGAGATGTCATCCGTGTCCATTTATATTTAATTTATTATGAAGTCCCTTTGAATTTGGTATAGATTGCTTCGATAATTCCCCGTAATTATCTTATAGGTTCCTTCCCAACTATGTTGTGGTGATAAACTGTTCAGGTTGAAATACCTCACCAACTGTCTTTCCTTAAATTTTCTATTACTCTCTCGACAGAAGAGAACCTCATGACAGAACCTTTCAGTTTGAATAACCACTTCCTATTTTCTCTTAATTTGTTTATTTTTACCGAGTGTTGTTGGCCATTTTAGTCCTCTCATTGGATGAATCTAATCATTTACTAATCCACCCCCCACAATCGTCCACATTGCTCCTCTATCCATTGTTATTTCACAGGCTTTTCCGTTGATTCCTCCACTTAACGTTAAGCTATTAACACCTATGGTGAATCGAGGAACTGGTTAACTTTTCCTCTTTACTGATTTAACGTTTCTTATCTTACAGGACTTCCTCTTTCTCTAATAAATTGGCCTTTTCCATTTTTCTCGATACATAAATCACGAATACCCTAAGCAATTGCATATATTTTCATTCTCTCTGTGCATTCGGGATCCATATTGTAATGTGTGAATGCACTATGTCTGGAACAAACTCCTATAATGTTTCTCCAACTTTTTGACATCGGCCTTAAACCATCCAGTATGGGTCTCGCTTGTGGTCAGCTTCATATTTTTATTCTAAGACCAGCATCATTTTATTATGATACCCTTGTTCGGATTCTGAAACTATCTGTAGTATATCTGCACATTACCTTCTTATGAAGTTTTAAGAGCTATTATCATTTAATGGCACTTTTGTCTTGTCCAGTTAGTAAGCATTTCGATTTTCAAAATTACTTGTTTCTGATTGGTCACTATTTGTTGTATCGCTGCCGTTATCTGCACATAGGTGCTCGGGTATGTTTTAATTTATAGTTGTTTTCAGTCATTCAGCATTTGTTGCACTTATACTTATCTTCTGCATTTGTAGCTCTCATGCATGTCTGAATCCATATTTCTAAACAAAGTTTGGAGAACACTTTCCTTGCAGCTCAGATTACTCCACATTGCAGAAACACCCTGTAGGCTGAGTTTCGTCTTTAACATCGGTACTTTCAGCTCCAGAAGCTTCAAAATAAAGTTTAATCTGTTTCTTATTATCACAAAAATTCACTAGTAAGTCACCATTATTTCCCAACTAGATTTCACTTCCACTTTTATTTCACTTTTTTATCACTTTTCCCGATTTTGCCTTATTGCAATTTAACTTCAAACTGATTCAATACGCTTTGGGATCCTGAATGTATGCCCAACTATATTCCTTCTAGGTCACCGTATTCATTTTATTTTGTTTTGTTTTAAATTATAGACGTTTATTGACTCAGAGATGTCGCCCATGTCCGTAACGTTATCCTTTATAATGCTGCCATCTGTGAATTAGTAAAAAAAACAAAATAATTTTTTTTCATAAAACTTTAAGTAAAAAGTTGAACAAAAGCTAGAATGTGGAATGTCAAGATTTTTGACTGATATGATAATTTTCATATAAGGGATCGTATTTTAATACCGCTAAACAATTGGGCGTGTCAACATTATCCAAAGAACACAAAATTACTGATCAGCAAAATGCGAGGTTTTATTTGTAGTAACATCAGAAAGGTGTACTGAATATCAAGGTCATTGTAGTTTGCAGCTAATTAAGAGTGTGGCTAGCTTTTTTGTTCTTTAATCGTTTAATGTTGCTTTTTAAGCCCATCATAGTGGCATTGATTGACAGCTGTGTTTGAGATCTTCTGTGTACATCCGTAATGTCGTGTTTTGTCATCAGCCCACTTTTGTTTAATGAGTATCGCCATTTAATAATTGTGGACACATAAAAGTTTACTAAGGCTGTTTCGTTGGATAGATATCAGCTTATATTAAATCTTGTCATGATAAGTTGTGTCCAAGTTCTAACTCATGATGTTCAACTGGACAATCTGTTTACGTTTGTACTTTGCAAGCCTTTTGCCACTTTTCTTTTTTATGGTGTAAAGTCTGAAATATTATGAATCATTTAACCGAGGAAGACGGAAAAATAGAGATAGATAGATATATAGATAGAGAGCGAGAGAGGTAGAGATCGAGATGGACAGATAGAAAAAAAAGTGAAAGAGATGGAGTGAGAGAAAGAGAAAGAGAGCGAAAGAAGAGAGACAGAGAAGGAGAGAGAAATAGATAGATAGATAGATAGATATGGAAAGAGCAAGGGAGATAGAAAGAGAGCCAAACGGAGGGAAAGAGCAAGTAAGAGTATTATTAACAAATATTAGTCTTGTTTAGATGGAATATCAGTTAGAACCTTACCATCTAAAATTCTGTGATTATTTAGTATAGTCTATTGAACTTACGTTAGTTTGCAACCAAACTGGGTCGAGTATGGGAAGGTCAATCTGTTTTGCTTTCCAGAACCTGTTCGAATGTGTATTATGCTCAAATTAAGGAGAGATACTACACCTTTCCCGAGATGCTTGTAGTTTCAGCATGAGAGCTATAATTTGTCAGTTCTCACTTGAACTACAGGTCGATACACCCTGTACCAAATTATCTCTATACCAATATTTTAATTGAATTACATAATTATTATCAATTTGAATTTGAATTTGGAGGGTGATTGAATTAACATGAGTGGGCGGATTAAGTATCTATATATGTACTCGTATATTTAGTATTCAACATTTGAATTCGATAATTATTAAAAACACACAAGTTAATGATTTTATCAACAACAAATAAAAACTTTATTTCGAAACATGATATGAATCTCTAATGATTTAGTTTTTATATGCAATGTTGGGATGCCGCACATATATACATATATGTACGAGTATATAGATTGATGTATCGATAGGGGATACTGATTGCTGATGATTATTGCGGTAATTATGTTAAAGCACAAAAAATCAAATATTGATTGACTCGAGATGAACATAATTATAATCTATAGATAAGTTTATGCTAAAGCAACATGTTGAGTTTATTGATTTAAGTCGAATGAAATTACGGGTCAGTAATCTTTTGTACATAGATGATATATAGTTTGTATAAAGTTCCTTCGATAAATATGGCAAATGAGTAAGTGTTCAACGGTTCACACAAAATTAAAGCCTTTAACCTTTAAGCATTCGATTACATCTTAATAAATCATTTATAAGCTACACATATATATGTTGAACATGAAGATGGTACATATATATACAGAACCATGTGTGTACGTATTTCGAAATAATATGAAAAGTTTTACAGCAAACATAACCTAAAACAATAAGTATAACAACACACACACACAATATTATATCTCAAGAGTCCGATTTATCATACAAAATTGTTCTGTTCACAAAATATTAGACATTAAAATTTGGGGTAACGAAAAAGCACCAACAGCAAATAACGGAAAAACTAAAAAGTTATTTCTTATATAGGAATATAGTATGTTGTTGTTGTGTTTAAGAAAAGTTTTAGGATCATACTGTTCAATACCTCAGTACATAAAGTAACGAAAATTATAACTTTGCGGGGGAGGGTTGGGCAAAGTAATGGTAAATTACTATATCGTGTATAAACAATGATCACGGCTTTTTTGCGACACGTGAATTGTACTTTACGATCTTATACGAAAAGCTCTGTATAATATATAGTGTAGAGTGTTATATACGCGAGTATAAAAATTTAAAAGAAAATAGAGGATTTTTCCATACCATAATAATAAACAAAAATTATGAATTCGAAAAACTTTTGGGAAATGTATTCATAAGATTTTTGTTCTTGCGATTTAATGATGGTGTTTTCATTCCGTTTTGTACTCGTCTATATACGTACACGAGCTGGATGTAGGAAATATAATTGGATAATAGTTGAATATAGTGTTTTTGGTGGTTAGATTGGCATGCAAGAGAAAATGGATTCGTTAGCGCGTGATTATTTGAAAAATGGTTATTTTGATTTATTGTCGGAAAAATTGGATGAGCAAGATGTGTGAATTATTTGCTTTGGGTAAGATTTATGCAAATTTATCCCAATTATATTGGAATGAAGATTAAATCTTAAAAGCTCGGTTAAAGATGAACTGGATTTATATCAGTGATAGTTACAGGTCAGATTTGAATTTGAAGGTCATAGTATAGATCATATGTTAAGCGAAAGACTTTCATGGTGGTCTGTTTATAAAACAGAAATGTAAAAGCTTTAACATGGAGGTTCTGGAGGTTCTGGAGTTGGAACCGTCATCCCCTTCGCTCTTATGAATTATATTTTATAAATTTATAATAAAAAACATTCTTGATTAAGACTACTTACGAATAGAGCTTAGGATCAACTAACTCATGATCAGTCGCGGTTCACACGGAACCTTTATCCACTTCATTACTCATAGATCACATTTGATGATTATTTTCTACCACCAGAAAGCTCTTACACCAAACACTTCGATCGATATAATTGTATCCTTATATTCGATATGACTAGATTTTAATAGTATCAGCTTGTTATATGAGTTACAACTTAATATTGGGTACAAATTAGCGATATATAACTTCCATGTCTACCGTTCTGTTGTCTTTAAAAAGCATCAACAAAATAGGCTTACTAGGCACAATATATCATTAAGAGCATCTAATAACTTCAATCGAAAAAGTAAATCTTACTCACTTAAAGTTTGACTAGCTCGTTTCGGCCCCAATTCCACTAATCATATTTACCAGATAATACTATTTGCCAAAATGTTCGAAACTTCGAAAAGAACCAGCTACTAGCTGATTCAATTGGTCTTTCGTTCCTATCCAAATCTGATAATCGATTTGCACATCAAAAATGCTTCGATTCCACATCAGAGTTTCCCCTGTATTCGACGTGATCAGGTATAGTTCACCATCTCTTGGGTCACAGTATTTATGCTTACAGTACGCTTTATCTCATATAAAACAATGCTACAGCTGTACACAATATAGGTATGATCTTTTCGGTTAAGCGGTCCGTCACTGGCGTCATCATCAGATCGAAACCGGAATAGCAAATGGTATTATCCTCTGATAACATTCCTGCAGCTCTCGAACATATTATAATCGTGTTGTTAGGTTGTGAGCTATAGGACCCAGTAAAAAAGGGCTGTACCTGTATGGTATTTCTATATGATAATTCTACCCATTCTTCCAAGCTTCATAACTTAAAAACTAATTGGATACTCTCAATGATATAAATATCTTTGTTGTTAAAAGAATAGCAGATACTAGCTTTGTGAAATTCTACTAGGTACGAGTATTCCCAATTTGATCTGAGGTAGGCAGAATCTTAATTGAATCAAGCTGATAAATATGGTATTCCCCTTTCAAGTATCATGGGTGCTGCAATGTTCAATGTATTAATAAAAAAGTTCTTATTTACGACACATTTCACATAGAGCTCAAAACCGACATGTTCACACGAAACCCTTCATGACATCAGTCCTTATATGCATGGAGTTGTCATTGGTACCAAAATTTGTACCTATGGCAGCTCCATGCAAACGTACACGCATATTATTGTACCCTTCTATTTGATATTACCTAATTTTACTCGGATCATTAAACTGTCCATATCAGGTTTAACGGCTAGTTGGCAGGTTAGATGTAACACTCTTCTCAGCGAGTATCAATTGCATGGTATATCTGAATAAGTCATTCCTTCTAACTAAAAGTGGCTTACTTGGCACAATAAATCATTATAAAACCATAAACAAATAAATCATTATAAAACCTCTAATAACTTCAAGTCAATTTTACTCATTTAAAGTTTGAGATTAGATCGTTTCGGCCTCAATTCCTCTATAATCATATATTAATGCACATAGGCCATCCTGAGGGAAACTTCGCCACTAGATGATGTGATTGATCTTTCGACTGACAATCGATTTGTACATTACAACTGCTACAATCCATCAGGGCCTCCGTTGACTTCGACCTTATCAGGTTTAGTACACAATCTTTCGAATCACAGTATATATACTTACGGGCTTACGGCACGCATAAACTCGTTAAATAATATAATACTATCGATTTGATCGAGTTAGATGTTTTTAACAAACATGTTTTTGAAAAGCTCACGCTTTTTTTTCGAGGTGTTGTTAGATTGTATGCCAACTTCCAATAACACAGGATGGGAGTTTCTTGTTAATGTGGTACGATAACTCTATAGGATAATTCTAGCTATCATTCGAAGTTAATTAACGTTTTTTTTAAATCGATGAAAGTCATAAATATCTCCGTTCAACGCTTAACAAAACTAAGCATGTAATAAACTTTGGTGCCGCATTGTTCTTTGTGTTTTATAAAACACATATTTTTGATGACTTGTTAATGGCTTCACTTGCAAATGTTGGGCTGAAGCAGATGAGAGTCACACCAACTGATTAGATTTTCGATGTCTTCTTGAAATTTTTGGTCACCTCAACGTTCTCTATAGTTATATAGTGTTTGAGGTCAACCACAAACATAAGGACGTTTAGAATGCTGTGTAACTTCAATAATACGTACTAGGAAGCAACCTGATTGGAGAAATCAATTATATGAAAGCTCTTCAATATTTTACAATGGTGGATGAACGATTCGGTCCGATATTTTGAACGAAAGTGAATTAAGTGATATCATAATTACCAGTGTTACAGTTTTATCAGTGTTACAATTTCACCATGATGGATGCCATGAGAAAACAGCGTACTTCGTACGAATTAGCTTTAGCATGACAAGCTAAATTCGCTAAGAAGCTAACGGTTACGTCCACTGAAAGCCTAGATGAATTGCGATTGAGAGAAATCAGCGGCGAAGATCAACAAAATCGTACGGTTAAGCAGCCTTTAAGACATCACAAATCCTGGTGAAAGCTCAATGAACGCCACAAGCGCCGCACCATCGGTAAAGCTTGCAAAATTACAGATCCCACATTTCGACGGAGACTATACTGAATGGCAGAGTTTCTTTGACATATTCGCATCAAGTATTCATGAAAATGAAACTATACCAACCGTCCAAAAGTTCCAATACTTTGTCGGCCTACTCCTGGGGGTGAAGCATACTCACTCGTCAAGCATTATAAGATCACCGAGGCGAATTACCACGAGACACTGCAAAAATTAACACAAAGATATTCATTGAACAGCCCAACGTTAAGGCAGCTTGTTCCGATAATTTAAGAAAAATTCTAGACACTTCCGACGAGGTGATACGAGGCATAATAGCATTGAGCGAGAAGGCGGAGTCAAGAGATCTTTGGCTCATTTTCTCAATAAGCGAGTGGACGCCCTCAAATTTCTCAGATGTGACCAAGTACGGCCAGCGAGATCAAAAAAACAGATTCATCCGAAAAGGACATTGGCATCGTTTACTACATGGGTGTGCGTCGCATATAATATTAAAGATCATAAATTGATTGAGTGCGACAAGTTCAAGGAACTGTCCGTAGAGGACCGAAATCTACTATTGAGCAAGAATATCATATGTTTCAACTGCTTCAACTCAAATCACACTGTGTATGACTGCAAGTCTCGAAGTAGATGCCGCCTTTGCTCACGAAGACATAATAAGTTATTGCATACTGATGGGAATATATCAAGTGCCACCACAATTCATGAATCACGCACTAACGTAGCAGAAACCTTAACAAATTGTACTCAGCATAACCATGGCTTTAAGGAAAAGGGTATACAAGAACTAACCATATTACCAACGGCGATGATTTATGCTAACGATAGCAATGGAACCTTGCAGAGCTTTATTAGACACAGCTTCATAAGCCTCTTTTGTAACTGAAACTTTTGTAACACAATTGGGCTTTCGACGCGTCAACGGAAGGACGATTAAAACCGGAATCAGGCAGACGGTCCCTGGTAAATCACATGGAATAGCCAAAATTCGATTTACATCAAATTTCTGTGACAAACCAGTGGAATTGATAATTGCATTTATAATTTCGAAAATCACATCGCCTCTTCCAGGACGCACAATCAATATCAATCACTTATCAACCATAGCATTATGTGAATTGGCAGACCCTAACTTTAATAAGCCAGCTACAATCGATATTCTGTTAGGTGCTGCTATTATCTTCAATCTGTTCGACGATGGCATCCAGAGAATAGGACCAAGCAATCCGATGGCGCAGAATACGAAGTTAGGCTGGATAATTGGTGGCGTTTATGATGAATCGACAGCAGAACCAATAAGAACATGAACCACGCAAATTAATATAGACAAAACACTACGAAGATTCTGGGAAATCGAAGAGTTCTCTGCTGATACAAATACGAGGTACACGGAAGAAGCACAATCTTGCGAGCAATTCTTTCAAACTACAACATCCAGAAGCAGTGATGGCAGATTAATCACGAGACTACCATTTAAGGAAAACAAAACGAAGGAAAAACTGAGTCAAACTTATGACATAGCACTATCGAGATTATTGGCCATGGAAAAAAGATTTCGAAGCGACTCAGAATTTCAAAGACTATATACGTGGACTTTACGGGAGAATATCAGGAACTAGGCCATATGACTGAGGTCAATATAAATGAGCGAGACTTACGTAAAATGTACATTCTACCCCACCATGTAGTACAAAAGGATAGCCGTCTCACACTCTGCGTCAGCGAAATGCGGAGGATGTTGCTCTTTGAACGAGAAACTGATGATAGGACCTACCGTACAAGCAAATTTATTAGAACTTATTTTAAGATTTCAACAGCATCGTTACGTACTTGTTGGAGACTTGGAGAAAATGTATCGACAGGTTCTCATGCACGAGGAAGACAGGAAGCACCAAATTATTTTATGGCGAGATAAGCAACAATGTATCAAACCATTTATGTTAAATACAGTGACATACGGTCCGGCATCCGCATCGTTTATGGCTACCAGATGTTTAGTTGAACTATCGAAATAGTACTCAGATGAATTTCCAGAAGCTGCTCCTGCAATTGAAAAGGACGTATACGTCGACGACCCAATGACAGGTGCTGCAACATTATCACAGCTACAAGATTTGAAGCATAGAATAGTGATAATCATGCAGAGTGGTGGATTCAATCATAAATCAAACCAATCAGATTGACAGTATTGTCAATGGTGACATTAAACAGCTATCAGAGCTCGAGAAATCCATTAAGTTACTTGTGATAGCATGGCAATCATCAACCGATCGATTCATTTTTCAAGCCAAAATAAATACTCTTTAAAGAACTACACAAAAAGAAACCTACTGTCTGAAGCAAGCCGCATATTTGACCCGTTAGGATTGATTTCAATCCGGGTTAAAATCTTGTTCCAAAAACTTTGGCTGTTAAAGCAAGACTGGGATGAAGAGCTGCCAACTGACATAAAAATGGAATGGGTAAAATTAAGAACCGAACTATGTAGCAATTCTAAAATTGAGATTCCGAGGTGGATGGGTATCACCACTACAGTCCGCATTAACGGGTTTTGCGATGCGAGAAAATGGGCCTAAGCAGCGGTACTATATGCGATCTCAGAAAGATCAGATGGAGTTCATTCACACTTAATATGTTCAAAATCAAAGCTAGCTCCTCTAAAGCAGGTGAGCCTGCCCAGATTAGAACTTATGGGAGCAGTACTATTAAGCCGAGTTACCAAACAAGCGGTCAGTATTTTGAATCTCAAAATCTCTCAAATAACATTATATACAGATTCTAAGATCGTCTTAGATTGGCTGTCTGATCAACCACGGCGATGGACTACATTCGTAGCAAGCCGCACGGCGAAAATAATAAATGAGCACAACAGATGCATGTGGAGACACGTTCCATCAAAGGAGAATCCAGCGGATTATGCCACTCGTGGCAAATCGTATCATGAAATAGCAAGAGACGAATTTTGGTGGAACGGACCTCAGTGGCTACGTGAAGACAGAGCAAGATGGCCAAAACAATCGGATAAACCTCATACAACTACAGAAGAAAGTAGTACCTCATAAGCATTTCACAGTTCAATACGAAGCCAGAGCGACACATCAGATATAGTATACGATATGTTCAATAAAATTTCAAGCTTAATTAAATTACAGAGAATACTCGCTTATGTTCTCCGGGTTCTAAATAATTGCAGATCATCGAAAGCGAAGGCCAAATCCAGAACACTGATCGGAAAATCGGAAATTGAGGCAGCCGACCAAATCCTAGTTCGAAAGGCACAACTATTGATTTTCCGGAAGAATATGCAGCTCTCCTTAAAAATAAGCCAATATCAAGACAAAGCAAATTACGAACAATAAATCCCTTTCTTGATGATACTCAAATCATGCGTGCTGGTGGAAGATTGGAGAATTCAGCTTTACCGTATCATACTAAGCATCCCGCTATTATATCAATAAGCCGACTGTCAACCTTAATTACTAGGCACATACACAACGAAAATCAATATCCTGGTACCAATTTGTGGACGAGTCTAGTTTGCAAAACTACTGGGTACTAAGGTCAAAACTACTGGGTACTAAGACGCAAGGACGTCGCAAACAAGGTATTTCGACAATGTATCAGTTCAAATCAGCGACCGAAGATGACCAAACAACTAATGGGGCAACTACCTCAAGACCGAGTCCAAACAGGCTTTCCATTTTCCGCAGTAGGCGTAGATTTCTGCGGTCCTTTCTTGTGACAACAGTACGAATTTCATTGGCGCAAGGAATCATTTACAGACGGTTTACAATTTCCTACATCACCGCTTAAGTGAAATTGTTAGTCATCTTTCGTAACAAAAAATAGAGTGGAGATTTATACCACCGGCAGCTCTTCATCAAGGGATTATGGGAGAGTGCCGTTAAGTCTACCAAGACCCATCTTCAACGATCCATCGGAGTGGCGATACTTACGTTAGAAGAATTCACAACGCTAGTAACGCAAATTGAAGGAATATTGAATTCCATACCAATCTGTTCATCCAGCATACCTGCTAATCGGTGGACTTATCCAGCAAGTTCCTGAAATGCCGGAACAAAACCTATCAATTCATTCACGTTGGGATATAGTAAAACGAATTCATGAACAATTTTGGAAGTGCTTGAAAATCGAATATTTAACATCTCTACAAACACGTTCTAAGTGGCTGGACAAACATCCAAACTTGATAATCAATGACGTTGTCATTGTAAATCCCGGCAGTGATGTAATACCCGTGTAGTACAAGTTAAAACTAAAAATGGTACAATGAAACGATCAGTACAACAAATCTGTCGTCTTCCTATTCTTGACTCAAATGATTCGAGGCAGTTCAGAAACTCCAACACTGCTAATGGTCACATAAGATTTAACAAGCTACATTAGAGCGAAACCAAATATTTAATTGGATTCCAATAACCAAACATCTGGTCTAATTAGAATACAAATAAATAATCTCGAATTTATGGTTTCTGGTCATCTTGAAGTCAACGAGACCACAACAATAAAGAAAATCATCATTGACCGCGTTTTTTATTATATTTATTATTTCACTATTTCATTACTGGAACGGCGATTGGAATTCGCACAACCATGTTATCAATTCTGTCGACAGACCTAAAATACTTTAATTCACAATTTAATCGTGAAAACTCCCATACCAATTCCGCATGGCTTAACAATTTTTTTGCACTATGCTAAAGGCGTGCGAATCTTTTAAATTTGCATATTTTAATCTAAAATTGAATTCATGTTTAAGGTTGAATAAAATTCAATTTTAAATTGAACACTCCACAAAAAAATTTTTTTTTTGGCGAACTATTTTCCATTTAGCATGTGCATATACATGCTGCAAGGTGCATGAAGCCGTACAAATATTTTAATGTATACAATTTAATGTGCAAGCATGTATTTATGTTGATCGTCGAAATGTGAAAACAAAATTGAATAATATTTTGACAGTATATTATAGTTTTTTTAGCCGCGAGCTTTTATAAGTTACATATTAATTCATTTTATGATTTTTTAACAGGAAGCTTTTACTCTGTAGTAGGTATAGTGATACCCGCATATGTATGCATACAATGTTCAACAATTTAATTTAATGCTAATGGAATATTGAATTGAATTTAGATTATGAATTCAATGAATAACAATTTCGGCATTTGACGGATTGATTGCCATATACATAATTTATAATGTTCATTGTACTACATAAATATAAAAAACGCTTTGTTATGTATATGTGGCGTGTGTACCAGATAAGACGAACAATGCGGTTATGTATACATGATAAAATGTTATTTTACACCTTTTTCTATTAACCTATACAACCTAATAAATCTATCCGAATGTCAAACTTTTAACAAATTTCAAAACAATAATCTATAACCTTATAATAAAACAACCGTTAATAAGATAAAAGATATAAGATATTGATAAGAGCTTATACACAATAATAATAATAATAACAAGCATACACAATATATAAATAAACCAGTAGATTATTCCACAACAAACAGGAACAATAGCTCCCCTTAAGCAGAAGGCAGCAAAAAAAAAAAAATAACCATTAATCTGTCAAATTCCGTAAAAACCAACCGCACACAAAACCCAAAACAAGTCGAACCAAATACACAAAATAAAAATATTTGAAATTGAAAGAATTATTGTTCTTTTCTTATACTTCCTCCTGTATATAAAGTCGTACACATTCGAGTCCAAAAATTCTACCGCACCCGCTCGATACTCCAACTCCTTGGCGTCCGCCACATTCACAATGTACTTTTTTTTTTTTAACGATCCGAACAAAAATACTTTAACACATCTCGAAACGAACCTTAAAAAAATATATATTTAATTCATTTTGAGAAGTTCAAAATTATTTGCGGTGTGTGTTTGTGTGTCTATATATGTGTACTCTGTGCCTCATGATATAACCATTTCGATGGAAATTTCTTTTATATTTTATTCCTCAAATTCACACCTGCCGATACACATAATAATTTTTAAAATGAAAATTCTATTTGAAATTTATATTTTCATTCCACCTGTATAATAGAGTATTGCTCGAGGAGCGGGCGGAAAGAAAATTTTTTTTTATTTGCTTTTTTCGTTCTGTCAACAAATAAATCATTTTGAAATATACGAATGCTTCTCTTCGACTCTACTATATATACTCGGTATATTATACGAAATGTATTAAGTACTTGTTTGGTTGAGCTTTTCTTGTTTTTCCTTTCGAGCAACAACAAAATAATTGTTTTCTGTTATCACATCAGAATATCTCGTTTTGTGTTTTTTTCTTTTTGTGTGAAACGTTTTGTGAATTTTATTTTATTTTAACTAAAAATAATTATTTATTCATTGGATGAGAGCTTGAGATGCAATAACAAATATACTTTCGTTTGAGTGATAAACTTTACACATATCACATCGTTTTATGATACACGTGTTGACATTGTAAGAATATTGGCTTTTGTTGAAGACATGTTTTTTTGGACTCAAGAAGCTCTGTCTTCCATGAACAATTCATTCATAAAAGCTTAATACAAAGCTTTCAGTTGAAAGTCTTCATATTTTCAATATTCAACAATACCGTTATTTATCAATTGCTATTTATTTATTACTTTTACGAGCTTTAAGGAGATTTTACTGTGTTCAATGCATTGTTAGTTAATTTTTGTAACACGAAAAGCTCTGTGATGAAAGAAATCAAAAAATTACAAAATTCACAGTATGATTTGATGAAAGCTTATAGGCTAAACTTTCAATTGAAATTTGCAAGACTTGAGTGTTCAAGATTACGGAAGTTCATCAATATCTAATTATGCAATGTTCGGGAACTTAAAAATCTTTTTATTATTTAAATTTTTTCAAGATTCGAAATATATTTTCAGAAATCTTAAATATTAAGCTTTTAGTTAAAATTTTCATGATTTCAGTGTTCAGGATTACCGAAGATCAACAATTTTAAGTTATGCAAAATCTTCTCGAGCTTTGCAAAGCTTTTACCATTGTTAATATATTGTTAATTCTTTTTAACCTATAAAGCTCTGTTCTGCTTGATATATAGATATATATTTCTATTCAAGCCTAAATATTTATATTTTCGTGGAAACTTTAATGATTTCATTGCCAATCCTACTGGAGTATAACAAATTCTATTAAAGTACAATTTATACGAGCTGCTAATTGTGATTGGATACAAAAACAATTATTCTCCATGAATTTCTGGTTTTTCAAGACTCAAATTTGTTTTCATAAAAGCTTTCAAATTAAGCTTTCAGTTGAAATTTTCTAAAATCCACTGTTCTGATAAAATTTTGTTAAGATTATTTTATCTGTTTAATGTAGTGTCAGTTATTTTTAACATAAAAAGCTCTGTTCTGCTGGAAATTTTCATGAGTTCAGACACATGTTTTAAGACTACTAAAGTTCATTAACTTCTTGTTAATAACAATTGAGGGAGCTTTTTTAATTTCTAATGTTATTTATATTTTTTAGACATAAAAGCTACTGTTTTGCAGAAAATTCGTTTTTAAGATTTAAAATAATACTTCCTGGATGATTCAATATCATGCTTTTAGTCAATATATTTTCACATATTCATTGTTAAAACTGAAATTCATCTAATTATAATTCTAGCTTTCATTTTATTCAATGTATGTTCAATGTGTAGTTACTTTTTAACAAAGAAAGCTCTTTCCATTTGGAAATTATGTTTTTTCAGGATTCGATATATATTTACATAAAAGCTTCAACAATAAGCTTGAGTTCAAATTTTCATAAGTTTAGTTCAAGATTACTGAAGTTCATAAATTTCTAGTTATGCACAATGTTCACAAACTTTATGAAGCTTTAAAAATGTTAAATGTATTGTCAGTTGTTTTCTAGGAAAAAAGCTCGGTCCTTATAAATTTTTAAAAATTCAATTTTAGTTACTCATAAAAGTTTTCAAAAATGCTAAAGTTAATGTTTTCAAAAGCGCTATTCTGTTGTAAACTAAGTTTTTCACGTTAGCTTAAATATTAAGCATGTTTTTCAAAAAAGCTTAAACATAAGTTTTTGTTTGATTTTTTCATGACTTCAGTGTTCAAGACTGCCGAGGATAATCAATTTCTTGTTATGTACAATCTTAACGAGCGTTAAGAAGCTTTAATCATTGTCAATTCTGTTTTTTTTTAAAATTGAAGTAGATATCATAAAAGTTCAATATGAAGCTTTAAGTTGTAATTTGCATGATTTAACTGTTCGAGATTACGGAAGCTCATCAATTTCTAATATTGCACAATATTCACGAGTTTGTAGAAGCTTTTCTCATGTAATGTGTATTGTCAGTTATTTTTGACATAAAAAGCTTTATTTGCTGAAAATTCTGTTTTTTCAATCGAAATATATTTGTAAAAAAGCTCACATTTCAAGCTTTATTTAAAACTTATGTTACAAGCCTACCCGAGTTTATTAATTTCTAGTCAACTTAAAGTTACACGAGCTTTGAAGAGCTTTAATCATATGTAGTATATTATCTCTTAATTGTCTTGTCAGTTAAAAACACTATTCTGCTGGAAAATCTGGTTGTTCAAGATTAGAAATATGTGTTTATAAAACATAAGATATTAAGCTTTCAGTTGAAGTTTTCATAAACGCACTGATTTGCTGGAAATTATGATTTTCTTCGATTCTACTGTTAATGTATTTTTGTTATACCTTAACTATTTAACTTCCAATTGAAATTTTTTCATAACTTCAGTGTCAATATTACCGAGCTTTAAGCAAGATTAGACTTTTATTATGTTCAATGTATTGCCAGTTCATGCATTGCCAAGATGTGCGATTGCTGCTTTTCGAGCATATATTAATAATTTATACTTTTTGGAATATATGCTGTCCACTCGAATTAAGATTGATGGTCTCACAGAATTAAATAGTTTGTTTCTCGATGAATAAGTAGCTTAAGTTTCAAACCACTGCGTCTTTATAAATTTAAGTTCAACAGAAAAAGCTTCAGCCAATTCGAGAAAAACAAATTAATGACCTCTATTTTGATCGGTTCAAGCATTCCCAACAATGTTTTGCCCACATTGCATCGCTTCGTCAAAACGAAGATTGTTATCCATACAAATCCCTTAAAAAATTGTCGACACAATTACCAAGTTAACAGTCTTTTCATTTTCTAAACTCTGATTTTCGGTTCGAAAAGATGTATAAGTAGATGATTTCCTTACAAGAGAAAGCACAGTCGATTAAGTAACGTGCATAAAATGTAATGTCGCAATTATAAATAATTACTTTTCGAGTAACACTCATTACCCAGGTCATTATAAAAAAGTTGAATTTTATATCTTGATCAAAGCTCATCGAATCATACTACAAGAGCTTTTTTACAACAAGTAATATGTTCATAAAAAGTTTAATAATACAGCATTATGAGAAAATTATTCTTACCTAGTTGTCAAAAGCTTAAAAAAAATTGGAAGCGTGGAAGAAGCTTTTGGTATAACATTAAGTTAAAGAACAGATCTTTAATACTTAACCAGATGAAACGAAATTTAGCAAGATAGCGCATCTTATAGATACTGTCTCTTACGAATTTTCAATCCCGTTGGGCGCAGCCCGTGGTCCAATATTAATTTGCGTCTTTACAATTCTAAATTTTACATTTATTTTAAAGTGAATAATATTTTGTGAATTTCTGAGTAAATTGCATGAACTCTAATACCAGAGCTTTTTTTGCCACTCATACTAATTCTTAAGTTAAACATTGCTGAAAACTTTCCATATCACCAAACGTGTCAAATAATTTAAAAATTAAACTTTCATTAAAAACCGAACTTTAACTTTTATATAGTTGATTTTAAACGAACTATTTAGATACGTCTTAAATGACTTGGAAATCATATTAAAAATAAAATGGAAAAATTTACAAAAAAAACTAACAACTAAAAGTTTTATAATTAAATTGAGCTTTTAATTTGAAATACTGTATATAGTGTACAGTAATTTTTAAACGAATATTTAATTTATGTAAAATAAAATTAAAACAATTTTAACATTTAATGTTTTTTATTTATTACACATAAAAAGCATATAAAAAGCTCTGGGTGGAGATTCAATTTGTGTATTGCAAACCCGTATAAAATGCAATTATATAGTATGGAAAATTAGTTGGGTGAAAATACAAACAATCTTTGTTGTGGTTCTGTGCTTTTTTTGTTTGAAGTTGATTAAGAAATTGTAATAATTGCACATCGATATAAACCTAGTATATAGGATATTATATTATAAACATATATCATTCAATCAAATGCAGGTATATAGTGGTTTTACGATTCAACATTACCATAAATATTGGGCAAACGAACAGCTTTGTCAGTGGTTTTTATGCATGCTTGTTTCTGTACATAAACAAACAGATAAGAACATTTGTCTTATTAAATTTGAAAATGAAATTTATTATTATTTATTTATATTTTGTCGAGATATTAAATTATTTATATTTCACTATAAATTTTACCGAATGTGTAATCTACATTCCGATATTGGATTTTTGTTTTGTTTTTGTTCTGTTCAAATTTAATATCTTCCCAAATCTGATTTCTGTTCTGAATAAATTTTTTTTTCTGCTTCGTTCTGATTTAATATACACATACACATACACAAACACATATATAAGCTTATTTCCATCTTTTTGTGAGTTCGAAAATATTACGATGTGCCAAAAGAAAAGTCGACAGTGTTATGGTGGTGTGCCTGAATATTTTTTGCATACACGATACACAACAAATTCAGATACCATCAATAACATATCAACCATATCCAACAAAAAAAACGAAGTGACAAACCTCTTCTCTCCGAATTTATTTTTATTTATTTATTTTGTTCTTCGTAAAGTAAATAAATAAAGAAAAATAGAAGATGAAACGTACACATGAAAACCTAGAACGTTTTTTTGTGTCATTTATCTATTTATATTGAGCTTTCTGTTATTTAAATAAAATTTTTGATCTAAGATTGATTGTACTGTGACATGATCTACTTATCAGCTCGTTCTAGTCAAATTTTAAATATTAGATGATTTGTGTGTTTGCTATATTATATTGCTACAAACACACACCATGACTTGCTTCTAAGAATTAGATTATATATATTCTTCCCAAAGGGAGCAGTTATGATCCCATATTCACTTCATTTACCATACCCACAGATCATCTATCCTTGTTCACCGTTTAATTTTACTAAAATAAACAATTGAAGAAAGCTTAATTTTCCACGCAACTCTATTTTACTATAAAAGTTCATTATTAATTAATTTAACTTGGTTGCCGCAAGCATCAGCGAACAACAATTCCACGACTACTTGAATAACACAAATAGCAAAAACAATGTTGTCGACGATGAAAAAAATAATTCGAGAATAAAATCCAGATGTTATCACACGTAATTGTTGATTTAGATTTTCTTCTTATAGTTATCTTCTTCGTATTCATCTTGGTATATTATTATTGTATGTGGAGCTTTCTTATCAAATAAACAAGCTTTTTGGTTTTTTTTCGTTCTGAATACGATTCGTTTTTATTTTATACCAAGAAGTTTGAGATGATGATAAAAAGTTTCTCGTAGTGTTATCGTTTGGATTTAATTAATTTTTGTATTTTTATTCAATTTTTTGAATTTTAGTTTTAGCAAAGATAAAAAAATATTGTTTTGAACACAAAAAAATACTCATATTCGACTCATGTACATTCCAAACAGATAAGAAATCATTTTTAGTTTAAAGAACGAATGAAACAAAGCCAGTGAATCGAATAAATCTAATGAATCTAATGAATCTAATGAATCTAATGAATCTAATGAATCTAATGAATCTAATGAATCTAATGAATCTAATGAATCTAATGAATCTAATGAATCTAATGAATCTAATGAATCTAATGAATCTAATGAATCTAATGAATCTAATGAATCTAATGAATCTAATGAATCTAATGAATCTAATGAATCTAATGAATCTAATGAATCTAATGAATCTAATGAATCTAATGAATCTAATGAATCTAATGAATCTAATGAATCTAATGAATCTAATGAATCTAATGAATCTAATGAATCTAATGAATCTAATGAATCTAATGAATCTAATGAATCTAATGAATCTAATGAATCTAATGAATCTAATGAATCTAATGAATCTAATGAATCTAATGAATCTAATGAATCTAATGAATCTAATGAATCTAATGAATCTAATGAATCTAATGAATCTAATGAATCTAATGAATCTAATGAATCTAATGAATCTAATGAATCTAATGAATCTAATGAATCTAATGAATCTAATGAATCTAATGAATCTAATGAATCTAATGAATCTAATGAATCTAATGAATCTAATGAATCTAATGAATCTAATGAATCTAATGAATCTAATGAATCTAATGAATCTAATGAATCTAATAAATCTAATGAATCTAATGAATCTAATGAATCTAATGAATCTAATGAATCTAATGAATCTAATGAATCTAATGAATCTAATGAATCTAATGAATCTAATGAATCTAATGAATCTAATGAATCTAATGAATCTAATGAATCTAATGAATCTAATGAATCTAATGAATCTAATGAATCTAATGAATCTAATGAATCTAATGAATCTAATGAATCTAATGAATCTAATGAATCTAATGAATCTAATGAATCTAATGAATCTAATGAATCTAATGAATCTAATGAATCTAATGAATCTAATGAATCTAATGAATCTAATGAATCTAATGAATCTAATGAATCTAATGAATCTAATGAATCTAATGAATCTAATGAATCTAATGAATCTAATGAATCTAATGAATCTAATGAATCTAATGAATCTAATGAATCTAATGAATCTAATGAATCTAATGAATCTAATGAATCTAATGAATCTAATGAATCTAATGAATCTAATGAATCTAATGAATCTAATGAATCTAATGAATCTAATGAATCTAATGAATCTAATGAATCTAATGAATCTAATGAATCTAATGAATCTAATGAATCTAATGAATCTAATGAATCTAATGAATCTAATGAATCTAATGAATCTAATGAATCTAATGAATCTAATGAATCTAATGAATCTAATGAATCTAATGAATCTAATGAATCTAATGAATCTAATGAATCTAATGAATCTAATGAATCTAATGAATCTAATGAATCTAATGAATCTAATGAATCTAATGAATCTAATGAATCTAATGAATCTAATGAATCTAATGAATCTAATGAATCTAATGAATCTAATGAATCTAATGAATCTAATGAATCTAATGAATCTAATGAATCTAATGAATCTAATGAATCTAATGAATCTAATGAATCTAATGAATCTAATGAATCTAATGAATCTAATGAATCTAATGAATCTAATGAATCTAATGAATCTAATGAATCTAATGAATCTAATGAATCTAATGAATCTAATGAATCTAATGAATCTAATGAATCTAATGAATCTAATGAATCTAATGAATCTAATGAATCTAATGAATCTAATGAATCTAATGAATCTAATGAATCTAATGAATCTAATGAATCTAATGAATCTAATGAATCCAGAGAGCTGTCATCTTTTATTTTTACAGATACGTTGGTGTACTGTATTTCAAATCCAACCCGATTTTTCTTTGGGAGACTTTCTTAACCTTGTTAAAAATGAGCTTCTAGTCAGATATAAAATAAGCCTCTAGTCGGACGTTTTCTTGAAATTAGTTGTTTGAATAAACAGATTAAATAAACAAAATGGTTTGGTACGCCCATCCAGTAACATTTAAATATCTATTATTTAACAATCATCATAAGCAGTAACTTCGCTTATTTTACTTTACCTGTTCCCTTTACATCTGGAATTACTATTTAAATAAAATGTTAAGGTGTATCCTCCCACAAGGTGCGTTGCGGTGGAATAAATTGAAAATTTTTTTATTCAAAACAAACAACGAGATATGAATTTTACAAAAGCAAAAGCTCAACCATTTGTTTTATATTTTATGTTCTTCGACCCCGTAAATATATGTTAGAACAACAAAACGAACTTTTTATGTATAACCACCCCCATAATGTTAAAAAATCAAGATATACATTTTTTATGCTAATCAGCCATAACACAATTAACATATTTATTATAAATTATACAAAATATATGCGACCAATTAAATAACAACAAATACGAGAACAAAATATTAGTGACTACACACTGTGTTCGCTGC
The DNA here is from genome assembly GCA_963932295.1 of Tipula lateralis. Taxonomy (NCBI): domain Eukaryota; kingdom Metazoa; phylum Arthropoda; class Insecta; order Diptera; family Tipulidae; genus Tipula; species Tipula lateralis. Next base: position 175,567,212 of record OZ010737.1, on the reverse strand, counting down.
AAATTCCAAATAAATTGTAAGATATGCAGTATAATTCTTAGGATAAGCAATAATCCATATGGCACCAACGAAATAAATTTCTTCTCCCACAAATCCATTAGTATAATGATGCCCGATTGTACCGCCAGCACTTTTATAATCAAATGCAAATCATGCACAAGAACCCGTGAAAATTTTCTCACTCCCCCAATTTCGGAGTCCGCAATCGATGATGGACCATCTCCCGGTTTTAACAGCATCAAACGTAATATACAAAACGAAGCTTTTATAAGTTCGTAAACGAGTATAAGGGTGATGTAGTACGATGAATATCTGTATATTGGTAGACGACATATTTTATCACTAGTTTCGGTGGCGTGCTTCATCAATGGTAATACATAATTGCACCAGGAATTGGAACGACCACATTGCGGTTCAAAATAGTGAATTTTCATGATGGTTGGATTTAAGATTATATAATATAAAAATACAAGTGTTTAATAAATACAAGAATTTTAAATAGAGAGGGATAAGAATGTGATTGGAGGTGTTTTCTACGAATAAAAAATTCTAAGACGATTGTTTTTCGCACTGGACTGTCAAAAATTATTTTCAAAAGCTGCTTTAATACATTTTTTTTTGTTGTAAATATCAGCTGCAAACCAACCACAGTATTTACGTCTACTCGACTAGCATACACCAAAATTTATGCTAATCAACTAACTAAAAAGTATTGTGTTGAATGGTATGGTGACTTACGTACATTGTATCGCATAAACAAGATCTGTTGCTTGAATTTCCTTGTTCCTCATTAATTTGTTTGTAAGTTGGAAAAAATTTACTTGTTGTAGTCTTTCCTAATGTCATGTTTCACCATATTTTACCATAAAAATAAATGAAAGTTTGGCATTGTTATTGTTATTGTTGGTATAATTTTATGATTGTGACAAGTGCTGAGTTTTATTTTATGTTCATTTTAAAGACGATGGTTTGTTCTTTGTCGTATAACATCTCAATCTAATTAGTCTAGGTATATATGTACATATAAAGCAACAAAAAGATCCAATAAACTATGGAAACCTACTCAAGATAGGAAGTCCAATTTGCATGATACTGTAGGGTTGATACAACAAATTATTTGTTTGGGGCTATTCCAACGGGACATGTGTAAAATTCTCTGTTTCATATACACAACCAAAGTTTTAGACAGTTCTTAAATCAGCATCATTGCGACGTTGATACTATAGTGTTCATCCTAGTAGTACTCTCAAACCTCAGTCATCCACCATTCACTTTTTTTTAGTTCTTCAAATACGGTTATCTCCCGCTAAGCAAGATCTTGCCTAGAAATATGTGATCAAAACATTCTCGCCTGCTATACATAAAAGCGTCTGATTAAAAAGTGGACTAGTATTATATTGTAGTCATTGACCTTAGCTTCATTGCTATCGGCACCTAATTTGTCATTGCTTTTATTTTTGTCGACAGGGTGGCAAATTCTTTAACGGCGCGTATTGATTCACTAAGAACCCAACTAAAATGTATCTTAGCCTATTTCACTACTAGTTCCCAGATCATCCATGTGTTGTTCCTCAGGTGGAATGAACTTCCAGTAATTTTCATGCCGCAGAATTGATGCTGCTATATCTGCACTACTCTTAAATTATTGAACACAATTCTCATGAATGATTGTTCACTCTGATGAAGATTGTTCCATTGTTGCTAAAATGTTCCATTGTAGGGTGTGAGTCTGAAACAGCTTTCTGTAACGTTGAATACGGTCTCAATATAAACGTAAATTTTTATTCAAGTCTGTCCTTCATCGTAGTTGCTGCACTCTAAATGGTCCACAATAGAAAAATATAAGTGAGTAGGAAAGGATCAGAATATCAAAATGTTTTAAAGACTTGATCAAATCCTCTCTAAATTTATTTATTCGGATACTCTGCATTACATAAATTGGATATATTATTGAGCTGTACATGTGCTTTTATCGAGCTTTTACATTGTTCACAAATAATTTAAACTCTCCATATATAAAAAGTCAATCTTATTATTTTAAATCAGTGACAAACTAAATTTAACTATATCTAGGGAGCTTTGAAAGCTTTTAAAGTTCAATCAGCTTTAAATTTCAATATAATCAGTTGAAAGTCTTTTAGTTGATCAGGCATTGAATTGTGAAAAAGGTTTCATAAATTCTGCCAGAGTGCCAGATAAAATTAGCAAGCTTTATGCGTGCTTTTACCGGACTTTTGTGAGTTCAACGAGATGAAATTTTTAATGAACTTATTGATAGTGTTTCAGTGAGTTAACCATTGAAGAGAACGAAGATTTTCACAATTCCTGAAATAAAAACATATTATAGAGCTTAAGATACGCTTTTATCGAGCTTTAGAAAACTCGACTAGGTGAAATTTTAATCAGTTGAAAGTCTTTTAGTTCATCAGGCATTGAATTGTTAAAAAGGTTTCATAAATTCTGCCAGAGTGCCTGATAAAAAGATTAGCAAGCTTTATGCGTGCTTTTACCGGACTTTTGAGAGTTCAACGAGATGAAATTTTTAATGAACTTATTGATAGTGTTTCAGTGAGTTAACCATTGTAGGAAACGAAGATTTTCACAATTCCTGAAATAAAAACATATTATCGAGCTTTAGATACGCTTTTATCGAGCTTTAGAAAACTCAACTAGGTGAAATTTCAAGAAACTCATTTGGTAGTGTTTCAACGGGTTACACATTGTATTAATAAAGCTCTTTAAAAATGCTGACAGATAAACATATATTCGAGCTTTATTGCGCCACTATTGCGTATGGATTTTGGCTTTCATCCCAAAAGCCAACCAAACTGATTTCACCATTCTTATGTTTAACTATTTAGGTATCGTAGTGTTAGATGTTTTAATGAGTTTCTTTCGAATAGCTATCCATGCCCTTTGTACGTTTTGCGGTAGCTATAATCAACACAAATTAAGTGATAGGTCCTGGAACAAAATTTTTTCTTTTATTATTACAGGTGTGAAGGTTCTGAGGGTAGAATTCTATATATCCTATTGAAGACCCAATATTTGTCTTGGCTTCAATAATTGATCCTGATTGATTACTTTTAAACAATTTCTGAAGGGAAAGGTAATGCTCTTCTAATGATTTATTTTTTTCTGCTTAGACCACTTTCAAAGTACATGTCCCATAGGATCACAGAAACCGAATCAGGTTTCAATTTCTTTGAAAGAACAGGTTGCTGATTCAAATTATCTCGCCATAGAATATATTGGAACTTTCAATCATCATTTCCTATTCAAATTTGACAATATATTATATCAGCATCTTCACAAAATATGAACTGATGTTACCGGAATAAAAGTATTATGTCGATAAGCGGTGGATGGATAGTTGGTCTCATCTTTTATACATCGTTTAGTTATATAAACTTGAGGATGACTAAACGGAAGGAATAAGCCCAAGGCTTCGTTGTGTAACTACTTTCCTTCAATTCAAGCTTCCACTTCAACTTCAAGTCTCTCATATTTTGCACGAATATTTCCTTTCCGCTAATCATTCGAGATGCTCGACTTTGGACTCGATCGCGTGCAGCAAGATGTGTTTTTGGTGCTCCAGCCCAAATGTGAGAATTATACTCTAGTTTGGGTCTTACATAAGTCTTGTAAATTGAAAGTGTTTCAGATGGAACATTTTCTTTGTTAAAGCAAAATTGGATTCGCTTATCAGAAAAGATGGCGAATTGCCATAATTTCGGCCAGAAAAAACGCAGGATTGAAATTTGTTAGGATTCAATTCAACCCTGTTGGCTTCACCCTATTCCAGAATTGTAATGAGATCACGCTTAAGGCGATCCTTCATAGCAATTCTTTCTGCGAAAACATTGTTTCGCGATGAAGAAGAAGGTACGCAGTATAAAGAGGAGAGTGAGCTGTCATCAGCATAAGAATATATTGGATTGAGCGTTGATGATAGAAGATCATCGATGAAAATTATAAAAAGAGTTCGAGAAACGACGGATCCTTGAGGGACACCAGCGTTACACCGCCCATAGGATTAAATAATCGTGAAAGCCAACTGCCCTCAGTTTGCACAGTAAACCCTTGTGCCACACACCTTGTGATGACATTAATTAAGTATCCGGCTGAGCGTCCTTGGCGAAAACCATACTGACGATCTGAAATTAGGTGGTGATCTTCCAAATAAGTCTTCAGTTGAAAAATGATTCACACCTCAAGTACTTTGGAAAGCACCGAGACAATATCGATTGGACGATAATTCGGAGGGTCCGACTTTCTGCCGTTTTTTGGCACGGGATGTACGTTAGTAATTTTCCCAATGGAAGTGGCTTTGACAAGGATTTACAACAATATTTAAGTGCAATTAGGGGAATTCCATCCGGACCGAATGACTTGTTTGGGTTAATGTTTGCAAGAACTTTGGCGACAACTCTAGGTCGGAATCTAATGCGGCGCATCGAGAAGCTGACTTGCGAGATAACAGATGGTGTTGAATAAAATTGAGCTAAGTTGGAGTTAGCAGCAAATTTTCGAGCGAAGAGATTAGCCTTTTCGTGGGCAGTGGAAAAAATACTGTCACCATCTTTAAAAGGCGGTATAGACGATTTCCTACTTTCCAAAAAACGTTCCTCGACTTAACGAGCAAATGACCAAAACGTTCGATTGCTGTTAATGGTATTTAAAATCTGCCGCAACTCTGCTCTAACTTTCTTTTCGTATTCTAGTTTAGCTTTGGATATCGTTCGTGTTGCTAGGTTTCTAGCCACCTTGAATTCAGATAGATAATACGCTGGCGGGTTTTGGAGATACTTGCGGTGACAGGCTTCTTGAAGGGCGGTTGCTCTCGTACAGTCGTGATTGTGCCAATGGTTGTTAAACTTTTTTGGCTTAGAGAAACTGGAAGCAATGAACTGTTCCATTCCTGTGAGAATCACAGTAGACACCAGAATGGCTGCCCGGTCAATATTACGGAAGGCAAAGCAAGGACAACATTCGAACTCTTGAAAGAAATTGTTCATTTCTAACCAATCAACATTTTTAAAGTGCCACAATCGCCGTTTTGGTTGAACCCTCTCTTTACAAGTCCACGGCGTTGGAAATTCTGGTGTAATAAGCCAATGGTCGGAATCCCCCTAAGGAGAACGGACATAGATATTGTATTTCTCCGCATGACATGTTAAAAATAGATCCAAGAGATGACCTGTATCGTTGACACGATCTGGAATTCTGGTAGGTTGATCCACAAGCTGTGTAAGATGGTTTAAAGCTGCAAACGTTTCATAGTGGACGTTCAAATCACCTGCCTCAACGATTTCAGCATTTGGTAGCTTCTGAAGGATGGGCTCAATAAAATCTGAAAGAATATCAAATTCATAATGAGCTGAGCTGCTTGAAATATTTGTGCTTCGATAATTATATTTCATAATTCTAAATATTGTTATAACAAAATTACGTCCACCAATCCAATGAAAGCTCATTTAAGCCATTCACTGAATTGTAAATTAATTTGTTATCATTCCAAACACAATACACATACACACAATAACCTCATTAGAGGGATCACCTTCCATTCAAAATTTACAAAAAAAACAAAAACAACCTGTCACTCATCTCATAAATAATCCCTATGGTACATATTTTCCATAGACCAATTATACAATTTCAAACACTGTTACCATTCATAATGTTGCTGTGAGCAGCAACAAAAAAAATCTATAAATTATGAGTTTGCCAGAAAAGAAACAGAAACAAAAACTGTCGAGTTCACGCAGAGCTTTTAAACACCTTATTTAATATTTTATTTACTGACCATTGTACAGCAACAGCAGTAGCACAGCATCTCTCTATATATGGTATGTGTATACGGTACAAAGATGAGATATGGAGTTGATAATAAATTTTAAATTAAAATTAAATTAGAAAAATACAACTTTTTTTGTTTTTCATCATACTGGTTGCCTTTCTAATTTAATTTATAAACAGGAAATTGGTTTTGGATGGGAGGGTGATGGTTTGTAACAAAAATAAAAGGAAACAAATTTTAAAAGCTCATTTCTTGCGTTGTACACTAAACAAAATGTTCAACTTTTTTGTCTGTATATATATATACATGTGTGTGTGTGTGTGTCTACATGGTATAATAAATTTATGTCTCCTCATGTTTTCAATAATATTTTCAACATATACATAACAACTAAAATGTTATTATTTATTTAATTTATTATAACAATTTTTAATTTTTTATATAATTTTATTTTTTGGGTCAAAGTTTTAACCGGAAGAATGAGACCATTTAAAAAAGCTCACTCACTCAAAAATTCTGTGATGTGTTTTGTGTGTATAGCATCAAATTAATGTCGTTTGTTTTAACATAAACCCTTTATGCTGTTTGGTTGACTGGTGTGTAGTTGGGAGTCTTTCTGGTTTCATCCTTTTGTTATAATATTATAGCCAAACCGTACTAAACTTAAAGCCTTAAAATTTTATGATTTTTAAGTTTAATAAAGTTATTGTATGAATGGGAGTTATTAAAACTCACTAGATGTTTTATTAGCTATAGTCCTGTAAGACCAACCAAAGTTTTATATTCTTTGACACAAGAATGAGTGGAACTAACTGTAGCTATACAAGATGACCGACTCTGGTTAGCTCGATCATTAGCATTATCAACACATTCCAACATGACCGAGTTGCAATAAAAGCTCTAGTTGATACAGCCGGCATTTATAATCTCCACCCATCAATTAGCAGTGATAAGTTGAACGGAAGGACCAAATTGACTTGGGCTACGATGTTCTCAATATACCAAATAAAAGACAACGTGGTTGTTTCTTTTGGATATTATGATGTTCACTCCGAATCCAAAATATTCTCGTTTTTTTAAAAACCGTCAATAAAATGAAACTATGTTGTACAATTTTGTATATTTTTTATTTTTTACAATGTTCTTTGTTGAAGTCTGGATGGCAAGAGAGAGTTTTTTTTTCTTTTTTATTGATAATATTGAATCGAGTAATTAGAGTATAATAAATATGGTTTCATGTTACATTTAGCGACATGAATACATGTAAACATTTAACATTATTTCCGCTACCAAAAAATAGATGTCCCATTTTCTTTGTATGTTGGCACCCAGCGTTAACATCCTGCCGGCCATGAGTCAGTTGATTCATACGACTGAACTGGTAATTTACACAGTTTATGTATTGGTCGCTGAATTACTTTATTGCTGTTAGCCAGACGAATGTCGACCACGCGTACTTTGCTATCATTTCCCGGATGAGTTTCGTTGACCTTTCCCAATGCCCATGCATGTTGATGGCAGCCCAGGTTCCGCAATTAATACAATGTCTCCTATTGCAAGATTGTCCGATCCACTAACCCATTTGCTTCGCCTTTGCATTTCCGTCAGATAATCTCGATGCCATCGAATTCAAAACTGTTGTTGCATTTGCCTCACTAATCGCCATCTAGCTATCAGTGGAATATTTTGTTGCTGCAAGTTTTCATCTGCCATATCCGTAAATGTTCGGCCGATTAGGAAATGCGCTGGTGTTATGCAATCTATATCCTCATTTTGATTAACAGCCAACGGCATTGAGTTTAGTATCGCCTCTATTTTTACCAGTAATGTGGAAAACTCTTTGAGCGTAAGTATGGCTTGGCCGACCACTCTTCCTAAATGTATCTTCGCTTGTTTTACAGCTGCTTCCCATATTCCTACCATATGGTGGACCATATTCCTACCTCCAGGTGGAATAAATTTCCAATTTATTTTATGTTGCAAGTTATATCAGAAGCCGTTGCTTGTATAAATTGAAGAAGTTCTCGAAGGTGATTATTTGCACCCACAAAATTCGTCCAATTATCACTATGTAAAGTAAGACAATTGCCTCTCCGTGCCGTGAATCTCATTAACGCTGCCAGGAAACTTTCCGTTGTTAGATTGCCTACTATCTCAATGTGTACAGCCTTGGTACTCAAGCAAACAAAAATGCAAACATATACCTTTATCGGTGTTTGTTCTCTCCTTCTTACAGTTTGCACCTTAAATGGACCACAATAACCTACACCCACTTGATGAAAAGGGTGCAGATATTGAACTCACTCGGTTGGTAGGTTCCCCATCATCTGATTGCATGTCTTTGGATTTTGTTTAATGCATTTGTTCACAATTAATCGTGATACCACTTTAGCTCTTACTATCCAAAATCGTCGTCGTACGATGCTGGTGAGCAGACTCACTCCCGGATGGTGATGTCGTAGATGAGCATCCCTTACTATGCATTTGACTGCGTGATTATTCATCGGTAATATGATTGGGTGCTTGACATCGTATGTTGCGAGCGAATTTTTGTTTGTGTTTTTAGCCTAAGTGATGTTGGTTGTTGGTTTGTGTTAACGCGCCATAGGATATTCTGGTATTGTTGGTCATCAGTGTCTATCCACACCTGCCTGTACATCTTTTCCACATCCCCGCACAGCACAAACTCATGTTGAAGAAATCTGAGAAGTATATTGATTAGTGTTGGTTGTATGGTAGGTCCAACCATTAATACATTATTTAATGACAGTCCCGTTGATGACTTCGTGGATGCATCAAATACAACTCGTAATTTAGTTGTTATACTGGTTGCCTTTAGTATCCCATGGTGAGAAAGGTAATACTTGCTGCTTGCTGCTTTATCGTATCCCTGCACCCGTGTCATATGTTCCAGTTCTTCATACTCTGCCATGAACGCTCTATATTGGTTTCCAAATTCCACATCTCTTTCAAACCTCCTTTCCATTGACCTCAGCAGATTCAGTGCGGCGTTATATGTTGTCCCAAGCATACTACCTGGTTGCTTAAATGGTAGTCGTACTATGAACTTGTTGTCTGGAGCTGTCCTAATGGTTCTTTCAAATAGTTGTTCGCATTCTTGTTCCTCTGTTGTACACCTCATCCTTTTGGGTATCTCATCTGTTTCCCAAAATATGCGCAGCGACCTATCAATATCTAGCAGCACATTAAAATTGCCCGTTATATGGTCATATTGATCAGTTGCTTTAATTCTACCGGCTACAATCCAGCCAAATATTGTGCGCATTGCTGTTAAACCACTTGGCAATTTCAGACTCTCAGATAGAAAGGCCTTGAAGAATGTATCAACCCTCAAGAGTATATCGATTCGGCCATGCTTGTTATACGTAGGATCCGCTTGTTGCAACTGGTTTAGCATTTGGAGATCTACTGCTGAAACATTCAACTCATTCGATATAGCCGATACCTTTGGAATGATGAATACCTGAGTTTTTAATTTAGTTATATGATCCGCTGATGTAATAGTCAACTCGGTAGATCCTTTGGTTGTTCCTATTCCTGCACCGCCAAGCCCTTTCACGAGAACCCTTGCATTTTCGCGATTGAGGTTTAGATCCTTAACACATTCTTCTGAAATGAATAAGGCTTGCGATGCCGAATCCAAAAGTGCTCTATATTTCTGCCATTGGCCGTTACTATCCTTAACCTCTATTATGGCGTTTTCCAAGGAATTTGATAAAGACATCGAATGTTGGGAATTCTTTATCTGTTGTTGTTTGCGCCCAAAGTGATTTAGTCTCATCGTCCAGTTTGTGTAATGCAAAATATATTAACCAAGGGTCTCTTTTTTCAGCATCTTCACCTAAAGCCTTAAGCCCCCTGATGGATTCATCGATTGAGTCAACTTTCGGATGTTGACAGTATTTGGTTGTGATATACTAGGCTGATCTATGTAGTTTTTTATGAATGCATTGGCAGTATGATGCTTCCTGTCATATCGTTGTATCAGCTTCTGAAATGCTTCATGGTAGCTCAAATCCGTTACCGCGAAAAAAGACTGTCAATGCATGTAGTCTCCATCGAAAGTGGGAATATCGATTTTCAGCAATCGCACCTCCATAGCTGACCTCTTCGACCAACCACCCATTGATCCATTTAACGTTGAAACAGTGCTGTGTTTGCGAATGCTGGCATTTAGCTTTGTGGCAACCATGTAATAACAATCTTCGAACTACGACAAATCTGACTCAACTTTGTCATCTATATTAAACATTTCCTTTTCAATACTCATGAAATTATTTAATAATTGTTGGGTCCTTTCTTGTTTTACTAATTTGTCATCGTGGCTAACGTTGTCGATGTTGCCCTTGACCAGAGTAACTAATTTTGTCATAGAACCCTTCATTGTAGCTCGCTGCCTCTTTAAACCTTCCATATCGCTCACGTTGTTGGTATACACGTTTTAGTCACTTATATGTGTTCACCACTATACACGTTGAAAGCGCGCTTAATAATGCGGACGCAATTATATGGTTAACTTTTGCACTTTATCGATTTACTGTTTGTATCAGCATGTGCTTTCGCTTGATTAAACTCGATACTCCGCTATCACAATATAGCTCTTTATTATGCAAACTCCGAAATACCGCTTACTTCTGTATGCTATTGATGCTTATGATCCTCCACAGAATAACTAGTATTTATGTCCCTGCTCAGGCGCCAAAAAAAACAATGTTTCTTGTGGATATTATGATGTTCACTCCGGATCCAAAATATTCTCGTTATATTATATTATAAATATTCTTAAAGACCTGGACGGAAAAGCGTAAGGAGTATACCATCCGAAAGATATCCGGTCTTAATAATGAACGAATAGTTGATAACCCCCAGTCTAGAGTGATTATCTTGGCCCGGCTTTTGAGACTTTTCTCGGGTGTAGGTCGTCCCCACGTTTTGTAACAGTTTTTTTGGTCTATTGGAAATTCAAAATCGAATAAAAGAGTGGCCTGATGCCAGCAAATTAGCCATTGTAGTGAATGAACCTTTCACAAAAAATATTATCGAGTTTTATAAAAGCTTTTGAAAACTCTATTGGTTTAAATTTTAAAAAAAAAGTATTAGCTAGTGTTTTGATGGGTTACACATTGTATGTCAATGAAGCTTTTAAGAAATATTTAGTTATTGCTAGTGAGTATAGTTGAGCAGGTTACCGAAAGCCTTCAGCAGTTTGAAAGTTTACATCAGAACTAAAGAAAAATTAAACGAATGGTGACTGTTGAAGTGTCGGTAAAACTATGATAAGAAGGAAGTCACAATGCCACAAAACAGTTAACACTTTGCCTGCCATTGTTGTAATGAACATACATCATCACTCTAAATTCCCCCCAACCATTCCAATGTTGTTCTAGACATAGATTCCAAATTCTATTTGATTAAGCCAGTAATAAAATACTGTAGAATGTATGTTGAGAACAATACTGGCTCTATGAGAAAGATTTTAAAATGTATGTCCGGAACAACACTGGTATGGTTGGATGGCATTAAGAATGTATGTCTACAACAACACTGGTACAGTAAGATGGTATTTTGGATGTAACAACGCTGGCACAGAATAACAGGTTGGGTGGAATTTAGAGTGTATGTTCATCACAACATTGGCATCCAAAGTGTTAAAACAAATGGTAAAACTATCAACATTAGAAAACAAGGCTTATTCACTACGGAAGGTTCTGCCGTTACGTAAATAGAAGAAATGGTCAAGTTGAATCAACTTGTAAACGATCAAAAAAACGAACTTGACAACTTCATCGAATGGCAACCATATCCGTCAGCAACCACATACGAAAATATGGATTCGTCGATGCAAATAAATCTTGGAATCGCTTGGAATTGATTTCGAAACTATACTCTGCTACGAACAATGAATTAAACAATGACATCATCATAGGGTAAGACTTACAGGAGTTTGCAACTAAAGATATGCGTTTAATGATTAATTGCAATACTATAAGAATCGGCTACTTTCCAATTTAGTTTTGAATTAGATCAGAACACTCAAAACAACAGATTTTTGGCTCTATAACACACACTGATTAAATATGGATGTGTGGATTTGCCTTATAAAACCATCAAGTAATTGAAGCAACATGTGCGGATGACACATCAATATCCTCATCTCGTGAAGATCTCCACAACACTAAGGAACGGAAGGATAATATTAACACGCTCGAAGTAGGGATCACCACAGTAACCAAAGCTGGTGTTGATTGTTAAAATTGTCACCAAAAGTCAAAAAATCAGGTACCACCAACACAATTACGGACCCTCGCGTAAGAACCCGAGTACGAGATTACGTATCATTCCGTGACAAATTAAGCCAGTTAAAAAAAAAAGACCTATACCACATGTATAAAAGAGTATCGGCTGCAGCTAGGGCATCTCCAAGAAACTCGATAACCTAAAAGTTTAGCCCATACATAAAAATTTAGTTCATTTATCATAAGACTACAGATAAAGAAACCTGCCTTCCAATCAATCGATAATCGAATGTGGAAGATATGACAGTAAATGAGAATAGTTAACCTGTCAATTGTATGTATACTGATGTAAGCCTATCCCATGATAACGTCTCATTTTACAATAATATCGATAATCTGATGGAAATTGGTGACATTAATGCTAGAGTAGGTAGAAATCATACCGACTTTGAAACAATATAAGTCAGTACCTCGGGCACATTCACGTAAAACTTTCCCATTATAAAAGGGCGCACTAGGTTGGACAATACCTAAGATCATATCGGTCTTCACCATGTACGTATGCGGTGACTATTATCTGCACGTTGCAGAGCTACAATGGAAGTTTTCGTACAAGTCAAGGAAGACAAAGGATTATAAAGCCAATATATTTTATTCTCTGAATTCTTGGAGTAGTCAGTAGTGGTAGCCACAGCTTTAAAGAGGTGATTAGATTCAATCATATATGATCTCTATCTCTCATTATTCAAGAAAATAGAAGTGCGTGGAATATTAAGAACCACCTTGGAAATCGACCATTATATGATCTATGTCCCTGGCTGTAAGAGTTTTGTTTGATGAATAAGAACGAGAGACACTGCTAACATTTGAGTGATAATGACAAAAATTCCTCTTAAAAAATCTTCTAGTTTCGTAGTACGTCTATTCAGTGTCCAGGTCATCACAGCTTTAGAAGTTATTAATACAGATTTTATGCAAATAATTAATTAACGTTTTACAGCATCTCACATGTTTAGATTTGGTTAAATTTTCCATGCAATATGCATAGCTGCCCTGTATTTTCGAGCGCCCGATGGCGTAGATTATTTGGATGGTAAGCTGACACTTTCAAAAGCTGTCCAGTTTGGTTAATGTTTTTCGAAATCACTCTGTCGCTCAGAAGAAGAACACAATGCCACCAATCAAATGTTACGACCAACAATATCAGGAAACATGGATTATTCACTTTGAAAGGTTCTGGCATTATGTATATTGAAGTAAGGGGCACTGAGCTTGATCGAATTTCAACCATATCGCCAGAAACTACAGACGAAAGTATGGATTTGTCGATGCAAATAAATCTTGAAATCACCAAATTGATTTCGGAAGTAAACTCAGCTACGAATAGTGAGTAAAACAATGACCTCATCAAAGGGTAAGAATTACAGGAGTTGCCGACTTAAGGTATGCGTTTCCTAACTAACTTATACAATGCAATACTTAGAATCGGTAACTTTCCAATTCAGTTTGAATTTAGATCAGAAAACTCAACCATATAGCAAGTAATAGAATAGTACACGTAATACAAGAGACTATATGGAGGAGTGTAGCCTACGAGATTATATAAGACAGATTTTTGGTTATATAACTCACATCTCATGAAGACCCTAACAAAACTAAAGAAGGTCAGGATGATATTAACACGATCCATGTATGAATGAAAAAACGAAAGCTCATCGTCAAAAAATCAACTTCGGTCGCTCAATAAAATCATTTCCGCCAACACAACAATGGACCTTCGCGTAACTGCCCGAGTACTAGATTACGTATCAGCACGTGACAAATGAAAGCAGTTAGAAAGAATTGCCTGTTTGACGGCTTACAACATGTATAAAAAATTATCTTCTGGAAGTAGTGGGTCACCTAAGAAACTCGACGACCTAGAAATTTAGACCATGTGTCAAAAAATTGCTACATAGTGAAGCCCTTAGAAATCTTGGAGTTAAATTTTTCATTAATTAGTCCTAAATAATCGAATGTGTAAAATATGCCAGCACATGAGATTACCTATAAGCCAATCCCAGGATAAAGACCCATCTTAGAATAATATCAATAATCTGATGGACTCTTAACCTGAGTAAGATTGGTGACATCAACGCTAGAGCAGGAACATCATAACGTCTTATGAAACAATATATATCAGTACTTCCGCCGTTAAACTGCAACTGAAAAAGGAGGAAGCTTGGTATCCTAATACGATTTCCCATAGCCGAATCACCCATTTCATAATTTCAAATGGGTGGACTCAGGTTGTGCTAGATTATATCAGTCCTCAACAGACGTCGTAGGGAGTGACGATTATCTGCACGTTGCAGAGCTACAATGGAAGTTCACAAGTCAAGGAAGACAAGGGATTATAAAGAAAATATTATTTTCTGAATTCTTAGAGTAGTCAGTAGTGGTAGCCACAGTTTTAAAAAAGATAAAATTCCAGTTATTCAAGGAAAAACTAGTACAAGGAATATTAAGAACCACCTTGCCACTGGTAATCGGCCTTTATATGATCTACGTCCATGGATGTGAGATTTAGGCTTTCAAAAATCATGAAGGTAATATACGGCAGAAAAAGCGACTTTGATGACACATACCGAGTTCATCTCAATCCGAGTTCTTCTCAATATTTAATGAGAATCCCGAATATTGTGCATGGAATCAAAAGACACCAAGTACACTGACTTAGTCACGTTTTGCCCGCTGATTCGCATCGAATGGTATATCAATCTTTAAAGGCAGAGCCTACTTTTTTCGGCTCCAAAGCGTAGTGGGCAATGAGGCATATTCTAATCGTTTACGACAATATGGCCAGTTAAAACCGTTAAATTAGCGAGTGTTAGTTCTGTTAAATTAGTTCTGCTCAGTCTCAAGGTCATCACAGCTTTAGAAGTTATTAACAAAGGTATAATGGAGGTTATTAACTAACGTCTTACTGCATCCCAGGTTAAGATTTTGTTTTATTTCCTAAGTCCTGCACATGATGATGCTTATCAGATCAAGCGCTAGAATCACTTCACACACCTCCTCTTTCGAATAACCATGCTTTTTGAGCTCGCTGCGTTTCTCAAGCCGATATTTGAGAACTGGCTGTCCAGCTGGGATGGCGTCTTTCGAAACCGCCCTGTTTATTTAAAAAACTATAAACAAATTCAAATATATTGTACAAAGCCATTTCACCTTTTAAGATTAAAACTGTAAAATCGCGAGAAGAGAAATATACAAACTACAGAGCTATAATAACACTCACAAACAACAATAAACTCATTGTTCATTGGCCTTACTCGTATTTGATTCAATATAGCATGAAAGTTTTTAAAATAAATTATGGCGACATCTAACAATTATAAATGATACTGTTTGTTCAAAGTATTTCTGATATATGTAGGGTTGAACAAATGGTTCACTTTTTATCTTATTTCGATTGACTCAATTCGTATATAAATTCTGAAACACTCATTCATTTCCGGTGTTCACATTCCGCACTGTCAAATATTTGTTACTCCCAACTGTACATAAAACATAAACATACTAAATATAAACTCTCTCTCTCTCGTATGTTCGTTTACAAATATAAAAACAAAACAAAAACTTGGCTACTCATTCGTGTCGATTAAAATTAAGAATGAGAGACTTAAACATTTGACATACAATATTGAGAGACAAGAGAACATTATTCCCAAATTCATGGCCAAAATAGTCAAATTTATTTAACTACACAGTGGCGTACAGAAAATTGACTATGGTAGTAGAGTGAGGGAATATAAAATTGCGATATATTTTTGAAGAATGTCGTTTATGTGAACTTAAGATTTGGGATTGAATGAGATACTGTATTGTTTATATTTAAATCTAGTGAGCGTCTTAAAATACATCTGAGATTATAATTGAAGTTAGTCATTAACCAAAAAATAATTTACTGGCGATTGGTTTTATTTTACGTGAGCTTAAGAAATTATGTCGACTCAGATTAGAAGCTACATGATTTACAATCCCGTGTATCGGCAAATTAGGAAGGTGAGTCATAAATAGTTTAACTCAGTCAAGTGTCTTATAATTGTGTCTCCATTTTACAGTTCATCAAACGAAAGGGGTACCGAAACTACATAGTGAACACATGGAACGTTTGTTTGGATAAATTTAGTGATGTTTTTGATATGAGACTGGTTTGGGTGAACGGTGATGATTCAAATTTCATTAATTTTATGGACGAATTAACGATTTTGTCAAACTGTTTCCATTTCTGGAACAAATCGCCAACAATATCAGTTGAAGAGTCTGATTTCGAAAAACTACAGGTGAAATTTTAGTTCACGTTGATACATTTTTTATTTAACTGATTTAATTTTTAGACTTTTATTCAGCAAAATAATTTGTGGGATTACATCGAAAAAATACAAACAAGATTACGCTTATCACTAGTCCGGGTGACGATTAAAATTATAACATTTCATCCGAAAATATTATCGACCAATACGTTGCCGCAATTTGAGCAACCGCCAAATTATGTTGAACACCGTAAAAGTTTGTACATCGCCAAGGCATATGGCTGGCTAACACCATCGGGTCTAAACCATTTCAAAACAAAAATTCGTTATAAATACACACACGTAGTGATCTATTTACTACTCGACTACCATCGGATGAGACGCCGTCGACGTAATATATCTGTTTTTAATTTATTCGATTTGTGCGCATTGCGATTGGCGATGTTCGATCCACGCTACTATCAGTACGATCAGTGTGAAATACCGAGAATGATACATGCCGAAATTCGTGATACGATCGAGCAGAGAAAAATTTCCGATCCCGATTATAATTATAATGCAACGACATATTTTATCGAACAGGCGATTGAATATGTATCGCCTCGGGTGGCCGAATTGTTTATTATTTATGTCTCGGATTATTGTGATTTTGTGTCGGAGACCGATTTAATATCGATTAACTATTCGTATATACTGTCCGTTGATGATTATGTAGGATTGTATGGGGAAAAATTATACGAAGAGTTTTTGATCGATTTCATTCGGAAACGGCCATTTTTACTTATTTCGGTATTCTGCCAAACTCGGGGTCTTAGTTTTAAACTTTTTCGGGACATTTTAGATTTACGAAACGTGTTTAGCATGAATATCAACACAAATTTTCCGGTTGAGCTGGAGACAAGCAAACCAGCCCCAACATTAGGCAACGATAAAAAACTAGCATTGTATTTTAACGGCGACAGTGAAACCAACTATTTGGCGAGTTATATAGTATGGCTGAAGCCTCATGCCAAGAGTCGCCTAATCGATATACACATACGGTGTGCAGTGGCCGATTACACTATATTTAATGGTCTAGAGGTTGAGGAAGTTGTTTTTAGCAATCATGTATTAAATACACAAATGATTGCGGAGCTGTGTACAAAAGAACCGACAACCACCACTTATATATGGGAAAAGGCAACACTGCAAAAAAATACCGATGTACTTAAAACGCTTCATGACTTTCGGCGAGTACAAGTAAGTATTACCACAATGTCGACCTTTATCCACTATATCGGATTGTAATTTATAAAATAGAAATTGGACATCGTTCTGGACGAAAATACATTCGAGTTGATATTTATTTTTATTGAATCCCTGTTTTGGACGCACAACCGATCGGAATTGGAGTTTGGCGGCGATCTAGTGACATTCACGATAACGATACTAACCGATGTTGTCGGCAAAATAGTTTTGAGCGACTACATTTTCAAATTGAATAGTGATCGGGTTAAAATTGAACTATATGATAAAAGAACGAATAATGTGGTTGATCTGTACGACATTTTATTTGAGACGAGTTCAATGGAACCAAGGGATGAATATGAGTTTTACCAATAAACTAAAACAAATTTGAACCAAACCATTAGTCATTTTCACTTCACTGATTCAATCCAAAGCTCATTTTTATTGTATTATCCCAGCAATTGGAATTGCATATAGATGGGGGTGGTAATAAAAATGCTATTTAGAAACGAAAATGACTGGAAATAAATTTTCAATTTTCCAATACGAAAGTTAAGCTATTTTTGTATATACATACATGTACACGAGCATATCGGAACAACGACAAAAGAAATTGGAGCAGAATGTGCCATCTGTTTATTTGGTTTTTCATAACAAACAACCAACAAAAAAATTTTTTTTTTTTTGGTGGGGTGGGAAAAAGATGAAAAAATAAAATAACAACAGAAGAAAATAATTTTCACCGACAGCAAGTGTGGTAGTTTTTTTTTTGGTTATCCTTTCATTTCGATTTGGTGTTTGGACGAGCCAAGTGTTCTATCTCGATACATAGTGTACGAGGATGTTTTTGTTGTATATGTTGTGTATGGTTATCGTTGATTGCATATACGGTCATATACCCAAAAAGAATACTAAAATCTACTTCCGGGTGACTACACAACTGTGAAAAATTGTATATTAGTAAATGACAGGCATGTGCGATGTGATATAATCTAAATATTGAAGCTGTGCAGATGTGCATTGAACTTTTACCCTATCTACTGTATTAGAAGATTTTTGATGTTATAAAAGCTTTTCGATTCTACGAGAAGACAAATGTTTATGATAATAACAGCCATGACTATTATATGGACACGATGACTATTATATGGACAATTGCGTGAGTCTCATTTTGGATATCTCTTCTTCTTAAATAGTGCAGAATTCATGGAATGAACAACAAAAACAAAGCCATCGATAGTAATGATGACTTACTCAAAAGTAATGGCTATAATCCATTTATTAGAAATTTGAAGGCAATAAGGTCACCTCCAAAACAAAACACTTGTTTAGTCTCTAGAAAAAAAACAAGAAAAGCTGAATGAAATTTAACCAGAAAAAGATGACCTAACCACTGATAAGGAGCGTAGGTTGTATAGCTTCCTTTACCAGGAACGCTATAAGAAGTCAGAATAATGAAGAGTATTAATTACCTTCAAAAAATAATAAATTTGATTGAAAACTCTCTGTCAAAATTAAGTCAGAAGGCTGCCCAAGTGACTTATGAAACAGATAAGAAAGAACTCAATAGAGAAACAGGTTGGGTTTTAAACCATAACACAAAAAAATAAGAAGCGTAAGATGAGTAAGATGAGTAAATCACCACAGGTTTCACCCGACCAGAAACAATCTATCGAGCAGCTTCCAACCGGAAGAATGAATGTACAATAGAAAGAAATAGTTCAGACTTAATCAGAACAAAAAAAATCAATTAAAGAACTCTCTGCCGAGAGTGAGAATTTACAGGAGGGAAAAAAACGGCCACCTGCAGTTAAAATATGTAACTGCAATCAGAGCGTTATAAAGATAATGGACATTAATCAGTACAAATTTCAAGCTACAGCGTTAGATAGTGGTGATATCAAAATAAATGCCCCAGACGGTGAAAGCTATAGAAATTTATCAGGAGCTCTTAATGAGGAAAAGTCAACATGGTATTCCAACATGGAAGATAAGCAGACAAGGCAAACCAAAGTCATTGTCAAGAAACTTCCTGCATTATGCAAACCTGGAGAAATTTAAGAGTATTTATTAAAGAAATGATTTAAAATTCACGCAGTTATGCAACTGCATAAAAGAGATGTTATCTTTCGAAAGACCGAAAATGCAACCAGCTTAATACTTCATATGAAATGATTCCACAGTGTAAAAGGTGCCAAATTCATGGATATACGCAAAATTTCAATTCACAAGAAATAAATCAAGAAAAAACTCTCATATCAATCTTGCAAAGACTCACCCTACTCGAAAAAAGCCGAACATCATTAGAGCTATCCTCTCTTTGCTAGTGGCAAATAATCTAAAAATTGTTGCATGAAACTGCAATGGTATATTGCAAGAACAACACATGACTTCAACGCTAAACATACTGACTGGAGATAAAGACTAACACAAGAAAAGGGAAAGAGCTGCTTCAAGAAATAATTATATACAACTGCAACTGGCGCTCTACAGGTAAACCACTTAATAATATCAGGCCTAATTGACTTCTTTATAACAAAAAAAGTATTTTAATGATAACAAGTGACACAATAACTACAAGTGACAAACATCCAATGTGCTTGGCAGCGTACTCGAGACCCAACCGTCAACAATAGATTAAATAATTTAACACAACGAATACGCAGATGAATTCATACCTACATTCTCTCACTAACAATAAAGATAGAGACCACTCATTGTGGAAGGAACCAAATATTGGAAAAGACCAGGTACGCACATACCACCATTTATAATAAATAATGGGCAACTAGTTAGACTGAAAGAAGGAAAAGCAGAAAGTCTAGCAGATAATCTCCAATTATGTAAAAACTGATTGAGAGACTATTATTATAGCGAATTAAACCTTAAATTGAACAGTCAGGAGCCGTTCCGTCCTATCAGTTTGGATTAAGAGACACACTCCACAGTCGACCAAGTCCATAGAATAAGATATGGTCTAGTATTTAAATGAGAGAAAACTCTGCCACTTGAGTATATCGAACTGTTTAAGTCGTACTTGAAAAGAAGATACTTAAGAGTTACTTAAAGATGTATCTGTAGCATGAAGTTTCGCAGGAGTTTCGTAGGTAAGTGTCCAAATGCAAATCAGGCAAAATAAATACTTTGGTATGAATCTTGATGCTCAATTAAAATGTAGAGTACATGTGAAAAATAACGGTTAATTGGAAGAAACTCTCAGTTGTCTATTCATAATAAACGTATGCTTTATAAATAAATGGGCAAGCCGATTTGGACATATTGTATTCAACTATGGGGATGCACCAAAACCAGCCATCAACAAATAGTTTAACGATTTCAAAATAAAGTTCACAGAGGAATAGTTAACGCCCCTTGGTACACTCGTAATAGTGATCCTCATAGAGATCTCAGGAAATAAAGAAGTGTCCTCAAAAATATCTGGAGTGGTTTCATTGTCATCCTTACTTTGAAGCTGTAAAACTTTTAATCAATATAGTATTACAAGAAGACTCCAAAAACTCAGAAGGACAGATTGCATAGGAGTGCTTAAATAATAATATAGTCAGAATCAAACGCTGTTAGTCAAAAATGACTAGTTACCTTGATATTATTGCTATCGTAAATAAAATATAATAAATTAAAAACAAAACAAAAAAAAAATCTATTTTTATGAATGTCAATTGACGAGCTTGAAGAAGTACTAATCAGCGCCTTTGAAAATAGCTGTCCTCTAAGTTATCCTAACAAACAACTGGGACAGAATGGTGAACTAGGAAGCTAGGTAGATAGACATGAAACAAACAAGAAAGATTCTACCGCCCAAAAAGCTCAGTGGTTAAAACTGTGGCAGTTGGAGCAGGAGGTACCAGGTTCGAATCCCGATATGGTCAGGATGAGAAAGGACTTTTCACCATCTGATTACGATCGGTGGTGAGAATGAACATGCTACGATATTATTTGACCTAAAACAATTATCATTCGACATTATTTACTGACATGGAAGATGGGTCCAACAGGGGGTCATAGTTGTGTTCATTCACACCACCGATCATAATCAAGCGGTGAAAAATCCTTTTTGGATTTGAGGAACCCAGTACCTCCAGCTCCAAATGCCGCAGCTTTAACTGCGTCACCTGGGCGGTTTGTCTAGCGTGATTGGTAATTGTATTAAAAAGTTGGTTTATTTGTGTTTCTATTCTAACCAATCTTTCGTCTATTGACATCGAGTTAGAATGGTCTGGTCCAACTCGACTGTTGTTGGCCACCTTTGAAGGGGTACTGTTTCGTGGACGCGAACAAGTAAACTCACATAACTGTTGTTCAGGCGTAAGATATTCATATATCCTATCCGCCTGTTTTATAAGCTCCTCTAAAGGCGTTGTTGATGGATGACCAACTACAGCCGTTTTAATTATCGTCGAGAGTGATCGTACAAATAATGATAGAATTATGTGGTCGTTAAAGTTTGTACCTGCTAGAACTCGGATGGACCGTAACACCTCTGACGGTCGGCCATCTTTCAAATCTTGCCCAGGTAATAACTGCTCAAACTTTTACTCATCAGAGGGAGCCAGTCTATCTAATAAGGCACTTTTTATTGACTCGTATAAATTCTCTTTTGGTGGATTTTTTCTTAAACGAAATTGTTCGTGATTTGGATTTTGTTTTTGTCTATATTGACGACATTTTAGTAGCATCCGCTTTTGAGGAAGAACCCAAATTCCAGTTAGAAAAATTATTCCATCTAACGTCTTACAGAGTTTGATGTTCATATTAAAAGTTCGAAGTGTGTGTTTGGAGTACAAACATTAGACTTTCTTAGTCATAAAATTACGCCAGATGGCATTCTTACTTCAATGAAGAGAGTTAAAGCCGTTACAGAATTTCCGGTATCAACTTTTATTAAGCGCATACAGCAGTTTATCTGCATGGTGAATTATTATCACCGTTTATTCCTAAACTCGCCGATTATTTAGCTGCAATTCCCTCTCATTTGGCTTTGTTACTTAAAAAGCCCAAAACGCCTAGAAAATTTTACTCGGCCTGATGAATGCAATGAAACATTCGAATTTTTAAAACGTGAACTGGCATTCATTGCTCTGTTAGCACACCCTCTGAATAATTCAGATTTAATAAGTGTGACTATCGATGCGACTATCGAGCTGTTGGCGCGGTTTTACAACAATATATAATAATAATGTTTGGCTGAACTTAAGTATTCCGCATTCGATCGAGTGCTGTTAGCATTTTACTTAGCTATAAAACATTTACGTTACTTTTTAGAAGGTCGAGAGTTTAGAGTTTACACTAACCATAAGCCAGTCTAAGACTGAACAAAGTCCTAGAGTATCGAGACACTTGGACTATATTTGTCAATTTACTACGGATATTAGACATGTGAGTGATAAAGAGAACACTGTAGCGGCTTGTTTTACCCTCATTGAAGATGATACCTTAGTTTTATCATTCGTTGATGATAGTTTTGACTATCAGTTAATTGTCTCTGCCCAAAAAGCGGACTTAGAACTTCAGAATTTACTTTCTGGTTCCGGCCGTCATGCTAACTCCAATTTGATATTAGAGCTTTTTTAATTTCTGGGTTTTGAGCTTTACTGCGAAGTTGCTACAGGGAGTGATCGTCCATACATCGCAGCTTCTCTCCCAAAAAGAATATTTGACGCGTTACATAATATCTCACATCCAGGGGTTCGTGCAACTCGTAAATTTATTTCTGCTCGTTATTTTTGGCCTAGTTTAAACAAAGATGTCAAAAATTCGGCACAAAGTTGTTTATCATGCCAACGTTCGAAAGTCCACAGACACACTAAGTCTCCCCTTGGATAATTTAAAATACCTAATTCTCGTTTCGAACACATTCATATAGATATAGTTGGACCTTTACCAACTCCCAATATTTTTAATCTGCAGTTATAGCCCGAGGTAATACAAGCCAATGGAGCTTTGAAATACCCATTATTTTAGAAAAGAAGATCTGAAATGCTCACCAGCGTAATTAGTTTATGGGCAAGCCATTTAACTACCCAGTGAGTTTTTCGTAGAAAATCCTCTTCCACCTTTGCCAACAACTGATTCTGTATGATCAATTGCGCAATTGTATGCAAAATCGTATTCGTACCTCAACAAGACACATAAGCACTCAAAAGGATATATTTGTTCCAAAATCTTTGGAAAATTGCGAATATGTCTTTGTAAGAGTGGATTAAGTTAAGACCGGATTACCATCCCCGTATGATGAACTATATAAAGTTGTAGAAAGTAAAATTACGAAAGTATTTCGTAATTTTACTTAACGAGAAACCACAAACAATATCTATTGATAGATTAAAACCCGCTTATGGTATTATAAGTTAGGCTGGTGATCAAATATCAGCCACGAATCGATTTAAAACCGTAAAATTTTCTTTGTAAATTTCAAAATCGAGTGTTTTCCATCTGCTAGGTGAGTCATGTATATAGCAACTGAAAAATACTTGTGTAGTATTATTATTATTATTATTGAAGTTGGCTGGAACACTTAAAGGTTCCGCACTCAATGCCACAAAGGGCCCATGGTGCAAACCTAGGATTTCGTCAAAGCACACAGGTGCATTATGCAACCTTAGCAAACTGGAGCAGTTTGAACCAGGGCGCAGGAGGCAGTTGATTAACAGGAATATTCTTGGAGTTGGACACAAGGAATCTAACGCGGTTGAAAGCCGGACAGCTGCTGATGAAATGTAGGCTGTCATTAAAATCCTCAAGACATTCGTCGCATACGGTATCCCTGGCAAGTCCCATGCGATGAAGAAGACTTTTGAAACGGCCATGGTCAGTAAGTAAAGAAACCAAAATTCTCAAGTTGTCCTTTTTCAACGAAAGAACGTATTTAGTCAGCTTCGGGTTAAGCCCCTTATATAGTATTTTGCCTTACGGCAAGTAGGGGTAGTTGACCACGTCAGTTTAAGTTTCGATAAGGTAACGGTTTTGATTGTTTGTTTCAATGTGTGAAGGGGTACAGGAGCAGCTGGTTCAGGGCCTATGAAAAATAAGCGAGAACCAGTTTTAGTCTTACTGTCTGCAACTTCGTATTCCATCAATGTCACAATGGGCGGGACCTCACATGACCGTTACCTTATTATTACAACCAAGGAGATTTAGCAAATTTTTACACTCCCCTACCAGTTTGGAGCTAGTTCAAGGAATGTTCAAAGAGTTTTACTGTCCGTACAAAACATAATCTCTTTGTCGACGGCAGCGATATTAAAAACTGAAAACACACCGTGAGTAACCGCAATTAATTCCGCTTGATGAATGGTACAGTTAGACCCCAAACTGTTAGAGATTCTCAAATCATGCGATGGACAGAAGTAACCAAATCCAGTACCCTGTTCAGAGACAGAGCCATCTGAAAATAATACAGGCGATTCGGATATCTGTCTGAGCAAGTCTAGTGAGAACCACATATCCCTGGATGGATAAATCACCTCATATGATCTGTGGAAATTAAAAACAGGCGGAAGCCAATCGGTTATCATGTTGATTTCTGGCAAAGCGCGTGTGAATTCAGTAAGAATTTATCTATGACCTGAAGTAGTGCCAAAAGCATTCCATGCCCCGGCATTCTTCAAGCGCAAGGCAGCCGAACAAGCAGTACATTAAATGAAGGATTGTAACTGTGTAAGGGAGAGAATGAGCTTCATAGCCAGGATCGGAGTTGAAGATATGGCACCAGTTACAGCCCCACAAGCAATATTTTGCAAAAAGTTGAGCTTACTAAATGAAGATTTTACTTTATCCACTGGCCACCAAACAATAGATACATAAGTTAGCATTGGCAGAACCAGTGACTTGTAGATAAAATAAAGCATTTTGGGGGATAATCCCCAGGAATTACCAAAAGCTCTACGACATCGCCAAAAAATCGCAGTGGCTATTTGTAGTTTGAAATCCAGATGATACTTCCAAAAAAGTTTATTATCCAGAAAAATTCCAAGATGTTTGACGTAGGCTGAGCTATTAACCTTGCATCCGAAAGGTGATGGTACAGAAAAAGCTTCAGTATTCCTACGCCTTGTAAAGTAACCAAATCAGTTTTTGATGGGTTCACATGTAAACCCTTATCCAGACACCACTGTTCTATAATGAGAAGAGCGTTTTGAGTTAAATCTGATAAGACATTCAGGTGCTTGCCAGAACCAGATCGTCCGCATAACTTTGAGCGGTAAAATCGGACTCACGAAGAATAACAAGAAGTTCGTCAACGACCAGAAGCCACTACAGTGGTGACAGTAGACCGCCATACGCTCAACCTCACAAATCACTATTCAAGATTCAAGCATAAGTGCAATCCATCTGATGATGTTGGGTTCGATACCAAAATTAGTACATGTGTTCGTGATCGAGACGTAGTATTATCAAAAGCTCGTGCAATACCCAAAAAGGTGCCTACAAGAAACCCGTTGTTGTTCAAAGATCTCTCAATCCTAGTTACGAGTTCATGTAAGGCAGTCTCACAGGTTTTGCCCATTTTGTAAGCATGTTGCATGTTATAAATTATCCGTTCTAAAAATTTCAGAAAAAATATGACAGACGATTTCTGGAATAAAAATTACTTTACTTCTGCTCTAAGATTGTGGATGCAATAAATGTTCCTTAATGAGAGGATATCCATGCTGTAAAACAGCAGGAAATAAACCATCAGGATCAGCAGATTTGAAAGGTTTGAAAGAGACAAATCTCCAACGTAGGACCTCATAATTAATAAATTTGCAGGCTAGGTCCCAATTGAGAATTACCTCCAAATTGTTGGTGACTACACTAGTATTGTCTATTGGAATAATTTAACAACCCGGAAAATGGGTAGTGAGAAGTAAAGGTTGCCTACTTCCTTTTTAAAAGAAGTGAACTTGTCATTAGGTAGACGAAGTGAATCAAGTCTATAAGTATTATTCCTGCTCATTGACTTGTTAAGTTTAACTGCATCTGGTAAGCTATTAATTTTACCACAGAAGATTAGCCAGGAGGATCTCTGTGAAGTTCTTAATTCGTTTTTGAACACTTTTTGGCCAGCTATAAAGATTTCCCAATCAGGCTCAAGATTAGATCTTCTGGCCTTGTTCTTCATCTTTCTGGTTCTCTTCTTTAACCGTTTTAAAGCAGAGCATCAGAATGGTTTGTTCTGTGTTTTATGATGTGAAAAAAGTGGACTCGAAATCTCAAACGCAGTTGAGATTGCTTTCGATAATACAGAATTCTACCACCGGGGATGTTCAGTCCAGAAACCAAACCATTAAGAAGGTAAGGTTCCTGAAATAAGCTCAATTTAGGCTTACTCCACATCATGGCTATGATTTCCTTTGTAATTTATCCATAATATAATAGTCACCTGGTGCATGTTGCCGAAGTCGGTCAGATTCATTCCGAATAAACTTTGTTCTTACATCGTTTCCCATTTCGACTTTTATGCAATTCTCAAAACATCAGTTAAATATCAGCCATAGTAAAGGTTTATATCAAAATTTGAAGACGAACATACGATATTTGCACAGCATCCTAATCATCTTCGTTAGCTTTTTGTTCGAATTAAATCCCAGCAGACGTTGTTACGTATATAAAGTAAATTTTGCATTCAATCAAAGTTGGTCTACTATCAAATCAGAATAAAATTATCGACACACAACATACACATTCACAAAATGGATAAAATTAATGTTCCCCACGCGAATCAAAATCTACCGAAAAATCGTGGAAAAGATCTAAAATTTCACTCACATAAAATGAATATGATACGATACCCAGATGATATTTTTTGTGTGTTTGGACTATTGTGTTGTATATCCATGTACATAGGAAGATATAGATGGGATGAAACGTATCCAAAAAAAAAAATCTACCAAACAAACAAAAAAATCGTTCATTTTCCCTGAAGCGAGCTCCCATTTGTTAAAAATCTCCGTACTCATTATTTTGCGAGATTGTTGTTCGAAGCCAGTACCACAAAACCTTTGAATCCTTACGGTCATCATTAATATATATATATTTTGTTGTTGTTGTTGTTTGTTTGCGATCCGATATGATACACTGTGCGATTCTATTATTTTATAAAAATCATTTTTTAGCGATTCGGCTATATACTCCAGGACGACGAAGAGGGAGTTAAATTGTATCCCATTGTTATCTTTAATAATCGTAATATATAGATTTGTGGTTGAGATTTAGTCTATCTTTTAGACAATCATCAAAAAAAAAAGAACAAAAACGAAATGACGACACCACTCTCGTGGGATTAATTTATTTCGGTGAGGAAAATTGAAAAATTCTTGGCTATATACTGCGCAAAAAAATATGTTAAGGGAATGTGAAAAAATTGTTACAACATAACAGTCGTGACCTTTATCTACTTGTTTACGTCGTATTTGAACGAATGTCTTGAGTCTAGACGATACATATATAGTCAACTATTTCGACAAAAAAAAAACTGTTTTTTTGTTCTTTAAATTATTAAGATTTGACGGTACGCTCGAGGTCGTATTAAATTAAAATTTACCATGAACTGTGCAAAAAGCTCTGAAATTCCAAACTTAAGTGAAAAATTTAATTTAAAATATAGAAACAAAGCCAAATATCAATTTTGTTGTACGAGCACGCCTCGAAAACGTGATACTTTTACACAAAAGTCCATCAATTTCGTTCTGCCTCTAAGGTAATTGTTACAGCTTCTTATACAAAAAACCAAACACTGGCAAACCACTATATAGCATTTTTGTTTAACAAGACCCTAAAATTAGAATATATTTTAACATTCTCCGTTTATAAAATTAATAAAATCCACCCTCCAACCCGATTTTAAATATATACAGCTCTCAAGGATGAAGGAATTAAAAAGCTGTTGCCCCACTTGTATGGTTATGTATACGGGTGGCAGTACATAACTATACAGAAACAACAAATACAACCAAAAGTAGGGATTACTAGTAATCACCAAATTTACAGTGATCCCAAAATTTAATTGTCCAATTAATTTTATTCTATATACTTGTGCACTGTTTGGGTTTATATAGCACTGAATGTGTGTATGTTCCCAATCCACCGTGTATGTATGGTGATTTTCAATAAAAAACGGAAAATGATTCCGAATTTACCCAATAAAAATGAAAATTAAACGAATTAAAAATATTTCAGTTGTTTTGTTGTTGTTGTCAATTAAATGTATCTATGTTGTTCGGTATAGTTAAAGCTTTAAGCTTTTTTTTATATATATATATATATATATATTGAGTAGCTTTTAGTTGTTCCATTTTTTTTGTAGAATTTTAAATTCTACAAAAGTTATGGCGAACGCGGTGAAAATAATAATTATCCCATTAAATAGCGTCATTCCAGTAATAAAAGTTATAAAGTTATTATTATGAGCCAATCATAAATATTGATACAGTAAAAATATAATAAATATTAACAAATTATTTCATTAATAAATTGTTTATGTAATATTTATGGATTTATTTTTGACAATATTTCAATATTGACTTAAAATTTCTAGTATGGCCTTTATTTAGGGAGAAACTATAGTCAAACTGTAGCAATCCAGTAAAAAAAATGTGACCCTACCAGAAAGTGGAATTTCATGTCTAGCACTAAACTTAGTCAGAGAAAATGTAATAGATAAAATTTATTCACCTCAGCTCACAAAACAAATTGGAAATTGTTTAAGCAGTTAGTAGAGGAAAGAAAAGTGACAATAAATAAAATGGCATCCCCAACTTATCATTCAGGGAAGAAAACTACCTTACTTACCTAATGGAAACAGGACCACTAGTGCAGAAAATCGAAAAGCCTCTGGCAGAGTACACGTGCGAAGATAAAACCACCGTAAACTGATGCATCATAAAAGCAGTGAAAAATGCAACAATCGGAAAATTCCTTTGTTTAAGATACCAAATATTCTCTCTGGAAAGCAATAAAAGGGTTAAAACGACCAAAAACACATAGCCCCCCCCCCCTTCAATTCCAACAAACGATGAACATCTTAAGAAACACTGCTGCTACATATGGCCTTGCGTCTTCTTCGTTTCTGTTAACTTGTGCAATAAATCATGTTTCTGCTGACCATCAATCATCATCACCTCAGGCGGCAAAGGTAATTTTCAAGGATATATATGTAGATGACATTATAACGGGAGCTGATAATAAGAATGAATTACAGCATCTCCAACAGGAAATCACACATATATTAGCCAATTATGGGTTCCAGTTACGGAAATGGAAGTCAAACTGCAGACAAATACTGATCAACTCCCCTTCAGAAAGTCAAGAGGCGCACATCGAAGAACCACAACCTGAGGTAGAAGAACATTAGAAGGTTCTGGGTGTGATATGGAATTCCAAAACTGACAAGTTTATATTCACCTCCGATCTACCGGAGACGACCCACTTCACAAAGCGGACTGTGTTGTCTGAGGCGAGCCGACTTTTTGGTCCTCTGGGTTGGTTAGCTTCCGTTGTTGCCAGTGCGAAAATATTTATACAAATCCTTTGGGGGGATAAACTTGAATGGGACGATCCACTCCCTGTTAATAAAAGAGCTTACGGTTTACTGCGCGCCGAGGTGACTGTCAAGAGCTCCATAGTGATAACGGCACAAATTTCATTGGCGCCGACGCTAAATTAAGGAAGGAATTCGAGAAAATAATCAAGCATTCCAATAATATTTCCGATTTCTTTTCCAGAAACCGTATAACATGGCACTTTATTCTCTCATTTTGGAGGTATTTGGGAAGCGGCAATAAAGTCGACCAAGTTTCATTTAAAAAGAGCAATAGGCAACCACACCTTAACATTAGAAGAAATGAATACTCTCTTAGCTGAAGTGGAATCCATCTTGAACTCCCGACCGTTGTGTCGCATCAACGGGACCGATTAAGATCCTTTAACGCCATCCCATTTTCTGTTGGGACATCCCAATATGAAAATTCCTGAAATGGACTTAACGCACCTCAAGATGTCACATTTTACGCGATGGCAAATGGTGCAACAAATAGGACAACATTTTTGGAAGCGATGGTCTCTAGAGTACTTTACATCTTTATAACAGTGGTCAAAATGGTGGTTTAAGCACATTCTCATAAAAATAGATGACATCGTTATCATCAAAGATAACAACTTCTGGGACGAGTCATTAATGTTCACCCCGATACTGAAGCCATCGTAAGAGTTGTTACTCTAAAACCTAAAAATAGTGATCTGAAGCGACCAATACATAGATTGTGCTATCTATCAGTTCCCCAAGCCGAACCAGATGTTGACAATCCAGGAGAAACCCTAATATGGGCATAACTCAAAGCATTTCATATGTGCATAATTCAAAGCACTTCATATGTTCATAATCCGAAACACTCGTTAAAACTTCATTAAACACAAGAAGTCATCAAATTACCACAGTCCAGTATTCCAGATCATCTCATTTCAAAGAAAAGCTAAATTAATTGCATAAGCAACAACATAACATTGCCAAATTACATTGATATCGAAGTCAGGCACATCAGCAGTGTTTCTTAAGATGTGCCTAGAACATCTGACTTCGATATCAGGTCTATAACATTGAAATAACTAAAAGCTGAAATTAAGAACATAAAAGCGAAGAAAGCTCTTGGTTACAATCGGACAACAGGATAACTAATAAAGGCGCTGCCTGAAAAAGTCACTGTAACCTATTACATAAAATCAATATGTACAAAAAATATGTACCAATATAAAGAAAATTAGCTAAAATAATAAGGATTCCAAACCGGACAAGCCAGCGAATAATGGAGCATCTAGTCTTTCTCTCTGTCTGTTTCTATCTTTGCAATCTGTTTTGGGGCTGAAGACTCTCCTTACTCTTTCGCGGTAGGCTTATAAACATCCTACTCTACGCCATTGCATAGTCAAATCGAGAACGAAGGTCTGTAGGTCCGATTTACGTAAACCCATCTGCACATTGCATAGCTCCATGCCAGCTTATGCACTACTGACATGGAAGATGGGTTGGCCCTAGAATTATGCACTCCAACAGTGGATCATAAATGTATTCATTCACTTGACGAATCGTAATCAAATCGATAAAAATCACTTATTCTATCGTTCCAATTGCCGTTGCTTTAACCACTGCGCCATTTGGTTGTTAATGGAAAATCTTTGAGAGCCTTTGCAAAAAATTGAAAAGAACCATAGAATTAATAAATTTTATCCCTGATTATCAGTTTCGTTTCAAAGAGAAGCACTCCACTAGAGAGCAGGTTCATAAACTTACAGATATCATTGAGAATACATTAGAGAGGAAAACAGTTTGCTCAGTATCTTCTTAGATGTGGTGAAGAGGAATATTCCGAGCTAGGAGGTATTCCAGGGTACAGTGTTTTACTTCAATTTAACGGAGTTACCATTGCAATTTTTGCCGATGTTTCTGCAGTTTTCACAGACGCATCCTAATATGGACAAAAATGTTCGAGCTCAATGAATCGAAATCCACGTATGTGAACTTAACTAATCTAAAAGTCAGTTACAAACCTCCCATCTTTAACAGTCAACAGATTCCGTATGCAAACAAGGCTTAATATCTAAAGATTACCTTAGATACCAAGCTCAGATAGAAAGAACACGTTAAAAAGAAAAACGATGAACTTAATATCATATATCGATAAATGTATTGGCTGTTTGGGAAAAATTCGGAATTGTCAACGAAGAAAAAAATTGCTATTATATCAACAGGTGCTAAGGCTTGTATATGGTCTTACGGAATACAGTTCTTAGTTTGCACAAAGAAAAGCGACACCAAAAGCGAACTTTTTTAAACAAAGTGCTACAAGGTACAGTTGAAGCTCTATGGAATATAAGGAATGATGACGTACATAGGGACTTAAGTATCCAGATGGTTCAAGAAGAAATAAAACCACTTTGCAGTGATTTATGGAGAACGTATATTTATCAACATTTAACACGTAACCGAAGAACTAAGAAATGTTGAACACTTCACAAGCAACAAAAGTGTGTGAAGTTATCCTATGATCTCATCCCAGAAAAAAATAAAATCTTCATCAGGTAATACTAATTTCATCCCATCCCAAGATTATTCAAAATCATTCCAGAAAATTATGTATTTGTTCAAAATTGGGAAATAAGTACTCAAGATCGAACAAGTTTCTAACTTCTATAAAAAAAAACTTACAAATCATAATCAATGAGATTTTCAATCCAGATCAAAGTCTGTGTGGAAACAAATATAATTAATATTTATATTGATGGTTCCTAAGAACCACGAGTGTCGTTCTCGATCTCATCTGATTTTGAATTGATATCATGTCCACTAACTACCCGCAAAACGACAACATGAGCCGTATGTTTGAATGAATTGATATCATGTCCACATATTCAAAATCAGATGAGATCGAGAACGACACTCGTGGTTCTTAGGAACCATCAATATAAATCTTAATTATATAAAAAAAACAAGTTGTCTTTTTTTTTATATAATTAAGATTTTTATTGATTTTTTTCTGGGTTGAGATCCTGGGATAACTTCACACACTTGTAACGTGCCACACACACTATAGCGGTAGCTTTGGTAGACAAAAATAAAAAATGTCCCCAGATTAGCTCTATAAGCAGGTTGACTCGATAAGGCGGATTCCCTGGTATGAAAATAAAAGATACCGTTATAGGACGACCAATACACAATGTAACGAGGCTGAGATGCCAATTTACGAAGGGGAAGCAAATGAGAATTTATAAATGGAATAAAATGAAAATAAAAGGAAAAAATTTAGAAGAAAGGATGACTCACCGTTTTCTTTGCTGTTGGTCGTGATCCACATGTGTCGTTGTCCGTTGAATCGACTTTGCCAAATTCCTTCCGGTTGGACCCTTTCGACAGCATCAATGTTTCTAACCTCATTCCTTCGGTATAGCAATCTTTGTGAGGAAACAACAGGCTTTGATCTTAAGGGTGTTATTATTTCGATACAGTCTCTCCAACTGAGTAACGCTTGAAACATCCGCAACGGTTAGTTGTAATCGATAGTGTGGTTATATATTACGTTGAAGTATATATACCTTGTATCCTTCATCCAGTGGTGGGAAAATTTTGGAAAACAATTTCAACATGTGCATTAAGTAGTCTGCAATCGGTTCGTGTTTAAACTGCATCCTTTCCAACATTTCCTCTCGTGCCATATAATCATGGTTTTTGAAAATAAACGCAATTTTAGCCCCGTGACCAAATCTTCCTAACTCTTGATGGCGCTAGCGTTGACTTCGTACCACTCCAGTGCGATTCCTTCCAAAAGTTCCAAAATTCCTCTACGTACGTCTGCCAATGCCACGTCATCTGCAGCGGTGTATAGTGTGTGCTTTCGCAAAAATCTACAGTGATAAAGGACCATTGCCAAAGAATCTAACTGGCCATTTCTCCATTGGCACTCTGCGTCTTTCGATGAACTTCGGGATTCCTCTGTTATTTGCGGCTAATGATCATTTAATCGCTGTCCCAATTCATTGGCGTCCGGTATACGATAATTATCGAACATTATCGCTTCCCGTAACTATCGATAACTTTGGTTGTCCTAAATGAGATGAGGACGCTTCAATACCTTTGTTTGTGGATTTGTTCATAAGTGCAGTCTCTTCTTCTTGCGCCCTTGCCGGAATTAAGTGTCTAGCCTCTTGCGGAGATGTTATCTTTCTTTCTCTGCCTCTACCCATTGAAAGTCTTCCTGCGTCATTACTAGCTCTGGGTGTAGTCATTAAAGAATATCGCTGTTGCGATGGATTTGACGCACTCTCTTTCTCAAAGTTCTTTTAATTCCTCGGACTACACCATACAATATCGAATTGGTTTCTTCACTCTCCCCTGCGGCTCTGAAAGTTCTATCCTGGTAATGTCGAATCCTAGAGTTTAATCGTTTTTCTCGAATCGTTTTTCTCAACGCCAGCACTTTTTGCCTGGCTGTCCCATTCATCACAATGCTTCTCAGTCTTAATTCATATGATAACTCGTTCACGCTTAGTGCTTCCCGGTTTAACGGAAAATCAATAAGTTCTTCCATCATGTGCTTTATAGCATATGCTAAAAGAATACCTCACTAGTGTCAATTGGAAGTACTTGAGTGACTTCTTAGTTCGAATTACAGATTTTTTTTTATTAAAGAACAACACTCGTGGCTCTTAGGAACCATCAATATAAATCTTTGTTATATAAAACAACGAGTTGGGCCATGTACATATTGGCCAATAGCGCAAGTCTCAACATACGGCTGATCTTGTCGGTTGGCTCGTAATACACAATTTTCTGGAATGATTTTGAAAAATCTCGGATGAGATGAAATTAGTATTACCTGATGAACATTTTATTTTGTTCTGGGATGAGATCATGGGATAACTTCACACACTCCTTTTATGGATTTTTATTGAAACGATTTTGTCTGTGAGTCATTGCTATATATAGTGTTATGGTCACCTCCATTGAAGTCTCAACTTATACTTTCTTTCTGGAAAATAAACTACATGAAATTTATCGGCTTCAACATATTGGTTCCATTTGACTTATCTGTATTATAAAAGACATGCATTTATGGTCGTCAAATGCTTGAATTAATTCTCCATTAAGATTTAGTTTGTAATCCCAACTATAAATGTTCAATTGCGTTTGGAAATATTTCTCTCCATCAGCAGTATAGGTAGAGTTTCTCGTGATGAAACGTTAATTACCAATTAAATGTCTTTTCTACTATATAGGATGGGAATAATTTCGATTCGGATAAACATTCCAAATCTTCATCCATAATCGTCACTCAATATATCCCGATAAATAAATATATTTCGATTTAATATTTAAATGACAATCCCCTCCCTACATACGAGTATACACGCACTCACATATGCAGGAAATTTTTTTATAACACCTTTAGGTTGTGATCGAGTCACATCGTTCCCCAACAATCAGGATAATGATAAAATGTGTTACCCAATATTTCACATTTTCTCGTGTGTTGTGAATTAGGCACATGTACAGACAGACATACACATACAATATATGATAAATTTATATATTCTCGATAGAGTGTATGCCGTTCACATATATCGTCGTCTGTCGAAGCAAAACGAGTGTAAATTATGATTAGTATTATTGGCATTATGTGTTTTTGGCACATTGTGTCACACAAGATAATTGAAATAATATTAAATAATACAATTTATTGGCATATCAGGATTATGATAGCAAAAAGGTTTACATATATACAGATTCGATGTCATCCCACATCACAAATTTAAAACTTAACATAATATTAAGAATATGTTGCCTTAATTACATATATGTTGTGTCGTATATCGATATGACAGCTTTACAATACATAAATGGCATTTTGACATGTTCGCTATAATACATCCATAAACACAGCATTCGTACAATTGATTATTAGAAAATCGTTTGTAATTATTATTATAACCCAAAGCATTTTAATTATCATAAATTATTAGACTGTACATAATTAAAAAATATTTTAATTGGTTTCGAAACTTAACTATGTTTAGGCAGCAGCCGTTTTCAATTGCTTAAATTTGTGTACATATTTAGAAATCGATATTTGGGATGATAATTATCGGCGAGAGCAAAAACTTATACATCCTCTGCGTCATCCAATAAATAAATTTTCTAATCAATCTAATTGATTGGTGCTTTTCCTATATACAAAGTTTTTTCATTAATTCACATTCTAATGAATTAATTAATATTGAATATTTGGTTGAGCGATTCTTCGGCAATGATTCATAAATACCAATCCACCGAAGGCCGAAGATTTTAACAGTTTGCGGTTTAAGTCATTGGTCCACTGTAACACACCATATCCCGGACCATCCAAAATATCCGAAGTGCAAAAAATCTTGTATCCTCAAGGTCGTCAGTTGATCCTCAAATAGGAATTGTACGAAGAACAGGAGTACAAGAAATGCTTCTTCAGATTTTTCTTCTCGTCCCTCACACTGTTCGCAGTTTGCGATGTTCCGAATTTTCATTCGAAACATATTATTATTC
Source organism: Tipula lateralis (assembly GCA_963932295.1). Lineage (NCBI taxonomy): Eukaryota > Metazoa > Arthropoda > Insecta > Diptera > Tipulidae > Tipula > Tipula lateralis. The sequence goes on along the minus strand of OZ010737.1, from coordinate 175,530,561 downwards.
AGGGAGCAATGCTCCGTGCTTAGCAAGACTAATTCGCAATGGCGACTTGGCGTATTCCTTCGAATCTGAGGATAGTATATTACATACCTTCACTCAAATGAAAAAATACTATCAGTCATATTATCACATCCTAATCAAGCCCGAGCCATCTCAATTTTCAGAGCCAATCCTTATCCCGAAGTTACGGATCTAATTTACCGACTTCCCTTACCTACATTAATCTATGAGAATGCTGAAAGACAGCGTACCAACCAAGGGGAATAGATAACTCAGCTTCACCAGCTAGATTACAGCCTATTGATCCGTCAGTAAAGATTATCATATCGTCAACAGAGGGGGAGGATAGGCTGTTATAGTTCCATGTGTGATTTTTGGTACTAATTACACAAAATAATTTCCTGAGGGCGAGCTTCGTCCCCGCATAGTATCTGAGGAGGTGTACAACTATGTTAGTTGCATAACTCCTACAATACCCAGACAAACAAATCTTTGAAGTTGATTTAGAGGTTTCCCTCCAATCCCTATCATTCATCTAGGCCACCAAATAAGTGTGGCAAGTAATCTTCCAATCTAACCAGATATCCGAACACTTGACTTCCTCAGAGAGCGGGATCGTATTTTTGCAAGACTAAAGTTTTTCAAAGTCTTTCGTTTCGTGAAAAGAACCATCTTTTTTCTAGAGTTAACTTATAGACCTTGGTCACTACACCAGGCTGCAACTATGTTTATTGAAACTCTCATGTGATTACACATCACATCCAATCATTTACCTTCCAGTGCTATGGCGATGTAATCATCATAACCCTAACAGAAAAATCCGTAATCGTTTTTTTTTACGTTAAGTTTTATTTGAATGCAGGGTAGATCTTTCGTAAGTCTGGAGTTTCGTATTATTCGTTTGGCACATCGCTGAACTTCAACCAGCAACTGGAGAGCAATGCGATATGTTCCACCCCAAACCTGACAGCAATATTCTATACACGGGCTTATAAAGGTTTTATTTATCTGGAGAACCTGATGCGATCTAAACACCCGTCTGTTTCTATTGAGGAATCCGAGGTTACGTGAAGCTGAATTGGCTAATGCAATAATGTGTTCATTCCACTTTAAATTGTTGCTAATTTGAACACCAAGCAGACGAATCAGTCATAACTCACGAGAACGTGGCCTTTTACCACAAAAAGGTATTCGTTGTGATTTTTTTACGCGAGAATGTGCATACCTGATTTTTAACTCCCCACTCAAATATTGTACTCAAATCGGAAGTAAGCGAAGTGACAACTTCCAGCCGTTTACCGTCTAACTGTGAAAGAGTAGGCTTGACTTCGAATGAAATAGAAGAGTGCAATGTTGCATCATCAACAAAACTGTGGATAGGGTGGATAGTTAGACTAGAAGTGAGTTGACAGATCCCTACCCCAAGGACATCCCTTGCGGGTGATCACATCCTTTGCGCCGTCGTATCACTATTTAAGTCTGCAGTAATTCTCCTTGACCTGATCATGGCGCAAAAAGCCATGTCTTTCAGGTGCAGAGTTCATTGGAAATGCATAACGTTGTCAAACGCGCTGATTAGGGCTTCTTGTCAACGGCTCTTTCTATTCCTCCACACGTTCTGATTTTCATTACTGGAGATAAGAGTGACTAGTTGAGATGGAGACTGAAAGGTTCCCAATCAGTGTTTCTTGTTTTCCTAACCCGTGGAATGTTATTCTGAAAATATTATCATCCTCTTTTTAGACGTTGTTAAGTCGCTCGTCAGCTAATTGAGCCAAACAGCGATCTCGAGAATATCCAGGAAGTTTCAGGTCGTAACTTTACACCGGAATTTCACTAGTGTCGATTTGCAGCAGGAGCTTAGAAAATTTCGACTATTTTCAAGAGAGCGATTGTGTAAACTGGCACATTGGTTGTGAGAAAAAAAGATATGGCATAAAGGCGATCTGAACACTGACTATTTATCGATGTTATTCTCTTTCATAATGATGCTTGGTGCCACAAATCTCGAACCACTTCTAAGATGTGGTTAAGCTCAAGACAATTAAGAGACTCGCCATAAGCACAGACATAAATTCAAAAAAGCGTTTATGGGACGAACTAAAGCACAATGTATTCGATCCAGAAAACTGGGGTCATTTAACATCAGTGACCTTGAGCTTGGTAAAGAGCGCGGGATATTTCTCCAAGTCATTGTCAAAATTGTAATACGGTCAATGGGAAACAGTGGTTTATAGTCAAGACTAAATATGTGCGTAATTTTTGATAAATTACACCACAGTTGAGAAATACCTCGATCTCAAAAAGATCAACGTCGAAAAACTTATTAAATTCACCAGCAACACAATCAAAGTAATAAAAAGTCAAGCGTTTGACCGTATTGCATGGTTTAAACCATATGCTTATGAGACCGAATCCAATACATTTATATTGGAATCAACTGTTCCAAGCGAATTCAAGCTTCATCGGATTATCCACAAAGTTCCCATGTTGGCTTTTAAATTTTTACCTATGTATAGTAAACACACAGTCCCTAATTCCATGTGGAGTTTAACAATGATACTTGGAACCTGGGTCTCAGTGGAGCCACTGTGGTAAGAGCAATTATAACAAAGAATATTGCTGATTTACTGTTCATGTCGCTTGAAACACGGCCGTTCGAATGGTTTAGCCAAACAGTTGCTCGATTGTGTCAATACCATTATTGGGTCATATTTAACAGAGAAAACGAGTCAGTCGATAGAAAACCTTATCGGTTGATACATATTTAATTCTAAACCAGGGAATGTTTCGGCATCATATAAAATTGTCATCTTATACAAGACTTCTTTTGGTGTTTAGTTTCTTCACTTCCGATGGTTTTGGCCATCATGTGATCAAAATATGTTAAAAACCTCAAGCAAATCTTTGAGCTTTGTCTTCGTTATTCTAGGTCAATTATTCACCTATATTGGTCGTTTATTGTTCTTGGAATGCCATTCCAAGAGAATATTTGGTACTATTGTCATCTCCGGAATTATCAATTATACAGTAGCAAAAAATATGCAGAATCAGTTTCATCACAGAAGAGTCGTGTTAGAGCAAAAATTATATGGACTGAATTATATAGCGCCCATATACCGTTTGTGATTCAAGTTATGGACATCTAATCAAAGTTGGATCAGCCCCTATCTCACTAGATAACGAATCTAAATTGTAGAAAAATTTGCTTGAATTAAGACAAAATTCCATAAGCTCGATGTTCTAGTGCAACTCCTTAGTCTAATATGCTACCATAGGGTAACAAACATACATTCACCCCATTTGTAACCAAATCCATTTAATGATGCAAATTTTAATTATTTTATGATCAAATGTTGTTATGAGCTATAAAATACTTGTTTTTGACTTTCTGAGCTTTATCGCTTAGCAGGGAAACCACCCCAAGTTGTAACATATAAAATACCCAAATTTCTTGTTTTGAAGTAAAGGAGAACAATTTATTCATGGTGAATTCTGGAAACTCTAAGCTACATTTTTTTTAATTTTTCCATTGTACGGTGCGAGGAGAGGGTGCAAGAGGCAACTCGACTATTATAAATTTTCTTATAAAAATCGTTTTGATGAAAGATTAAGTCATTGTTCGGGATATCAGCACTAATATCCCGAACCAATCAGAGTAAGTGTTCTTACTGTTGCATAGTACTCCAGTAATAGATCAATAGGTGATCCTTGAAGAACACCCGAAGTAATTGTGATAGCCTTAAATTGTTTATTTCTGAATTCTACTAAAATTGTGGATGTTGCTTGTTAATAATACGTCGGACATCCCATTGAAGAGCCTCCAAAGTAACATTGACGAACTTTACAACATGAAATTTGGCTTTTTCATGTAATTTGTTATCTGTCTGCATTTGAGCTTTAATGCTCGGTTGAAGATGTGTTCGTTATCCTAAATTAACTCATAGTAAATCACTTCAAATTGAACCCACCAGATGCACTATACATAAGCTTCTTACCATGAATATTGAGCTTTTTTCATGAATCATATCCCTGCTTAACCTAAAAATTTCTGAAAAGACTTTTGTACCGTCGTCTCAACTACTGCATCGAGTACAAGTCATTGAAATGTCGCAGTGGTTGGTCATAACTCACCATATTTTTTTATTTGTATACTGTAACACACGGAAAATTCAACAGTGCTGTGCCGTCGTACCACTCCGAGAAATATTCCTTTAACAAAAATGAATTAGAAAGAATCATAATCAGACGAACGCTTTAACTATTTTAACTCTTCATACTAGTTAACAGTTAACCATTTTCACAATAGTGAGCATGAACCGAAAGTTTGTGCCTGACGATTCATAAATCTCATGATTTGTTACGCCAGGACTGTTAACACGAGGAAAGGTCTGGAATGTTTAAATATTCTCCAAGTTCAAACTCTCTCTCAAAATAGAGTTTCAATGGAGTCTCAACTTTTCATCGATTTGTCAAAAGCACATAAAGCTTAAGAGATGTCATAATCCAATCGTGTATTTGTAGTATAATGGTTATATTCTGCGTACCCCAGTTCCAAAAAGGGTATGCAACCCTGCTACAAAGTATGTCAAATATATTCAACTCGCTTTTCCACCAGTCATTCATTCACCCTTCGCAATAATATATGTTTCCAATAAGTTACATTTTTTATTATTGCAATCGATAATTTTTTTTTTTGGAATGTAGAAACCTTAATTTCCCAACAAACCACAACTGATGGAAACCAAAGTGTTTGATGTATGTAATCGTATAGGAGAAAACAGTTCGTTTGGAAAATATCGTGCATTTATTAATCAATCAACAGGAACATAAAATATTCATTAATCAAAAACTGTCAAAATAATATGTTGTGGATTTATATCGATTAATGTTTTTGTGTGGACCATGTAGACTAGGACCGTGATAAGATTACGATTTTTTGTCGTCTACGTATACAGTGCAATAAATATTGTGGCTCGTTATCATAAAATTCATCATTTATGGTTCAAAATTTGAAATGAATAACATATTTTGTAACATACAGTGTTAAATATGTTCACTTTTGACACTCAGTCTAGAATGGTTCATTGTAACAACCCCCATGATCCTTAAAAGGTGTCTAACATAATTCAAGAGGGACTGAGCAATTTGCTGATTTTTGTTCCAAAAAAGATTTTATATAGGCCGCAGGAGTTAAGGTTGTCCCTTCTCTTCTCTCTTAAAAGATAAACGTCATCCAAAGTGCAGCCTCAGAACCCACAAAAGTGGAAGCCTCACTCAATGACAATTTTCAAGCCAAAACATTTCCGTTGATATCCATGTGACTGGGTGAGGTCTAACTTTATTCCGACCGCCTAGTCGATTCAAGGCAATAACCGTATCCAAAACAAGTTTATATGCAACAGAATTGGAGTCAATCGCGCTTAGAACAGCCTAGTTGTAAGGAAGGATGCACATACGATAATCTCTGAAATTTAAACCGCAACCAGCTATATAACAGCACACTGGTCCATCAGCAAAACTAATCATATGGTCAACGGAGAAATAGAATGGGATCTAGTGGTCCCATTTCTGCTGTCACATCGTCTCCGAGAACGTGTGTTTTCGGATAGTAAAATTGTGACCGAAAATGGAGCAAAAATGATGTGGCAAGTAAATTATTTCCTCATAAAAACATCCATTTGGAAACATGGAGACATCCATTTGGAAACATCCCGTAGCCAATTTGACCATGCGTTGTTTTCCATAAAGCGGGCTCGGGTTGTTCAAGATAAGCTGAAATTGTACAGAGTGTTGATCAGACCCGTTGTCATATATGGATGTGAGAGTTGGACCTTGACGGATGAGTACGAAAGATGGCTTCTAACGTTCGAGAGAAGAATAATGCGTGTGATATATGGCCCAAAACGCGACGTTGATGGCAAATACCGAGTTCTTTTCAATCACGAGATCAGGAATTTAATTTGAATTCCTGGATGCGAACCGATGGATACAACAATCTTTGATGGGAGAGTCGTCTTTCGGTAGGCGAAGTGGTCGCTATCGGATCAATGGCTCCACGGCGTATAGATCGATATGGCATCTTCAGGTTGCTTTTAACAGTTTAAAGAGCAGGCTCATGATTGAAACCGATGGAGTAAAAAACCAAAATCAATATTTAGGAGTTCCAAGAGTTACCAAACTATACCAAAGATAGGTCCAAGTCCCCCATACGACTATAAGCATCTTCTAAGATCAAATGGCAAATTACCTTTAGCATCACTCCTTCCTCCCCTATCTGGTTTTGATCCTAAAACCTCTCTCGCTCCAGACATTAAATGTTTCAGTACCTCTCTGTCATTCATTCGGGCAATCATAAAACCGTAAATAATAAAATCGATCCATAAAATCATCTCAATCATTTTACTAAATTGGAAATTCAATAAAATCAATTGTATATATCATTTTCTCAAACAGAAAAAAAAAATTCTCATCAACCACCCACCCACATCATTCAGTCAGTGCCTGCACATCTCATTTTTTTAAATATCATTTCCCTGGAAAAAAAATCTAATCTATCCACATTCAAGCAACACAAAATGTTTATAAAATCAGAATTGAATTTATCTCAAAATAAACATGAAAATCCTATCACACACAAGTTATTCAATCCTCAAAAATACAACAACAACAACACCAACCCCAAAAGAAAATCTTAAAAATTTTCATTTTTTTTTTTTTGGTACTACGTACTATACGTATAAGGAGGCAACATAAAGGCGCTCTATTTTCTTCCTTAAAAAAAAACATTTTTTTCCTTGTGTTTTGTTTTCGGATGATGTAAAGAATCCTGAATTTCAATCAGGTTAAATGTAATATTTTATTTTATTTTTATTCAAAAAAAATTTTTTTTTTGTTTTTCACTTTATTTAGTTTTCCCATTCATTGAAAATAACTGAAAATCCTTAAAACGTGACTTAAAAATTCTATACACATATCTTACCTCTATCTACGACTATATACATGTTTCAATCGAATATATCATAATATATACAGAGAGACAAACTGCTGAGATGAATTCATCCTTTTTCATGTTGCTGTGTTTCGGTTATGCCATTTCCAGGGATGGGGGGTGGTTTGAATTCATTTCGTTCGAAATCTCAATTACTGAGTGATTTTCAATTCATTTATTATTGATTCCTTTGATTTTCCAATATCCATACCATAATTGGTTTGTTCATTAGCCGCAAGAGTTCTTTGTCAAATATGATGTTCCACGAAAATATATACGTCTGATCGATTTCTTGATTGCCTATATTTTCTTTATAAGATTTAATGTTTTACCAGGTAGTCTGTCGCAATCACTCCTGAGTTTTGATTGTTTTGAAAGCTTAATAACATCATAATTTTATTTTTATGACCTTGAAAGTGGAGGGAACCTCAACCTTTAGTGTTAACTCTTCAGGACCAAGAACCTGTGTTAATGTTACAATAATATGAATTTTAGAGTCTTGGATGCCTTCTCTTGGGAGCCTTATCTATATCTGACCTCGAAATCTTCAATATATAAAACCGACAAACCTCAAAAAGTAATTGTCTTTACCTTTTCCACCACAGAGTCTAACTGGGGAAGTCCCCAAATGGTGACTCTTTTATGAGGTAACTATCTCTGACCAACGAACATACAGAAAAGTACTGGAATACTAAAGTGGACTAAGGGGCTGATGATATTGAGAAAACAGACAAGAATACTTCTCAATAAAGATCTGAACCGTTTAGATCGTCTCAAAAATAGTATTAGAAATGTATTCGTAGTGAAGCTAGACGGCACTTACACAAATCAGGAAGCCAAAGAGTTTTAAATGAAAGCTCACTATCCTGAAAATAAGGAATGACTCACAACTACAAACTCCCAGGATTCAGCGATTAGTAACTGGAAACTAAGGTAACTAACGATACAATTCGATGAAGCGTCGATTTAAAACAGCAGGACTAGACGGGATATTTGCTGGTCACCTACAGGAGGAAATAAAATCATCCTTAATCACTTTTCAATGAAGTAAGGTTAGGTTTATCCTGAATCATGTGACTACACCAAACGCTTTGGACCTATAAGCCTACTCTCTGTTTTAAAGATATGTTGGAGAACAAAGCCCTGCATTTAGATGTTGCACATGAAATGTGCGTTTGATAATAAAATGGCAAATACTCTATCTGGTGGTGGAGAAATAAATCAAAACTCTAGCTGTGAATACCCAGATTGTGAACATGTAGAAATAAGCTTTGATTCGCATAGGTTTATGACGTGAGTGTCATTAAAGCTGCATGGCTATTAGCTCAGCCTTTTGATAGAATTTGAGAATGCAAATACGAGTCATTCTATCGGACTTGTATATAGAGTGCAAAAACTCCTATTGCCGCCTATTCTTGATACTATACCATATAAGCTCATTATAACTAATGAGGATTCTGTTCGTCTTCATAGGCACCACGATCAGGGAATTTCACATTAAAAGAATTCTCCAACTCTATTTTGAACGACATACAATCGAAAGGAATTCCAGTGGGAAGATGGTCACCAAATTGCCTATATTCAATTTTTCTTCAGATATAGCATCTTCATGTAATCAAGGCAGCATTTTTTACCGATCTGGGCTGAATTTATTAAGTATAAAGTTTGTGAATTTAGCATCTAAGTCCTAGGCCACCATACCAATGAGGCATAAAACACATTAGGTTTGACAAGTACACAATTCCCAAGTTCTGCACTAAAGCTTTTGATGTTGGGTCAAAACGAGCTTTAAGCATTTTTATAGGCCTCGGTGATATGTTATTACTCTTATATTTGACTTCGTTTGAAAATTGGATGGCTACACCGAGATAGTTTTTTTTTTTATATTTTATATTTTATTACCATGCAATCTGTTTTGGGGCTCAAGGCACTCCCAAATCTTTCGAGGTTCGCTTATTTACGTCCTTACATTAGAATTTGCAGCCAAATCGAGGACGTACGGCTAAAGGTTCGATTTACTTAACCATCTGCACATTGCATAGCTCCATGTCAGCCTTTAGTACTGACATGGAAGATGGGTCGGCCCATGGATTCTGCACTCCAACTGACATGGAAGATGGGTCGGCCCATAGATTCTGCACTCCAACTGCACTCCCTATTGGGCCAGGATGCTGACCCGGTACCTCCCGCTCTAACTGCCGCAAATTTAACCGCTGCGCCAGCGGGCGGTAACGAGATAGTTCGCATATTTTAAGAAATCACTATTTTTGAAGATTGGCCATAATGTGGTCATTATTCATTATTTCGGAATAATCTGAAGCCTGCCGACCGAATAAGGTCGAAACGACAGCTCAACAAAGAAGTCTAAGTTACTCCTCAATAACTCTGAATTAATGCACTTAATTAAGAAAACGGATAGTTAGAGGACTACAGACCATATTCGAGAAGTAAAGTCTTTCGAATATAGTAATCAACGGATTATTATTGAAACTGGGGAGGCAATTAAAAGGAATAGTCGCCTATGTAGTCGAAGTAGCATGAACTGATCCACGGAAATATTTGTAAACAATCATTGAAGGTAAAAACACCCTGTATTCTTGCAGGAGGGGAGTTTGGAAAAGGTCAAGCTTGAAACTGAAACTGGGGCACTAATTTTAACCATATCGTATGGCGTCTCATTATTAGAACATATATGTAATGGTCCATATGGTCCAAAAAGTGAAAGGTAACCTGAGAGTAACGTACTCGAGCGCTCAAAATCATTTCGATTTTTCTTTAATCTATGGCTTTAGTGAACTTATTATAGGATGAATGTTCATGATTGAACATCTCTGTGGTTTGTATTTTAGGGTATTCAATTACAAGTTGTGATGTTGAACATTACGTTGGTTAGTATAATATTCACGCCATGCATCGATCGGCCATGTTTATCTTGAAGAGCGTAAACTGGTGACTTATTTAAAGAAGACACGAGAAATGTCCTTGTTACTAAGTTTATGTACTCTCCCTTGGTCCCTAAATTCGTGCTTTTTCTATCTCTAAATCCGTTAAGCGAGAATCGCCTTAGTAGTGTGTAGGTAAGAAGTTTCACTTCTATCGTGTATACAGTGTTTCAATAACCGGCTCAAATTTGACATATCGGTTATTTTGGCTCTACAACTTAGACAGTTGGTTCGGAATTGCAAGAAAATGTCGTACAAAATGTTGGTCAAAACACAGGACTCACACCCAACCATTTTAAGATGTTATTGTGATTAAAGTGATCGTCGCGTTCGACTAGCCGAAAACATAACTGCGGTGGCCGAAAGACTCCGCCAAAAGTTCAGAACAGTTATTTATCATCGTCATGGTTTATGACCCTATGAAAAGTTTCAATTGATCCAGCAATTGAGGCCCCGTGACCATCCGCTTCGATATCGATTCACCGTGTGGGCCGGCAACAAACCCTAAATTGATAAGGATTTTGCTAAAAATGTCATTATTTCGGTCGAAGCGCATTTCCATCTTGGTGGGTTGGTAAACAAACAAAATTGTCACATTTGGGATCGAACAATCTGCAAGGATACATGAATAAGCCAATGCATCCATTGTGTGTTACTGTTTGGTGCGGCTTGTGACGTGTCGAAATTATTGAGCCACATATCTTCAAAGATAAGGCTGGCGTGACCGTTGGCTATCTAAATCAAATACTGCCACATGTAAACATCTGTTTTGTGTTCATATCTTGGATATACTGTGAAACTAAGTCAAAAATTCTACTGCCGCATTATTAGTCGAAATGGGTAGACGCCGTTTTAAGAATTTATTTGTGGGTCGCCGTGAATGACAAGTGATTGAAGAGTAAACGTTCCCAAACGACGCAGCTCGCTTTCATTGAATTGGCGGCAATTTGTGATTTTTAAGAAATTCCAGTTCAGTAATCCCAAGTTCGGTTATTAATAGTTTAATAACCGATTCATGTGTTTCGATAAAAACTGGCCACCGATTTGCGCGTATTCACTGTCGTCACGTCCTTTATTAGTTCGAGACCATTTTCAGAGGTGCTACAACAAAACAACTATTGTTTTGAGTACGTACAGATCTACTATCCGTAAACTAATGATGCATCTGTCCAAAACCAAAGTTTCGCATCTCGTTCGACTTTTGTCACATATTTATAAAAATGTTCCATAGGCAATGTCATCGCTTATTTTTGTTACTTGATCGACCGTTTCAAAAATAGCTTTTTTATCAAACTCCCAACGCGAGCCAATACCCATTTCTTCAATATATTCGCGGGTCGATAGATACGAGTGACGCCACAAACGTAACAGTTTTGCACAATTTGTTGCTAATTTGTGTATTTGGGCGTATTTTGAAACATTTTGTCCAGCTTTAGAGAGCAGAATTTGCATAATATAAAATTTGCAGGAGCTGAAATATCTGTATTGTACTTAAGTCATTAGACTGATCCATCCTTCTCTCATGATCAAAACGAAAAACATACTCTAAAACTTGCAAAAATTTGATTCAAACTAATAGTTCAAAATTATTGAGTGATTATTTGAGTGAAATTTTATTTTTTGGGGAACTGAAAATTTTCCGACTTTACAGATGAGTGAAATGTGCCTGTCGCAAAACGTCGATGAGATCGCACCAGCTAGGTGCCTCTTCGAGTGCTAGTGCCGGGCAGCAGCAGACAAAATGTCTGTCTTGTACTGAAGTCATTAGACTCTTGATTCATCTTTCTCTCATGTTTTCTCCTACTGTCGTTTTTCTCCTGCCAGATATCAAGGAGACAAGAGAGCTCTTAAACTTACAAAAATTACAAAAAAAAATTTCACTCAAACTAACTAATAACTTACAACAATTTCACTCAAACTAATTATTCAACATTATTGAGTGATAATTTCAGTGAAATTTATTTGTTGGTGAACTGTACGTTCTCCAATTCTATAGACGAGTATAATGTGTCTGTTGCGAAACGTCAATGAGAAAGTACCAGCTAGGTCCATCTTTGACTCTAAATCCATATTTCTCTCATGTTACTTCCTACGTTCGTTCTTGTCTTGTCAGATATCAAGGAGACAAGAGTACTCTTAAACTTACAAAAATTTCACTCAAACTATTGACTGATAATTTGAGTGATAAATAAACGTTGGTGAACTGAAAGTTTTCCAATTCAGTGGTTGAATGAAATGTCCCTGTCGCAAAACGTTGATTAGATCGTACCAGCTAGGTGCTTTTTCAGTGGTAGTGCAGGCCAGCACGGGAGAAAATGTGTGTCTTGTACTGAAGTCATTATACTGTTGATCCATCCCTCTGTGTCATGTTGCCTCCTACAGTCGAGATCAAGAAGACATGAATACTCTAAACTTACAAAAATACATTCTAACTAATAATTCAAAATTAATGAGTGATAATTTCAGTGATAAATAAATGTTGGTAAACTGAAAGTTTTCCAATTCGGTAGTTGAATGTTATGTCTCTGTTGCAAAACGTTGATGAGATCGTACCAGCTAGATGCTTTTTGAAAACCAAGGAGACAAGAATAAAATGTCCCTTAAACTAATAAAAATTTAACTCAAACTAATAATTCAAAATTATTGAGTGATAATTTTAGTGAAATTTTCTCTTTTGGTAAACTGAAAGTTTTTTGATTCTATAGATGAGCGAAATGTGCCTGTCACCAAACGTCGATGAGAGAGTACCAGCTAGGTACCTCTTCGAGTGCTAATGCCGGGCAGCAGCAGACAAAATGTCTGTCTTGTACTGAAGTCATTAGCCTCTTGATTCATCTTTCTCTCATGTTTTCTCCTACGGTCGTTTTTGTCTTGCCAGATATCAAGGAGACAAGAGTACTCTTAAACTTACAAAAATTTCACTCAAATTAATAATTCAAAATTATTGAGTGATAATTTGAGTGAAATTTTTTTTAGTGAACTCTAAGTTTTCTGTTTCTATAGATGAGTGAAATGTGCTTGTTTCAAAACGTTGATGAGATCGTACCAGCAAGGTGCCTCTTTGAGTGCTAGTTTCTCAGTGGCAGAGAAAATGTCTGTGTTGTACTGAAGTCTTTACATCCATCTTTCTCTCATGTTGTCTCCTATGTTCGTTCTTGTTTTGTGAGATATCACTTAAACTTACAAAAATTACACTCAAACTAATAATTCAAAATTATAGAGTGATAATTTGAGTGAAAAATTTTTTTTTGGTTAAATGTAAATTTTCCTGTTCTATAGATGAGTGTAATATGCCTATTGCAAAACATCGATGAGATCATACCAACTAGGTGCATCTTTGAGTGCTAGTGCTGGACAGCAGCAGAGAATATTTCTGTCTTCTGTCTTGTACTGAAGCCATTAGATAGACTCTTGATCGAACTTTTTCTCATGTTTTCTTTTACGGTCGTTCTTGTCTAGCAAAATTTTAAGCAGATAAGAGTCTTCTTAACCTTACAATAATTTTGCTAAAAGTAATAATTCAAAAGTATTGAGTGATAATTTAAGTGAAAAATAAATGTTGGTAAACTGAAAGTTTTCCAATTCGGTGGTTGAATGAATCGTACCGTTGATGAGATCTTACCAGCTAGTTGCTTTTTGAGTGCTAGCGCAGGCTAGCAGGAGAGACATTTTCTCTCCTTCTTGTCTTGTACTGTAGTCATTACACTCTTGATCCATCCTTTCCTCATGTTGCCTCCTACAGTCGTTTTTGTCTTGGCGGAGATCAAGAAAACAAGAGTACTCTAGAACTGTCTGGAGTGAAGTTGAAGTGGTGCGAAAATCCATCATAAAACATAAGTGATATCAGAAATCATTGAGTGATAATTTAAGCGATAAATAAATGTTGGTAATCTGTACGATTCTCCGGATGAGTGAAATGCGATAGCCTAGCCATAAGGACAATTCACAAACACAAACAACCGAATGGAGTATACGCCAATACCAGCCGCTGCTGCCATACTTCTTTCTGGGACACCCTATATGTATCTAGTTATTGGTTTTTTGTCTTTTTACTTCATTCTGTAGCAACTCCGTACCATACCACTGGAAGGAGACTGAAATTAGTTCCTAAATCTATACGACTGAAAGGGTTTCTATACCTTTACAGCATTCTACCTCATGTGCCGTTCATACCGATACAATCACTTTCAGCCGGAAGTGCCAAATTGAACCTCGATCCAATCAATTACAACAATTTATCTAAATAAACAATAATTTGCATCCAATCAAAAAAATCAAAATTATTTTCAAATCGGAATACAATTTCAAAGTTGAACGACAATGAATAAGCTTAATTGAGATTACAACAAAACAAATGTAAATATCGTTTGTTATCATACCCACACACACACACAAACAAAAAAAACACCCCCCAAAGGAACCTATAAATTCAAAGATTTATTGTTTTTTTAATTAAATGTTACCACAACATACATTTCCGACTTGATACACTCGTAATCGTACACATAGCAGAGATACGAGTACAGCAATGAGGTTTTTCCAATTTCACTTGTTTTTTCTTCCGTTCATTATTTGCCATAACAATAGAATGTAATTAGAATGTAATGATGATGACAAAATCATATTTAAATTAGAAATTTCTAATACTTTGTTTGGTACACACAGTATCTAGGCTATATATGGATGTATGTTACAAGATGCGAGTATGTATGTATATATTGTTCGAACTAATTAGGTGGAAAAGCATTTTAAAACGTTATCTAGGCTTCTTATGTCATCTTATGTATTATACGTATTATTATGTCGGTTGTAATTTTGACAAGAATCTATGCGTATACTCGTCCTTGTGTTCGTACATCAAGATAATAGATAAAAAATAAATTAAAACAGATTACATGATATGTCTTATACATACACATACACATATGTGTAGTTTAATTAATTTGATTGTAATTATAAGCTATTTTAATGCTTATTTTGTCAATATGATAAAATTAATTAAATGTCTACTTGAAATGACAACAACAAAATCTAATTATAAAATCATCCTCGATTTCGTAAGTAAATACATGCGCTCCCCTTTTTCCAGATACTTGGAAAAGTGAAAAACTCGAAGTTCAAAAATGATTTGCAAATTGTAAAAAAAAACTCGTTCAAAATTATTTCCGCACTTGTTGTTCGGTGAATGAGGGGGGGTATCATCTATTTATTCCGTTTCATCGCGAATTAATTTCCGTTTATGATAAGATGTTAAGATTTCAAGCTATGGTACACACAAGGGATTGCAAAAAAATAAATAATTGTGTATGTTATACCTGAGGCAAACCATATCCCAGCAAAGGATGAAACACATTATAACCATCTCTTTTATATCATGGCTGGTTCTACCACTCATGAGTATGAATTTTGCAACCCAACATATAGATATGTTGTTTCGGGTTAACCTGAGCTTCGTCAAAGTAGAACCGGTTTCTATCCATGGTTTTCTTTAGAATTTATTCCAACGTAGCGTTAAATCGTTCAACCATGGCGTCTGACTGAGGATGAAAAGGTGTTGTTCTGGTTTTGTTGGTCCCCAATAATTGGCACATTTCCTGAAATACCACTGATTCAAAATTGCAGCCTTGATCTGAATGCAGTTCAGGCCATTTACTGAAATAATCCATCGCCTCTAAAACATACTTGTTTCCACTTTTGCTGGTAGGCAATGGACATGCAATATCCATAGCGATCCGCTCAAATGCTTTGTTTTGCAGAACTTTTAACTGACATGCACTGGTCACATTTTTGACACCATCCTGCAACCGATTGTCTGCATCCTGCCCAGTAAAATCTTTCGCGGACTTTTGTGAAAGTCTTATTGATTCCCAGAGGGCCACCACTTGTTCGTCCGTAATATTCTCTCAAAATTTCTGGAATTCGGATCCTGGTACCACCACTACATCTCCAATTAACAGACTAACCCAATGATCCCAATATGCCTTAAAGGTCCCGTGTCAGCAATCTCCTTCCATAATGATCTGTGCTGGTTTTCCACGAATTTTAATATGATCGATAAATCGGAATCTTCTGATTGATCCTTTTTGATTTCTTCGTTGGTCCACACATCGGATGGTTTGATTTGCATTAGTCTTACATCAACGATATGTTTCCAAATCTCTACCCGACCACAATGTTTGCAATCGACTAGACATGGCCGTCTTGATAGATCATATGCATTACCGTGTGCACTTTCTTTCCGATGTTGAATCGTACAATCGAAGCAACACAATCTCTCGTTTAATGCCTGTGATCTTGCAGGATTCAGCGTCTCTTCCGCTTTAATTTAACTACGGTGACTGTTTCTGGAATTTGAATAGCACCATTATTAATTTTAACATCTATCATCTCTTTTTTAAGTTTCAAAATCCTTTCATCAGTCGCTTCAAACTGTTTTTTTTTTATTCTATGCTATCTTTTTTGGGGCTTAAGACTCTCCCAGCTCTTTCGCGGTTCGCTTATTTACGTCCTAATTTACACCTTAACGGCCAAAGCTATAAATCCGATTTTCGTAGAACCAACTGCGCATTGCATAGCCTATAGTACTGACATGGAAGATGGGTCGGCCCATGAGTTCTGCACTTCAACAGGGGGTCATAGATGTGTTCATTAACACCACCGATCGTAATCAGATGGTGAAAAATTCCTTTTGCATCCTGCCCCTATCGGGATTCGAAACCGGTACCTCCCGCTCCAACTGCCACAGCTTTAACCACTGAGCCACCTGGGCGGTCAGCTTCAAACTGTTGCTTCATTTGACATTTTACTGTATCCATTTTGGCATTTAATGAAATGGATATTTCGCGGAACTTTTCACTCACTTCGGATATATAATGCCGTTGAATATTATCTTGTTGTTCCAGTCTATCTAAGACCATGTTATGGATCATGTCTTTCCATTGTTTGGCCAGCATTTCGGTTTTCATATTTTCTTGGCTGAACAGCATTTCAGTTTTCAAATTTTCTTGTCCAGTTTCCAAATTTCCTTGATTGGTTATGATGTGATGCATCGCTGCCATTAACTGCCCCATATCGAAATTTGTAGGTGATGGGTAGGTTTATTTACTGTAACTGGGGCCACCATTGAATTCTCCGTATAAAGGACTCCAGTATTAAATTCGTACTGGTCTGGATCGATATTCAGTTCCAGCAAAGCTTGTTGTAGCCTCTCTTGTAGTTCTGCTTTTCTTCCCGCTGCAGGACAGTTTCAACTCCAGTAGTTTAATATCTCCTTATTCACAATCCCTACGCTGTCACCAATTGTTACGTTTTCCCCTAGTAGGACTTCAAACCAAATCCACGGTTAGATCACTGGATTGTGAATAATGAATAACCACTTTCTTGTTTTCACTTTCTTTTATTAAAATCACCACAATTTACTTTACAGTACTTTTATTTCATTGTTACTTTCACTTTTTCACTATTTCACTTTTTATCACTTTTTCTCGATTTTAATCTGTCGCTGTTCTAATTCAAACTGAAACTCTACGCTTTCTGTTCGCGTATATACTCATTTTGCCCGCCATCTATCCAAAAGTTAATTTATGATGAGTTGGACCGGATGTTGGAGATGGGAGTAATCTGTTGTCCTTGTACGAAAAACCAAACGAGAATTGATCTTAAAGATGCCTTCTGGCAAACACCACTTGAGAAAAATTCTCGCGATAAAACAGCTTTTTGGCAGGGCTTTATATCAAGTTTGTGTGATGCCCTTTGGTCTCTGTAACTCTCCACAAACCATGTCAATATTGATGACCCGCGTAGTACCCCTTGAATATCGTGAACATATTTTCGTGTATTTGGACGATTATTTGGTCGGATCCAGTACTAATTGATGAGCATTTTAGATTGTTAAAACTGGTGGCCATTTTTTAATCAAGATTTATGATGCGGAAACTTAAGTATTTGGGATACATTGGGGAGGATGGATTGAAAACAGATCAGCGTTTTATACCAAATTATAATACAGTTTAACCACACCTATAACTGACCTCTTAAAATAGGGTACATAATTTACATTAACGCCTCAACCGCAATGTGCTTCCGATGAATTAAAGTTTCTGCTAACTTCAGCACCCGTTATAACTAACCCCCATGAAAGACGCATTTGTATCAAAGAAAGTGAATCTCGCCCAGAAACACTATTCGATATCTGAGTCAAGCTGAGACAGTGTTTGGCTGCTTCCGATCAGTATATTAAAAAATTTAGAGTTTTGCTTTCAAAATAATTACTAATCATATGGGATTGAAATGGCTAAATATGTTACAATGTTACTGACAAAATGAGTGATCGAGCAGTTTTACTCTGCGGCCTCCCGTCACTTTCAAGACAACTGGCCCACCTTGTTATCATCGGTACTAAAGTATTAGTTAGTGCTTATAAGATTATTGTTTCCTCCGATTGAGATGTATGACTGTCACAGTTGGTATAGAACTGTCAAGGTCTAGCAAGGTTAGACCGGTTTCGATCTTATGATAACCTCATGACCCGATCTTGATCGAAAATATCAAAACCATCTAATCAGGCATATGCAATCGAAATTGATTTTTCTACTGTTCGATGCTTAAATGTAGGGTGCAATCGTTTAGCGACAGTGCTGATGGAATAAAAAGCTTCACGCTTTTTACATTTGCGATCCCGAAGTGACACTAAATCACATTGAGTGGTGACCTTCGGTGACCCTGTTTAAGACATATCATTTTCACTTGAAGTGTCGAAGAAATAACATCGCTCCTTTCCCAAACCTGAACACCGACAAAAAACTTTGGGTGGTCTCCTGTTGGATTAGATCACTACTAAATATCGTGTACTATACCCACTCGTCTAGTAACTCTCACGACATTTGTTCCATTGATTACCAACCTTATCTTGCTTCTGAAAGGCCAACAAACTAAGTTCTGCCAAGAATGAACTCAGTACATGTCAGCCTTTGTTAATTCTATTCGTTCCTGGGTGAAACTGAATTCATCCGGAACACAAGCATGCAGTTGTCCTGTTTGGAATGGAACCTGTGAATATGTAGAATTTTCATCTTCGGTTGTGGTTCTTTCGAAATTTGGTATATATGTTAGGATATGGTCGCCTTTATTTTGTCACTTGCAAACTTGAGGCGTCACCGAACTAAGTTGTAATGAACGATACTTGCTAATTTGACTATAGCTTTGTTGACTCTCATTTTGTCCTCTTCGGGTAATAAAATCGCATTACTGATTTTTTCTGGAATCATTCAGCAAAACGTTATGTCGTAGCTGACTCTGATTATGCCGCTAGCAGTCTTACAGCGGGCTGCAGCCCACTACAACCAATGTAGTGTTTGATCCCAATTCGATTGTAGCTTCTCCTTTCGTTCTCTTTGAATTCTAAAATCACACCAGTTGTTTTTCCTGGAACCCTTGAGCAAAAGTGTTGATCTCGTAGCGCGCCTTCATTTTGTCGCGAGCAATATTGATACAGCACGCAAACTTAGTTGTGGTATATGATCCTTTCCAATTCAATTGTATCATACAATCATGCAACACTTTTGCTAAAGGATTCCACAAATAACATCACTTGTTAGTCCTAGAACCCGAATTTAGTTATACTGTATGATCCTTTCCAATCCGATTGTGGCTTCTCTGATTTTCATTTCATCCTCTTCGGTTTGTAAAACCACATCACTGGTTTTTTCTAGACCTCAATAAAACAAAGTGTTCATGTCGTAGCACTCTTTCATTTTTGATGCAGCTCGAACTTGGTTGTAGTGTATGATCCTTCCCAATACGATTATAAATTGTGAGACTTTCCTTTCCTCTTCTTCGAGTTGTAAATCCACACCACTTGAGTTTCTTGGAACCCTTCAACAATCGCATTCATGTCGTAGCGCGCCTTTATTTTGTCGTTACCAATCTTGACTCAACGTCACTTGGGTTGTAGTCTATGGTCGTTCATGATCCAATTAAAGTTTTAGTTACTTCCCTTTTAACCTATTCGTGTTGTAAGAACACACACAGTTATTTTTCCTGGAACCATTCAGCAAAATATGACGAAGCATGACTCCATTTTTTCGCACGTTTTGTACATTGATGTTATGCTGATTTTGGTATTGCATATACTCTTAATAAATAGGTAGATGCATCTCCCTTCCGAACCTTTCCAGTATCTGGCGTTTCTCCAAGGATATCAAGTTCTATAGCATTAATCTTGCTGACATGTGGTTTCAACAGGATGTACCCAAATGCCACACGGCGCGCGCTGCAATTGATTTACTCAAAGAAACTTTTGATGAAAGAATAGTTTACGAAAGAATAGTCTTATGTACGCGCCGGCCGTGGGACCCAAATGATGGACAGGTTCCCAAAATGAAAGCTATCCTTGAAAGAATGATGCCACTCCCTACAATACTTTGTGGTTGGTCATGTTATCTTTATTCGCCGCCAATTTGCTGATGCTCTCAGAGGTTAGGAAGTTTTTTCGTGGATAGTGATCTCTGAAGGGCCTCCAAATGCTTCCATGAATTGCAATATTCTCGTCAAGAATTTCAGACAATATTCCAGTATACCACTCAAATGGTGCAATATGGTTAAAGTTTCGACAGTTGGAGCGGGAGGTGTCGGGATCGAATCCTAATAGGAGCAGGATGAAAAGTGATTTTTTACCATTTGATAACGATCAGTGATGTGAAACATTTGTGACTCCTTAATGAGTTTAAACCCCGTGAGCTGACCTTTCTTCACGGAGGACACAACAAAACAAATATTCTATAGTTTAAGAACTTCACGTTTTTCATTTGACAAGGCTGCTTTCATAGTTCCCCACAGTGTCTGCGCCCTACTTTTTCATTGCGAGGTGAAGGATGTGGGCTTCAAATGGATTATCTAGATTCAGGTTTTTGATATCGTGCATCATTTCCATCTTAAGTGTAGTCGATAGTTTCGATAAACGAACATTATAAATATATCATGCATGCCAGATGATGTGGCTGTTGGTTCAATAGCCACATCATCTTTCAAATCCTGGCTGAACATTTGTTGTTATTTGATTACTAATTCCTCTACGTCATCTTGTAGTGTTCCGTAATAAACTTCGGTGAAGTATTCACGATTGCCTAGATCTTTGTCTTCTATGTAGATAGTTTTATGTATGTACTTGATCTTTTTTGTCGCAGTCGATCTGCCCGATTTTTATTTTTAGATACTCTTCCGAGTATTCTTCCAAGTGCCAACTAAATATTGGCGCTCATCATTACTCGTTGATTGTTTCGACTGCTGTGTCTCGGTCCACCTTTTTAATTAATTCTTGTTGATGTTGTGTGATGTTGGTGTGGATTATGTCGTTTCGGGATCACATAAATTGTCCTACTCAAGTTTTACCAGTGGCTCATCGGATTAGGAAAAGCCTTTGATGGATTAACAAATACTTATATATTATTTGAACATACCTATTGTGTTATGCTACTTAAGGGTCCAGTTCAAGCATTTTGTTCAAGCATCTTGCCACATGATAAAATGTTATCTATCGGATGCGTTCGACTTCACACCGCCGATGCATACAAAATAGTCGTGTTTTAACCAAGAGTATGAGTACACTCCTCAAAAGGGAGAGTACCATGACATAAGCAATGTGTAGATCAGTAGTTCAGGGTGATTTGGTTCAGTCAGCTTCAAAGTGGTAGCTTAAATTTGTTAAGTATAGTGTATTCGAGTCTCCGGTTACTGATCGAGATTTAGTGTGTACTTGAGTTACCACCGAATTGCCATTGATGATATGCATTCGTTCTTGCATAAAAGGATACATTATTTGCAGATTGTTCTACGTATATCGAACCTATAGCCGTACATACTCGATTTGGCTGTAATACAGTAAGGATCCGGTCACCTGTAATAATTTGTTGAACCATACCCAGCCACAAGATTATATTTAATCTAGCAGAAGCGGTCGGACCATTCATGACTGTTTTGTTTACAATGGGCGTTCACACGGCCGTTGTAAACAAACAGTCTATTAATAAGCAAGAGTATTACCTGCACCAAAAAAGCGAGTTATGATGTCACATACTACGCCTTGATTGTATGACAAACCACCCCGTTACTACGAATTTATGGTTCTATGGAAATTTCTTGTAACTCCAAATTATGGTAAAGGATTCATTGTGATATGGTGATTTGGCTGGGTCAGTTTCAAACCACTTATTTGTTTGTATTTTCGAAAAGAGTCGGAACATAAATCGTAGGTAGACGATATATGCTTTCCCAGTCGATGTAATGATTGGTTTCACTAATTTAGCCCAAGTCAGGTCAATTGGTATAAGTCTACCTTCCTTGTACTCTGCTTGTCGATAAAGTTGAAACTTGGTTTAGGTTGTATTTTATGTCTTTCTATCCAATTGGTTACCTCAATCCAGGCTTAGCATTAGTTCGGATAGGTGGATTTGGATGTCTGATTACTGTCGATTATTGGTCGCGATGCCGTTTGTAGTTGAGTTGTTAGACTGTATAGTTTTCGTAAAGCAAACTCTAACACTGTGTTTAAACAATCCGGATAACAACATTTTAACAATCTCGATAGAGATTATAGTACTGACATGGAAGATGGATCGGCAAATGAATTCTACACTCATATACAGACTCGGAAAACCGTCCGGCCTCTATTAGTGCTCCCAGGTTGTATTGCTGCAACTCTCTTTGCGATCCGGTGGTACATATTTATGATATAGAAGAGAAGTTAACGAGACTTTGCTGCTCAACACTTTGAGGCTACCCCAAAGCAGACAAAAAGCTACTTTATACCTAAAGCTCAAATACGTGTTGGGAGATGACAATGGTATAAATCAATAAAGAATTGTAATGACGAAAAACCATATCACTTTAGAAAGTGCCAGTGAAAGAGGTACCCTCGAACTGTTATACCCTAAATTTAACAATTATCACGTCATAATCAAACAGCATTCATACCTTTATGTATCATACACTTTCATCTCCCAAAACATAAACATTATTTCATTTTTAATATCAACATATTTTGTGGAAAACTTTTGCTGTCGTTGTTGTTGGTGCTGATGCTGTTATTACTTTTCTTCAACTCAAGTATGATTAATCGTGATGTAATGTAATCCCAAGCATTTTATGTTCGATGTGCTCTGCCGTTCATACCCAAATAATTCGAGAGTACACAATGTGTGGTATAGCTCCTTTCTGTATATGTTGGCTCCAAAAAAAAAAAAATTAATTTGTTACAAAGAATAATCATTCATTGAATGGTTTCTGTCAAAATCATAAAAAATAATCTTATTTATTAAAAAGTTAGAAATACATTAAACTTTATGGCTTAATTTAAAGTTAAGACGCGGGAAAACAAATTTCGTTCACCCGCTCGTATTTTATATAGCGCCTCACGCGCGTTATTCATTTCCACCTTACCTTATATACACCACGCAGTTAAGGCAAGCAAAACAAAATATTTTAATAACAAACATTTCGAGCTTTCACTTTCATATATATATATATATAAATGTACATGCCTAGCTCCCATATACGCATACCTCACCTAAACCACACGTTTCCTTATTATTTTCAATTCATAACCCAAAGATTTTGTATATTTTTCCACCAATCCATTGAGTATGAAAATTAATCCAAATTATAAACGCGAACATAGGAAAAACAAGGCGGTAGCACTTTTCATTCGATTTTCTTTCGTTACATCACACACACAAAGTGATTATTTATCGTGTGCAAATGAGATTTTTTATACGTATGTATGTGTGTGTGTGTGTGTGCAGAATCGGCTGTATGTCTTACATACATCGAGACACACATAAGCCAAGTATAAAACAAACAGTTTAACAAAACCCCTAAAAATATATTGTTTAAGATCAAATGAGTGTTGAACTCTTGGGGGGCGATTCTTGGGGTGGGTTTCGAAAATGAAATAAAACACACGTGAAATATTTTAAATTGTAAAGAAATCGAAAATAGGGGTTGACGACGTAACGTTTACAATGAGATAATGACACAAATTGTATTTACATTCGGTGATGTGATTATATGACACACGATGGATTGTGTGTGTATGTAAGCAAACAGCATGTTTAACTCGAGTATGTGAGTCCTTTGAAATTGAGATCGCAATTAAATGTTAAATACTCTTTAGTTGTATAACACTGTTTAAGCTTTATGTTATAGCCTTGAATGAAATTTATTCAAACCAACTTTTATAAAGTGTTAGCAAAGTTAAATGCTATAATGTTCGCAAGCGAAGCCTTACTCCATCGTCAGCATCACAGGTTAACACAACCCTCAACATGTTACAACAACAACAAACCGAAATCCGCCTGCACGCAAGATAATCATTCCAATATTCGATGGCAACTACATGGAGTGGCAATCATTTTATGACATCTACTCATCAACGGTTCATGACAAGGATAGTTTAACGGCTGCACAAAAATTTCAATATTTAAAAAGTTATATCAAGGGTGAACCTGCTGCACTCATTCGTCATCTTTCTAACACAGACGAAAATTATTACGAGGCATTCCAAAAATTAGCTCTGCGTTACGATAGGAAACGTTATACAATAAACTCAATTTTTAATTCGTTCATGGAGCAACCAACTATTACTCAACATAATCCGCTGAATATTCGACAAATGTCCGATGCATTTGATGAAGTCATCAGAGGACTCAAGGCGCTAGGCGAAGAAGCAGAGAGACGAGATCACTGGCTGATATATATAGCATTGAACAAGTTAGACAGTGTTACTAGAGCATTATGGGCGCAAGAAACTGCAGAAGTAAATTATCCTACCTTCGATGACTTATTAAAATTATTAAATAAGCGGACAGACACTCTCGAGACAGAAAGAGGATTCAATAAGAAAGTACAACCAATGCGAACTGCAAGCTCCTTCAACATAGCAATGAATAGATTGCAATCGATAGAAAAAAGGTTTCAATCAAATTATAAATTCAAGTAGATGTACTATCAATTCATCAAGGAATATCATGAGTCGAGTACCAGGTCCAGTTTCAAAATCAGCGTACTATCTTCCACATTACGGTGTACTGCGAGAGGCAAGTTCCACTACAGGATTACGAGTAGTTTTCGATGGGTCAGCCAAATCTACAAATGGTCTTGCGTTAAATGACGTACTAATGGCTGGACCAACAATTCAAGATACCCTTATGCAAATTTTAGCGCGCTTCAGACAACATAAATTTGCTCTTACCGGTGACATTGAGAAAATGTACCGGCAAGTGTGGGTAACAGAAACCGACAGACAGTACCAAAACATATTATGGGGAGATGATCCCAGTCTACCAGTACAAAGATTCCAATTAAATACTTCAACGTATGGTGCTAAATCGGCGCCATTTCTCGCTACAAGAAGTTTACAGGAAGTCGGTCACACAAATCTTAGTACATCACCATTAGCAGCACGAGCAATCCTTCACAATTTCTACGTTGACGATTTAATGACGAGAGCCAATACCGAAGAAGAATTGTTAAGATTAACAAAGAATATTAAGGAACTACTAAGCAACCACGGCTTCAACCTGAGAAAATTACTCTCCAACGATACGTCATTAAAATCGTTCCTTCAACAAAATGAGACCAATAAAGGAAAAGCAATTATAGATGATAATATGTCCATCAAGGTGCTAGGGCTGTCATGGGAACCAACTCAGGATTCATTCAATTTTAGTTGCCAGCTAAGCCAATGTAATGTATCATCAAAACGAACGTTATTATATGAGGCTAGCAAAACTTTTGATCCGCTTGGATGGATTTCACCTTTGACCATTAGAGTCAAGATATTATTTCAATGTCTTTGGCTCCAAAATATCTCATGTGATGATGAATTACCCAAAAGAAATTCTTCAGTCATGAACAATACTTAGAGAAGAAGTAAAACATATCGACAAAGTAACAGTTCCAAGATGGCTAGGCACTAGAAATACGATATCTCTGCATAGTTTCAGCGCTGCCAGCGAGAAAGCATACGGCGCAGTGGTTTATGCAATCACGCAGGCAAATAACGAACGAAGGTCCATTCTCATAGCGGCGAAAACCAGAGTAGCTCCATTAAAACAGAAGAGCCTGTCGTGATTAGAATTGATGGGTGCCGTAGTAACTATCCCAGTTAATTACCAGCATTATTGGGTCATTACAGTTATCAGTGACTGATCGGACCTTATGGACTGATTTCAAAATCGTAGTAGATTGGCTATCCGCTCAACCAAGGCGTTGGTCTACTTTTGTGGGAAACAGGACGAGCGAGATAATTGAAAATTATCCCAGCAATCTATGGAAATATGTGCCGAGTGCTGAAAATCCAGCTGACCCTGCATCCAGAGGTACTACATTAACAGATCTAATCGAAAATAATTTATGGTGGCATGAACCACATTGGTTGACGCAGATTAGAGAATGGCCACAACAGCCGGAGAAAAATAAGAACACAACCAACCTTGAGCAGAGAGAAACAATGACGTCGATGAACACTACCACAACAACAACATGGATCGAAGAATTCATTGTAAAATACCACAGCTACCAGAAAATAACAAAGATTCTTGCAATGATTCTACGCGAAGATCGAAGACAAGGTAACATCGTAAGAGACGAACTTATTAATGCCGAGTTCTTCATCGTACAGCAAATATAGGGCGTTCAGTTCCCAGAGGAAATCAAACAAATTTCCAAGGTAAACTTCTTCCAAAGGCGACTAAATTAAGAAATTTAAACCCATTCAAGGATGAACATGGAATAATAAGAGTTGGAGGTCGCATTCAAAGGTCACTTGCTCCCTTCTCGGTAAAACATCCAATTATATTATTAAATCAAGGGCATCTACCTATAGCTATAGCAAACGATATACCTCAATAACATCACCACGCCAGAGTTGGGTTCCTCGTCAATGCCATGCGCCGAAGATATTGGATCTTAGGAGCTAAACGATTAGCTAAAACTATCGTACATAAATGTGTATCCTGCTGTAAACAAAATCCAAAAAGTTAATCGCAGATAATGGCAACCTACCTGCATTGATTATTGTGGTCCATTCAAGGTTCACAGCACCAGACGAAGAGGACAACTTCCAATGAAAGCATATGTTTGCATTATTGTATGTCCATATCGAAATAAGTTTAACAACCGAAAGTTTTATGGGCGCATTGAAATGATTCATATTACGAAGAGGGATGTGCACTTCCATTTACAGTGACAATGGGAGGTACTTCATAGGAGCAAATAATGAATTAAACGACCTATATCGCTTTATTCAACAAAATTCAAATTAATCCTCCAGCAGCATCACACATGTAGCAAAAATTGATTTAAAGAAAACCATTGGAGAAACAATTCCAACGCTTGAAGAGTTTTCCACACTTATGGCCGAATTGAAACAATGATGAACTCTAGACCAATCTGTAGCAGCTCAGACGAAAACATTGATGTTTTCACACCAGCACATTTCCTAATTGGTAGATCACTAACTGATATTCCGGGTCAATATGACATCAAGCAAAAGCAATCATCAAATTCTCGATGACACGTCATTAAGCAAATAAAACGACACTTCTGGAAATGTTGGAATAGAGAATATTTATCAATATTACAAACACGTCAAAATTGGCACCAAACAAAACAAAACATTGCAGTCGATGACATCGTAGTTATTTGGAATGAAAACCTACCTTCAACACAATGGACGCTCGCAAGAGTCATCAAAATACACCCTGGGCAAGACGGCAAGGTACGAGTAGTCACAGTGAAAGTAGGCACTGGTAGTATTATTCAGAGACCAATCCATAAAATTTGTAAACTACCAATCGACAACGAGATAGACCATTGAATCAAACGATTCAATCGAATCAATCGATTCAAGAGGGCCAATTCAATCTAAGAAATGCTCGTTAAACGGTTAAATTAAACGCTCGGGACTGTTAGGCAAACTTTTAAAAAAGCACTGTTGTTCGTGCAGTTATCTAAATCATCTAACCACTAATGATAAGTGATTCATCAACTGAGACCTTATGAACCAATTATAGGTGGTCAGCCCAACGAATGTTTTTACACACAAACGCGTTTTATGTCATCCAGTGGCATGATAATTTGTTTTGGTCAACGGCGGGAATCGAACACGAGACCGCGGCGTGATGAGAAACTCTCTTAACCATTAAGCTACAACCGGCGACAAGTATATATTACAAAGTTTTGATCAGATTTGATTGTCATGTGATAGGTGAACCTTTAGGCGTGATCACGAGAGATGACTTTGATTTTATACTAGAGGAAAGAATTATTCACGAAATGGTTGGGTGGTTAAAATGAGGACAGTTAGAACGGGAAGTAACAGGATAGAGATTTCTATGACCCCTCCCATCAGAGGCAACAAGTTCATCATTGTCTTAATCAAGTACTTCACAAACTAATCAGAAGCTTACGTATTGTCAAACCAATAGCTATTAAAAGTGGTTGGACCATTGGTACTTATATGAAGGCTAGCGCATATGGGTGCCATTGGTGCTGTACATATTGTCGAAAGGTACCCAAATCGAACCATGGGAACTATTTGGCGATAGTGGTTGAAACAAAATAGATTCTGAGTTATTCGTTGTTTTGATAGAGTGTGTATAGCTAATCGTGTGAGTAACATTCGTAAGTAACATTCTGACCATCATTCTTTTTGAAGACTTATGGATCAATTGCTCCGGCAGTCAATAAACCGCACCATCCAGTAATTTTCTGTGGATGTAATGGTGTTTCGACAAAAGCAAACTTTGAATGGAAATTCAACACAACATGGTCGTAAGACTTTATTTCCTGCACAAGTTGATTCTTGAAAGCTTTTAAGCCAAGTTATTTACGTAAAATGTTCCATAAAGTAGAAGGACACTGCCTGAGTTGATAAAAACGATGAATTGATTGATTTGGTTTTGACGGACGATTATTAGCCGCACTACAGGATGAGTTTGATAAACGGAACCATTATTTTGATAAAAAAATTCAACAATTTGCACGCGTTGCTCTGATGTAAGTCTATCCATAATGAAATGTCAAACCAAACAAAACGACACAATCAGGAGTTAAATGGGTTGTCAAAAAGCAGTGTTGCCAACTTAAAGATGTAAACCCCTCGAAAAAGTACCCTTTATGCTTCTCGCTCTTATCCCGGTCGTGAACCCTGTACCTGTCACTCCATATAGACGCAGCTTTTAACATTAACCCATCTGGTCGGTGAATGAAAATAAACTTCCCTCTTAGTGTGATATAAATACTTAGATGAAAATAGCGCAAACATAATCCACGATTTAATAGTTTATACACATACGAGATACATTACTAAACCAAACAGTTTCATTATTTTAAAAGCTTATAGCTAACCATTAACTAAAATGTTATCTTTATAACACGATCTTAATGAATTTGATAAAATATTTGGTGTCTTTGTCTATCGCCGAACTATTAAATCACCCCTGTTTGTTTCGGTTCAACATCAACAATGCTACAATACTACTGTCATAGTCAAAATACACAAAACGCCAACATATATATAGAGAGAGAGCAGACAACATCAACTCTATATAAAAGCATTGTAAACATTTACTCATTTATAATAAAGCTTGTTTTCATTCTTGGCAAAACAAAACAAAAAAATTTCATTTTAGAATTACACAAAAGCATAACAAATAAAACAAAAATTAAATTTAGAAAACTTTTTCTTGAGTATAAATAAAAAGCTTTCATGTCTTTAAAATTTCATTACAAATAACGAGTTAAATGCAAATAAAATACTCCCAGAGAGCTTTCGTTCGAAATAAATATTGTTTAAAAAATAATTTTGAAGTTGAATGTAACTTTTATGCACTTTGAATGTATGCGGTGGCATTTTGTTTGCGAATCGCGAATTGTGATGAGTGTGAGCGTGGTACTGGAAGACTTAAGCACAGTGGTGGAAAAATGTAGTGGAAGTGTTGAATTTAAATTTCACTCGAATTTCATTTTGATGTTTTTCATTTTAAAAGCTCAATTTTTTTGTATATAGCGACGTCTTTGTTTTTACCCCTTCGTACACTTTTGGTTTCCGATGAGTAGTTTAAATTTAGAAATTTAGTAGTTGTCAACCATATATATTGGGTTTTTTAATAAGAGCACTTCAACTTTTTTTTTTGAATAAAACACAAACTGTTCGACTTTTGAACTAACTTTTGTTTATTAACGAATTTGAACATATACATTTAAGTATGAAACTCGTTTTCTTTTGCATGACCACCCCGTGCACGTTTTACGACGTCCAATCTTTGAACCCAATTTTCGACCACTCTTTCGCAAAAATCGGCCGAAATTCCATCAATTTCACGTTCAATATTGGCTCTGAGCTCTTGCAATGTCGCCGGCTTATTGGCATAGACCAATGACTTCACATAACCCCAAAGAAAATAATCTAGAGGTGTCAAATCACACGCGCGCGGTGGCCACTAGACGCTCATCGAACTTAGTCTTCAATAATGCGATTGTAGCGTGTGCTGTGTGGCATGTGGCCCCGTTCTGTTGAAACCACATGTCGTCCAAGTCCATTTCATTCAATTGCGGCCAAAAAAAATCGTTTATCATATCGCGGTATTGATTTCCATTAACAGTAACGTGGCGATCGCCGGCATGTAATCCGCACCAAACAGTAACTTTTTCGGGATGCAGCGGTGCCTCTTGAATCACGTGTGGGCTCCTTCCTGCCCAGTATTGCATATTTTGCTTGTTGACTAATCCATTTAGCCAAAAGTAAGCCTCTTCGCTGAAGATGACATTTCGGTGAAAATCTGCATCATTTTCGATTTGCTCTTGAGCCTAATTCACTTTTAATTTGATCTTATACGGATGTAGGCCAAGATCTTTACGTAAAATTTGCCACAATGATGTCACAGAAAGGCCCAATTGTTGCGAACGCCGTGTGAGCGACACATTCGCGTCTTCTTAAACTGAAGCACGGCTGCGCTATTTTCAACACTTCGAGCACTTCTTGCTCTCGAGGACACCGGAACATTATGTAGCGAAAACGTAGACTCAAATTTTGCCACTATACGGTCGATAGTCGAACGGGCTGGCTTGATAAATGGACCGTAAAAGGGCCGTAATGCTCTTAAAGCAGCAGCAACAGAACGATTATTTTGATAAAAGATTTTCTATCGCTGTTCACGTGTGTAGCGTTTCATGATGAAATGTATACTAATGAAGTTTCCAAATGACAAAAGAAAGTCATTAATCGCTGATCAAGATAACTTTCAATATATATATTATAGGTTATGGATATTGTTATCCGCTAAGGAGTGTGTACTTACCTACCGAACAACTATGGTGCATTTCTACATACAGCTGTCATTGGCACAGGTCTTGGACGTAGTAGCGAATAAGTGAAGGATTTCGTGATTAGTCGTGTTGTTATAGGTATGACGCAATCCAGTTAATGAGAATCTTATGTCTGAATCCTAGAACTTTTAAACATGAACTTCATCAAAAGCTTTTTTTATTAGAAACTCTGCTCTAGCCTTGTCTATCATTCTGAACGTTTAGGTATTGCAGAATGAATCAAAACTCCCTTGTAGCACGAAATATCGATTCTCCTACTTGAAGTATCTGAATCTTCGTTCTCCAAAGCGACCATTTATTTAAAAACAATGGGTGACTACCACTGGGACATGCATCGCCAATTTTATTAAAATGCTCCATTTGACTCCGAGAATATAGCATTATCGTATGTCAAAATCCGAAGACAACCTTTAATTTCTTAAAAGCTCTAGAATAAACATCACTCACAAAACCCCTCAGAACAATTTTCTTAAACTTCACAGTCACTACCGTTACATTCGGACCCTGTACTAAAGTTTACCAAAATTCTTACAAAGTGCATTGATGCGTCTCAAAACTCGCGAAGCTATCCATTACGTAGATAGAAAGATCATCCACAGTAGTTTCCATAGAATCAAAGACATTGATGAATTTGATGACGTGACCCTGACATTGATAACGATAAAATAACTCAGTAGAAAAAGCTCGTCAAATTTAAAATTAATATTCAGCCCGATTTCAGTTAGTAATCATAACCAACGTTTTTCGATGGCTATCGAACTCTCTCACCAAAACACTTCCCTAACAAATGGCGGGAACCAAAGCTAGCACTGTTAAGAGAAGCAAGCCACCAGATAAGCTTTTCTCTTACCGTTCAAAATGTTTGTTAGATACAGCAGAAAAAATCCAACACTTTGTATGTGACCGACTTAATAAAGCTTTTGCAAGGGCAGATAACAGAATACCAATATGGAATCAGAAAAGATCTTTCAACGGATCCAATTTAATTTGTTGTAGATACAATGCAAGAGACGAAAGCTGGTATAAGATGATTGTGCATTATAATGCCTTCAATACTGCTAATTGGAATTCTACATTGAACGCACTTACCCGCATTGCGATACCGTAACACTTATTACGAGAAAAGGCGAGTAATTTCAGTCAGTGGACTCTAAAGTATAAATTCAGTGATGGGAGGAAAACATGTGTGATAACTGGTGGATTTCTACAAGAGTCCGTTCTACACCCTTTGCTCTGGAATGTGAGATATGTAGGCGTGCTTCGACTTACCTTACCATGTGAAGATCAGTGGTAGTCCCAAAACACAGGAAAGATTTTGTGAGAATTTGTAACAGAACAATACGATACATTCAACAATCTTTAACTTCTGCTGGCCTGTAATTAGTAGAAGCAATCCTAATCACTGGTAGAAAAATATGTGAAAATCGTAATGTTCGAGGTTGGT
Organism: Tipula lateralis; assembly: GCA_963932295.1. Lineage (NCBI taxonomy): Eukaryota > Metazoa > Arthropoda > Insecta > Diptera > Tipulidae > Tipula > Tipula lateralis. The sequence continues at coordinate 175,497,803 of OZ010737.1, read as the reverse complement.
ATTCAAAACATGGATAATTGGTGCTAGACTTTCATATATGACACATCTCCTTACCTCTAGTCAAACACCAAGTAGAATATGGAGGTAGCATTGACATATCCATGTCATCGAATACGAGAGGAGCTCAACAAAATGCGTAAATGCGTCCCATAGATAAAGTCTGCTATTGAACGTCAATTTACATATTTGAGATGTGGTCACGTAACAAAAAAAGTGATTCGCAGAAAATCATGGAGAGAGATCATGACAAGATACTTATCGCAACTTATCGCATTATCCTATTGGCCGAAACATATGGGTGAACCGACAACATGAAGAGGTGGATTACTATTTAATTTAGGTTTTAACTGGCCATGGATGCTTTAAAATATACCTTTTCAAGTTCAAGTACAAAAAATTGCCCGACTGCCCTTTGAGTGTCTTTAAGTGTTTACGTTCTAGCAAGGTGAGATAATAATGAGTGCACCTCGTGATGTTGGAATCAGAACGTATATGGCATGCCATGATGTGCGCTGTATCACGGATTGAAAAGAACGAGATATCTTGTAAGAAGCAGATAATAACCTAGTCCTTACTGAATATAGAAGGCAGTTTTAATAGCTAGCCCAACCTCGTGTAGTTATACCTATACCGGTAGTATCTTGAGATTGTTTCATCTCTTCTGGTCCAAACGATTAAAGTGTTAGTTGATATCTTTGTGTTAGTTGGAAATATAAGTTCACCCCTGGCGTAGACTCAGGTCCCACAAAAGTGTCACCAAACGGGACAATTTATCATGCAACGTTTGCTTTAATACCCATGTGACTGGTTATCCAGTCAAGTCTAACTTAAAACAGAATGCTTTAGAGCAGCCTGGCTATATCAAAAGGGTTCAAAGAGTGCTGGTCTCATAATTCCAGAGTTTTTCCGCCTGAAAAACCGAAACCTACCTATACCAATGATGAAAGATAGCATCTTATCATGATGTAGCATGTATAAACTGGCATCAGCCAGATTACAGGCCCACATCCCTCCATATTATGGGCAGTGCACAGAACGACTAAATTGGCGGTTTGTTCTACACACCTTCTGGTTCAAATATCAAGCGTCAGCAGACCAGCATCATATGGTTTTTGCCATGTAATATTTCAATCTAACCAGATTCCCCCGATAATGATAAAGAGTGGGACGAATTGATTCCTAATTTTTGAAAGACTAGAGTTTCACAGCGCCGTGTGTCTTGTGATAAGAATAATTTAAGTTTATTAAATGTTAAATGATTAGCCCTGATCGTTACACCAGGCTTTAACTTTATTCGTATAGTTATACCAACCAGTATTATTCTCCCAGTACGATTCTCCTAAAGGAAGGACTGTAAATTATCCTAAACCACCTTGAACATATCTTCAAAGCCAATTTGGCACTGAGGTATACTCTAAGATCTTTTAAGAAAGTCAGGGTAGTGTTCATCCCAAAGAATGGAAAGCCTAGATATGACAAGGCAAAAAGTTTTTGGCCTATCAGTCTGTCCTCTTTTCTACTTAAATGCTTAGAGCGATTGGTTGACTATTAGTAAATCCCATACACTCCAAACAACACGCATACCAGAAAGGCAGATCTGTTGAAACAGCCATCCATGAAGTTGTTGGACGGATTTAAAGATCACTGGACAACAAATAATTTGCCTTGGGAGCGTTTCTGGACATTGAAGCTGCATTTGACAATGCATACTTTAATGCAATGATCTCTGCAGCATGGCATAGAGATCACTATTGTTCGGTGATCTACCGCCATGCTTAGATCAAGGAAAATTAATGCAGACTTAGGTAGTGATACGACGAGGGTGACCACCCGAAAGGGATGTCCTCAGAGTGGAGTTCTGTCTCCGCTCTTCTGGTGTCTTTTGGTCAATTCACTACAAGTAAACGACAACGGTTTTTTCTGCCAGAGTTATGCTGATGACATCGTATAATACTGGTAGGTAAATATACTGATGTAATATGTGATCGGATGCAAACTGAGATTAACATAGTTGTAGCCCGGTGTAGTGACCAGGGTCTATTAATCTCTGCTTTGAAAACTGAGATGGTTTTTTTCACTATACTCTGGGAAACTTTAGTCTTCCAAAAATTGGGGCTACGATCCCATTCTATTTATGGAAGTCAATTATCTGGGGATCTGGTAAGATCGGGATATTACTTTGAAACATATAGAAGAAAAATGCAACATTTACTGGATGCAACATTTACTGGTTAGCCGTGCAACATTTACTGGAAATGCAAATAGTCATTTGGTAAATCATGGGGCCTGAAACCCAAACGAATGTACTGAATATACGTTTGAGTGATCAGACCATAATCACTTTTGCCGCATTTATTTAGTTTTCTAGACCAATGAGCGAGATTGGAGAGAACCTCTAGTCCTCCTTCAAAGACTTGGTATTGTAGAAGCTATGCACACCACACCTACTGGAGCTTTTGAGATGGCTTTGGATCAGAAGGTGTGCTGTGCAAAACTATTTGGCCCTTCCAGGCACTGTCAAATATAAAGGAAGTTGGGCCATGCCGACATGCCGTCATACACTATGGTGACGAAGCACGTCTTCGGGAAATTATTTCATGAAAAATATTACCAGAAATCACATATTATGAGACTATAACCTAACCCCCTGTAACGATATGTTAATCTTTACTGATGGATTAGTATGCCGTTATCTAGCTGGTACCGGGTTATACATACAAAATCCTGAGGTCGAATTTTTTATCCCGCTTGGAAAGTACGCTACTGTTTTTCAGGCAGAAACTGCTGCAAAATTACAAGACTCTTTGTAAAAGGTATAATTTGTGTAAAGCTAAAAGTGCCTTAAATCGACTAGGTGCAGTCTAGATAATTTAGATTTCACTGGGTACCCAGTCACATGGGTATATTGGCCGATAAATTGGCCCGTTTGTGTATGGCTTCCACTTTTGTGGGACCTGAACTCGTTCTAAGAGTGACGTCACTATCTCTTATTCGAGAAATTGACTATTACTTAGGAGATCTGCACCAAAAGAGATGGGAGAATCTCATCTTTTGTCGTCTATCCTAATTCTTCTTTGAATCAATAAATCAGCAAAGATATCAGTCTTTTTATATTATGATGGACGCGTGCTTAAGGATCTTCCTGGGCATTCTCACGGGCACCGATCCTTGAATAGTCTCATGTTTCGAATGAAAATTCGTAACATCTGATACTGCGAACAGTGTGGGGATGTGGGGGAAGGAACTGTTGAGAACTTTTTATGATCCTGTTCTTCATACTCTTCCCATGTTTTGGTTCACAATTCTTGATGATACAAGATATCTTGGACTTCATTAGAAGAATGAACCGATTTCATGACTGAGAGTGTGCGTCTGGGAAGGGATGCCACAATGGGCCAATCAAATTAGAAGACCAAGCAAGAAAAGGAAAGCTCAACGCACTCTGCGAAAATGGCAGAAAATTTACCTTCAACTTCAAAAGATGTTTCTAGAAGTCAGATAATATTTAAACAACTGATTTCCGAAGAACATCTAACCCAAAAGAGAAAGTACCTCCACCAATTAGCATCGTTGAAATATCTAATTATTCCACTATACGCAATCGATTGTGAAATCGGTTACGACAGCTGAGTATAAACTTGCCTCTCTAAGCAATGGGGTCTGGAACATTAATGTGACGTATTCTAACACCTATAGAGCTTTAACTACGAAGCTAAATCCCGAGGGATATCAGTGGTTTACATATGAGGACAAGAATAATCGTCCAATAAATGTTATGGCTAGTGGTCTTCACCCAACCTGCGCAACCGAGGAAATTATTAAAGATCTCAAGCTGATCGAAACCGAATTGAAGATCGAAACCGAACAAGGAGTTCAAATCAAGAAAAGAGGGCTTCCACTATTTATGCTCACTTTCAATAATAAAGAAAAAGTAGAAGATGTTTATAATATCAAGGCAATACTTAACATGAGAGTAAAAATAGAGCCATTGAAAAAAAATAGCGGTCGCATACCGCAGTGCAAAAAATGTCAAGGTTTTAACCACACTCAGAAATATTGCCAAAGAGATGCTAGATGCATTAGGTGTGCTGGTAGACATCATGCTCAAGTATGCCCGGTTGGTAAAGATGTTCCTGCAAAATGTATTAATTGCTTACAGCCACATCCGGCAAATTATAGGGGATGTGAAATAGCTAAGGAGCTACAGAGATTGAGGGATAAATCAAGTAAGCAAAATTGAGTAATACCGGAGAAAACTAATCAACCATTCACCAAAGCGGAACCAAATGAAACGGGAAAACGGAAACTTTACTCGCAAGTGGTAATGCCAAAAATTTATCATTTTAGGGTGCACTGACGATACAACCGTGCTTCAAACCGTGCTTCAAAGCACCCAATCAGCTGGCATGCCCTCGAGCCAGTCTGCGGCTGAACTAGCCGTGGAGGACAAATCAAGCGACAGTGAAGCCCTGGGGTTAGCAGAGCTTCTAACTCTGGGCTCTGAGGAGGATGTCTCAAATGAAGACATGAACAGCACGGTGGTGACGATGGACAGTGAGACGGCGGATGCTGGCAGCTCCCACAGCACCACTCAGAACTAGGTAAGTAAGAATTAGAAGTATGCTTAAAGTGCTTCAAATTAACCTTCATCATTCGAGGGCTGCATCGCCAGCTCTGCTCCTCAGACTGACTAGATCGGATTAGGATATAATCTTAATCCAGGAACCTTGGATTAACAAAACTAAGATCTGTGGTCTTCGAATGAAAGGGTATAGTATTCTATACTCAAAAGGGTCTGAGAGGATTAGATCCTGTATTCTAGGGAACGATAACCTAAATCTTTTCTTTCTTTCCCAGCACAGCGATGGAGATATAACGGCGGCCAGTCTGGAGGTTGGTAACAACAAAATCTGGCTGGTGGCGGCCTACATGGGGCAGGAGAAGGAAGTTACACCGGACGACCTAAGGGAATTGATCCTCGAAGCGAAGCGCAGAAAAACCGGGATGATTCTGGGCTGCGATGTTAACGCGCATCATACGATCTGGGGAAAGTTCGGACATCAATAAAAGGGATGAGACACTTTTCAATTATTTGTTGGAAACGAACCTGTATGTATGTAATATTGGGAGACAACCCACTTTTATTATTAAAAATAGGAAAAAAGTTCTGGATGTGACCTTCGCATCAGAGAATATTTTTCATATGATTGTAGAGTGGAAAGTAGGGAAGGAACATTCCTTCTCTGACCACCGTTATATAACCTTTAATATCAACATTTGCCCTGCTTCCCAGAAATCTTTTAAGAATCCTAGGAGAACAAACTGGAGTAGGTATAGGGAAGTCCTTAAGCGACTTATGTCGTTGGGGGTCCAAGAGCCCCCAGCGACCATTGAGGATATGGACCGCATGGTGGAATCCGTTTCACAAGCTTGTAACCAATCCTTTAGTGTTGCTTGCCCTGAGGTAAAACTCAGGGGGAAGCAGACCCCGGCCAAAAGAATTACGGGCCATAAAGAAGTCGTGCAGAACGGCGTTTAATAACGCCAAGAGGAGTAGAGAATCTCAGGACTGGGACTCGTACAAGGAGACGCTGAGACTATATAAGAGAGAATTGAAGAAGGCACAAAGGAGGCTATTCTGTGACAAAATGGAAGATGTCTCGGAAACTTCTCGCCTTCGGAAGATTCTCTCCACAAATCCAACAAACATAGGTTACTTAATTAAACCTGATGGTTCTTGGACCGATTCCAGTGAGGAATCTCTCAATATTCTCATGGACACTCACTTCCCGGGTAGTTTAGACAGCTCGATGGAACTGAGAGCGTCGGGAGTAGCTCGTTCGTTGCGCGCACCGGATATCGTAAATAAAAAACGAATTCTGTGGGCCATAAATAGGTTCATGAAAAAAGGTTCATAAGAAAGCCGATATCTGAAAGGTTCAGATATCGGCTGGACCGGATCGGATTATACCGGCAGAAATCCAGAACAACTCGGAAATAATCCTCCCGTGGTTGGAGGCGATCTTTAAGGGTTGTTTAAAGTTGGTCTGCATTCCGAGGCAATGGATGGAGGTCAGGGTGGTTTTTATTCCGAAAGCGGGAAAAGGATCGCATGGCTATCCAAAGGACCTAAGACCTATAACATTATCATCCTTTCTGTTGAAAACCCTGGAAAGGCTGATAGAAACACATATCAGTACGGATTTAAAGCAGGAGAAATGGTCCGCCTCTCAACATGCGTACTGTAAGGGTAAGTCGGTAGATCTGGCCCTACATGCCGTGGTACGCACAATTGAGAGGTCAATTCACTCAAAGGAGTGTTGTATGGTAGCTTTTCTTGATATTGAGGGCGCCTTTAATAACGTTCAGACGGGTGCAACCCTGACAGGATTTTCGTTCATGGAAGTAGAAACCTCCATAATAAAGTTGATCAGTCATATGCTGGGAAGCAGGACTGTAAACCCAGAGTTAGGGGAGTCAACTATAAGAAGGCGAGTGGTTAGTGGAACCCCACAAGGGGGAGTCCTGTCTCCTCTTCTCTGGAACATGGTGATTAATAGCCTACTTCTGGAGCTAGAGAGGGAGGGTATATGAGTGGTCGCCTACGCTGATGACGTGGCGATCATGGTATCAGGTAAATTCTTACCGACTATTGAGGAGGTAATGCAGAACGCGCTTCTTATTATTACGAGATGGGCCAGTAAATATGGATTGGAAATTAATCCATCTAAGACAGAGCTGGTACTCTTCACGAAGAAATATAAAATTCCAGTAGTTGACCCACCTACTGTAAATGGCACTAAACTGGCCTTTACTGATAAAGCGAGATTTCTGGGTGTAATCTTAGACAGTAAACTAAGCTGGAAGCCGAACATCTTGGAGAGAATCAGCAAAGCTACGACGGTAATGTATTCGTGTAGGAATGCAATAGGCAGACGTTGGGGTCTCAGACCGGAGCTGCAGGTCACTCAACAATAATTGGTTCGCTAAAGAAGGAAATGTTGAATCTTGACTATATTACGCCGATATTATGCACTGGAGAGGTGGTCTAAAACCCTCACATGCGAGAGAACGAGACAAATGTGACCAAGGCTGGATCGGAATCGCTCCAGGACCATAATCTCTCTGGAGAGGAGAGATCTTAGAAGGATAGTAGGAATATTAACGGGACATTGCCTTTTCAGTGAACATGCGAGAAGGCTGGGTCTAGAAATAAATGACTTCTGTAGTAGCTGTATGGACGAGGAGGAGGAAGCGATGCTTGTTTACTTCCCGTGCTCTTGTCCCGTACTGGCGCACTAAGATTTATTTACAGTTGGGTAGGTATGTAATGCACAACCTTTCAGATCTTGTGTTGTGTGATACGACGTTAAATGGTGTTTAGGTGTAGTATCGCACAACCAGATCGTAATGTTTAGGAACGAAACCTTATTATTAACATTGTAATAGATTAATTTATTGGTTTTGATTAAGTATTGAAAATAAGAATAACTTGATTTTGAGTGATGGGAGAGATAGTCAGTGTGATTTTGGCGATTGATCTTTAACCAATAAATAAACATAAAATAAGGTTATTCTATTGAAATAATAATAAAATATAAAATATTGTTGTTAATAAAAAATAAAACTTAAAAATAATTATATTATATATATATATATATAATATTTTGAATGTGTTTTTAATTTCGCCAACTACCACACACAACACTTGCAGATAGTAAGGTGCGGGACATTTTATGCTGCATTAGTAGCTCAGGATAGTTACAATAGAGTGTTAGGGGTATTAGGGGACTAAGATCCTGTGGTATCACAACGGACCGGCAACGGTCTAAGTGTGCGTTAGCAGCCACTCTAACCTAACCTAACCTAGTCACATTCTAACCTCGATCGACTATTTATATAGAGTTCACTCATAGTTATTATGGATGTCGGAGTATGGTGTTCGCAATATGTTATAACCTCTATGCGCTGTGTAATTTATTCATTTCGATTTTGAAAATTTTGAGCTAAAATGAAAATAAAAATGTCATCAAGTCATGAATAAAATTTCACAGTTTTAAGAACATAAAACGTATATTTTATCCACACAAGTATCGTAACAACATAATCAATTCGCTTATTTATTTTTTTTTTACCTGTGTGTGAAATTCAACATATATTTTTTGTTGTTGTTGTACCTTGCATAAAATTGCGATACATAAATAAAATTTCATTCGCATAATTCAAATTAATGTTTATTGTATTCCCATGATTACACTATATATATGTAGACGAGAAAAAGTGAGAGGAGAGAGAGAGGCAGCGAGCGATACATAAGAACATATTGTACAAAAACATGCTGAACATAATTTCATAAAGCAACATAAATAAAATACAATCAACATAAATTTTTTTTTTTTTTGGTTCCTAGTTTATCTTCAATACAATTTCTTATGTTTTTATGTCTTATCTCATCTAATCATATCTCTTTATGATAATTTTATTATTATTATGACTTTGTTGTTGGTATCAAACATAAAACATATATGTATGTATAAAGATTCCCAACATAAGACACAATGACAAAACAATCATAAAATTCTATGCTATTCAGACGTTGGTACACACATAGATGCTGTTTAAAAGTCGAATTGTATGTACACATTGTCAACATATATAAATTGTTCACATTAAGCTTTTTTTGTGTAGCTTGAGTACGACATAAACTGCTTACTCCAGACATATTATATTGCAAACGACAAGTCAATCATGGCGATAAAGACGATGGTTTAAAATATATTGGAAACACAGTTGAAGTTATTGTGGGGACGAGGTACTTTCAACCCATTCCCAGTTTACGTTATGGATGTTCATCTGCTTCAACATACTCCCACCATTAAGGTGTCCTTAATCTACTGACAGTCTTACCAATTTATTTATGTGACGTTTGAAAGTGTTCTTCTGTGTTTTGATGGTGACTACTCGGACAAGACCATCATCTCCTGGATATAAAGTGACAATTTTTCCCATCGCCCAATGGCACGGAGATTGGTTCTCATCCTTCAATAAAACCAGTTCACCGATTTGAAATTCTCCCTAGTTTCTTGTGCCTTGTGGCGCTCTTGCAAATTGTTAAGATATTCAATATGGTATATCTTCTCCAAAACACGTTAACCCGTTGCTGAATCTTTTCCCAATATCTGACTGGATCTCCGTCTTCGATGAAGTGCTGCTCATCAGGAATACTTAAGATTGGTTCTCCAACCAAGAAATGAGCTGGCGTAAGCGCGACATACGATGAATCATCTGCTGGCATTGGACATAATGGGCGCGAATTTAAGATAGCTTCTATTTGACACAGAAGCGTCGACAACTCTTCCATTGTAAGATGTGTTTTTCCGGTTTCTCTGACTAAATGGCCTTTCACGGATTTAACCGCGGCTTCCCCCAATCCTCCAAAATGTGGAGTAGCTGGAGGATTGAAATGCCACGTAGTGCCATTTTGCGATATGAATTCTGCTACGTCCTTCAGAAATTCCGAATTAGTCAAAACCTTGCTAATTTCGTTTAATTTTGCTACTGCTTTGTTCGCCAAGGTTTTTTATTTGGTGTTAGCTCCAAAAAAATGTGTACCATTGTCACTGTATATATTTTTGGGAATGCCTCTTCGCGCAATGAATCGTCTCGCTCTCTTGGCAGATCTCCCATCTTCTGATTATTCTGACTGGTTTTGTATCTGGCACATACCGTGCACTGATTCACAAGCTTCTTGATGGAACTACGGCTGTCTATGATCCTAAATGTCTGTCGTAATAAAAAAAAAGTTAAGGATGGACCTGGATGTAGGAATCTGTAGGAATCTCGGCAAAGTCCCGTTCCTGGTCCCATTTTATGCAATGCTGCCTTGAGTTTTGTAATTCCACCGATGTTAGAAAGGAGTAATGTATTTTTTCGTTTCGCTTCGTTATGTTGTTTATGAATCGTCGTATATATCCTTCTACCCTGATTAATTTGGTGTAGCTGGACAATTTATTTATCAAACTGCAGGTACCTAGCTTGTCACTGTCTACCGAACACTTCGTATTTTAGCTAATTTGATAAAGTTGCTTAGTTTTTATTCTTACTTCTTCAGTAGTCGTTTTTGAGTTCAGTTGTGCTGGCCAATCTGACTCAGGTAAGTGTAACCATCTTGGTCCATTCCACCACAAGGTTTTGTCTAATAATGTTGACGGTAGTATGCCACAGGTTGTGCCATAGATGCGACATGGTTCCACCTTTCTCATAGTACAAGTGATAAAATTTCCGACGTTCTGTTACCAATAAAAGTTTTCCATTTACTTGGGTGGCTGCTTAGCCATGATAAAACTATTGTCGAATCTGTCCAGGCAAATAAATTGTATGTTGAATAGCCCATGGATGTTGAGACCTTAATTAATAATTTCGCCAGTAGTTGTGCTGCACATAATTCCAATCTCGGTAGCGAGACTTGCTTAATAGGTGCTACCTTGATCTTGCATGTTAGCAATTTTACTTCACTACGCTCATTGGTGGTTCATTTTAGGTAAACAACTGCAGAGTAAGCTTACTCACTGGCGTCCGCAAAGCCATGAAGCTCCAAATCTGGCGATACAACTTCTCGATGTCAGCGGTGATTGCATACTTATGTGACCGGAAGCGGAGCAGTATCTCCCACAGTGTTGGTTGAATGGTAGGCCCTACCATCAATAAGTTGCTTAATGAAATTCCGCTCGAGTTAGTACATGATCCATCGAAGACAACACGAACCTTCGTAGTGGTGCTGCTTTTCTTTACCACAGCGTGATGAGGCAAATAAAAACCATGCGAATTCTCCAAACCAGGCTCAACTTTGTGCATGTGCCCAAGTTGATCATACTCCTGAAGAAATTTGGTATATTCATCTTTTAGGTACTTGTTAGATACAAATCTTCTTTCAATAGAATTAAGCCGCTTAATAGCACAATTTAAGGAATCCATCATCATTACTGCGTGTGTTTTCATTGGTAATTTGATGATGAATCGCCCATCATCGTTTCTTTTGACTGTATCTTGAAAATGGCGTTCAATTTGCGTTTCTTCATCCGAATATATGTTATCTCCCTTAATTCCTCGAGTTCCCAGAATTTTTTAAGTTGTGAATCTACATTTTCAGCAAGAGTAACATTCAAATTTTGAAGTTCACATTTTCGGTTACCGCTGCCAACTTAGGAAACCAAGTTAGGAAATTGTGTTCGACCATCTTGCAAAATCTTGAAAAATGCATCTGCTCCAAGCAAAATTTCAATAATACAATAAGAAAAGTTCTTTATTTCTTTGAGCTCATCAGGAGTTTTGATAAAATAAATGCGTTTGTCGATATAACCTTGTCTCCGTTCCTAGAGAACAATGTAAGAGTAGTAATGCCTTTTGTCACTATGTTAGCAGTTGCAAGTTCACTTACTACCACTCGAGCAGCTGTCCTACGTAGATTCAGTTTTCTCACCACCATTTCATCAATAAATGAAGCTTCTGACCCGGAATCCAACAATTCCTTGCATTTATAAAATGTCCCAAGACTATCTCTTATATAGACTAATGTTGTAGGTAACATAACGCGCACACTCGCTGTCTCTTTAGGAATATCGTGCGGATCTCCATCAAATTTCGTATTATAAATTTTCACTTCGGTATTTTGATTGGCTCCCTCTAAGCTGCTGCTTTCTTCTTTATTGTTTGTTGTGCTCTCAAATAAATGTAGTAACGTGTTGTGTTTCCTTTTGCAATGACCACATCGATGTCGTGAACGACATTGATATGCACTATGACATGACTTCATACAAACGAAACATAACTTTTTCTCAGCTACAAGTGCCCGAAGATCTATTGGACACATATTTATAAATTTGCTGCAGTTGAATAAATAATGGTCGGACGAACAATAGGGACAACTGATACTATTGTTCAACTCTTCTCTACTGATTTGCAAACTCAGTGGTTTTCTTTTACTACCAGTAGATCCGGCATCACTGCGAGTGGGCTTCGACCGTTCCAATGCGAAACTTCGGTTGGTTAAAAAATGCAAGAATCGTTCAATTGTTGGGAAGGACTCATCAGCTGTTTCCAGTGCCCAAGTCTGTCTAGTTTTATCATCACATCGATCTAATAGCATATAGATAAGCCAAACGTCCTTTCTAGCTGCCTCTGCGCCTAATGCCTTTAAATCCCGTAAAATTTCATCAGTAACATCCGCTATCATACGCAGTCTTTTAGGATCGCACTTCGAATTAGGTTGTACAAAAAAATTTTTCAATAACGTGTTTGAAATATGAGCCACATTGTCGTATCTTTTGCATATTTTCTCCCAAGCATCCTTGTAGTTAGCACTGGTTATTGGAATATTGGTTATTAGAGATGCAGCTTCTCCAGTCAGCAAACCTCTTAAATATTTAAACTTATGAACATCTGAAAGTCCAATCTTGTACATCGATACTTCGTAAAGATCCTTAAATGTAGGAAACTGTGAGAAGTCGCCCGAAAATGGTTGAATGTTAACCTTGGGTAGTTTTACATCATCTTTCAACCTTTGATGCACACTGGTATTATGTAACTCATCTATTAATTCCCTTTGAAGCTCCGTCAATTTACCGATCGAAAAATTTAGCTGTTCTTGAGTTTTTCTTTCTGTGATTTGCGTTACCGCTTGACGGAGTTTACCTTTAGCATTAAAGTAACGTTGCTCAAATTCCTTCCATTCAGATGCTATACCATGTGCGTGAATGTCATCGTCAAGGTCAGAAAAGTTGCTAAATATCTTTTCTAAATGTTCTTTTTCGTAGACCTGACCCAGCCTTAAGTGGACGTTTTTGTCTTTGAAGATACATATATCGACAGTCATTTTAACAATTAACCTTGGGATAATTTACCCATGATAATTTAATTAAGATTTCAGTTCCTCTTAAACTATGACGTACAGTTTTGTTCCACAATCTTGGAGCAGAAGTAAAGTAATTTTATTCCAAAAATTGGCAAATCGGATTACACCGACCCCAAATCGTTTCGGCCTATTTGTCTGTCATCAACTTTTCTGAAATCTTTAGAAAGGATTGTTGATAGGTTCATTAGGAACCAAAATTTAGTTACCGCTCCACTCAGTAACATGCAACATGCTTACAGAACTGGTAGATCCTGTGAGACTGCCTTACATGAACTCGTAACTAGGATTGAGAGATCTTTGCACACCAATGAATTTCTTGTTCGCACTTTTCTGGATATTGCGGGAGCCTTTGATAATACTACTTTCGTCTCGATTACGAATGCATGTACTAAATTCGGTATCGAACCCAACATCATCAGGTGGATTAAATGTATCCTTGAATCTCGCATTGCGACACATGAGGTTGACGATACCTTTATTTCAGTCAAGGCTTCCAGAGGATGCCCGCAGGGAGGTGTGCTTTCACCCCTGTTATGGCTTCTGGTCATTGACGAACTCCTTGTACTTCTTCGTGAGTCCGGTTTTACCGCTCAAAGTTATGCAGATGATCTGGCTCTGGCAGTTTCAGGCAAGCACCTGAGTGTCTTATCTGATCTAAATCAACAGGCTTTTTTCATTATAGAAAAGTGGTGTCGGGATAAGGGTTTACATGTGTACCCACCCGTCAAAAACCGATTTGGTTATTTTTACAAGGCGTAGGAATACTGCAGCTTTTTCTGTACCATCACTTTTCGGATGTAAGGTTAAGAGCTCAGCCTACGTTTTCTGGATAATAAACTTTCTTGGAATCATCATCTAGATTTCAAACTACAAAAAACCACTGCAAAACTACAAAAAGCCAAAATGCTTTATTTTATCTACAAGTCGTTGGTTTTACCAATGCTAACTTATGCATCTGTTGTTTGGTGGCCAGTGGTTAAATTTAAATCTTCAATTGTCAAACTCAACTATTGGCAAAATATCGCTTGTCGAGCTGTAACGGAAGCTATGTCGTCAACTTCGCTCCTGGCTATGGAGCTTATGCTCTCCCTACCACAGTTACAATCTTTTTTTTAGGCACAGCTTGTTCGGCTGGCTTTCGCTTGAGGAATGCTGGGGCGTGGAATGCTTTTGGCACTTCTTCAAGTCATAAATCAATTCTTAATGAATTCAAACGAGCTACACCGAAAATCAACATGGTTACTGATTGGCTTCTGCCTGTTTTTAATTTCCACGGATCATATGAGGTGCTTTATCCATCCAGGGATATGTGGTTCTCACCAGACTTGCTCAAACAGATATCCGAATCGCTTGTATTCTTCTCAGATGGCTCTGTCTCTGGACAGGATGCCGGCTTTGATTACTACTTCCATCGCATGATTTGAGAATATCTGGTAGTTTGGGGTCTTACTGTACTATTCACCAGGCGGAATTAATTGCTGTTACTCACTGCGTGTTTTCAGTTTTTAATATCGCTGCTGACGACAAAGAGATCATATTTTGTACGGATAGTAAACTGTCCTCAACTCATTAAACAATCCACTTACGAGCTCTAAACTGGTAGGTGACTGAAAAAATTGCTGAACCGACTTGGTTGTAACAATAAGGTAACGGTCATGTGGGTTCCTGCTTATTGTGGCATTATTGGCAACGAAGTCAAAAACCGACTTCGTGAATATTGGTTCTTGCCGCAAGGCAAAATACTTTGTAAGGGGGCTAAATCCGAACCTGACCAAATACGTTCTTTCATTGAAAAAGGACAATGTGAGAAGGTTTCTTTACTTACTGGCCATGGCCGTTTCAAAAGTCATCTTCATCGCATGGGACTTGCCAGTGATGCCGTATGCGATGAATGTCTAGAGGATGTTGATGACAGCCTACACTTCATCAGCAGCTGCTGGCTTTTGACCGCATTAGATCCCTTGTGTTCAACTCCAGGATTACTCCTGTAAATCAATTGTCGTCTCTGCCCTGGTTCAAACTGCTCCAGTTTGCTAAGGCTGCATAGCGCACATGTGCGCTTTGATGAATCCTAGGTTTGCACCATGGGCCCTTTGTGGCATTGAGTGCGGAACCTTTAACGGTTCCAGCCAATGTTAATAATAATAATAATGACGTACATACTTTGATGGTCGTGCTAAGTATTTTCACTGTACACTGTTGTTCGAGTTATGAAATTCAGGAGCGGTCATAGAGAGAGCGTTGACCAGGACCCAAAAACGTTGTCACGTCGCTGAGCTCAACATTTTGACGTCAGTGAAACCACTGTTTAAATGAAATTAACACAGAGAATATTACTAATAGTCTATCCACGTTGCTTGAAATACGGCCAAACTGTCACTTGAATGGTTTGGTGAAATAGTTGCTCGTTTGCGCCAAAACCATCATTGGACTATATTTTTTCAGATTAAACGAGACATTCGTAATAAAGCGTTATCGATTGATATTGGCTCATTATGTCTTTCAACAAACGCGTGAAAAAGATCTTCACGGTTACTGGTTTAAACTGCGCCTTGCCACCCTGAAAATCAAACAATTCAGTTTCTGCAACGAAAATTCGTTGGATGCTTGATTTCAAAAAGACGAGCCACCCAGATCCCTAAATTTGACCCCTCCTGCGTCTTATGAAAAGTATAATCTCAGTTTTTCTAGAGTTGACTGATTAACTCTGATCACTACACTAGGCTACCACTAAGTTAATCGCTATTTGCATGTGATCATCTAACACAGTTGAACATTTACCAACCAGTATTATAGCGATGTCATTCTCATAACCCTGATAGTAAAATACGTTGTTTTTTAAGTGAGATCGCCACCACCAGAGCAGAGACAGAACTCCTCTCTATGGGGACGTTTCTTTTTGGTGGGCACTATAGTGCTTCCTCTGCATGTGTATTTAAGTCTGCAGTAATTTTCCGTGACCATAAGCATGGTATTAAAATACCAAACAATTGTGGGCTCCAATTATCTCGAAATAAAATTAATAGAACGTCATTATGCCAAACCATTCGAGCAGATATTTGGCGGTACTTCAAGAGACGTGGACAGACTCATTGGGCTATATATTTTTTCAGAGAAAACCATACAATCGATGGAAGTCGATATCGATTGATGTTAACTCATTAGGTCTACCTGTATACGTTTGAAAAAGGTTTTGACAGTTACTAGTTTTTACAGCCAAGGTGGCGCAGTGGTTAAAGCTGCGGCTGTTCGAGCTGGAGGTACCGGGTTTGAATTCCGATTCGGGGCAAGATGCAAAATGGGTTTTTCACCTTTGATCGTTTGGGCGGTGCTTGGTGGTGTAAAATTAATATATCTTAATCCCCTGTCGTGTTTAGAATCCATGGGCCGACCCATCTTCCATGTAAGTACTATTGGCTGACATGGAGCTATGCAATGCGCAGATGGTACTACGAAAGCTCGGACCTATAGCCGTACATAGAGTGGTATCACAACGGACCGATCGCCGGTCTAAGTGTGCGATAGCAGCCACAAAAACCTAACTTTACCTACTAGCTTCAACAAGACCGTTCACCATACCACACTGCAAATCAATCAATTCAGTTTCTTCAACGAAAATTCGTTGGACATTTGATACCAAAAAGGGAATGACATGATGGGCCATCGCGATGCATAGATTTAACCCATCGATCCATTTGACATGGTCACAGTCTTACCTGCTCCTCAATCCCTTTGGTAGTTATCATAGTTGTATTTGACTGGCAATTTTACGTTCCTGTATTGCCGGTTACAACCCACCCAAATTCTGGTCCATAGGATCGCCTGGCATTTGATTATGTTATTTTGGCGGATATTAGTCTGCTTCATTGTTGAGATGAGTCCATTTAATTGTATTAACATCCATCTCGGGTAGTTAAGATTATTGTAAACCTCCGTGATATAGCTTGATGTTGACGGTGTGACGGCAAATACTAACTTCCCTTCCAACAACTCTCTAAATTTTAACGTAAGCCTTTGGTGTTTTAAAGTTGAATTGATTCCTTTCCAATAATTGCAGTATTGTTGTGTAATTGATGGCACCAAGTTGTTGATGGATACCTAAGTTTAAAATGCTTGGTAATGCAGCGTGTACAGAGATTAGCACTATTTACCAATCTTGCTTGTTCCAACGATGGAATTTGTTTAAACCAGTGCCAATGTTCCAATTTGTGATGGTCTATACATGTTTGTACCCACCATTACAACAGTCACACGTCTCAAATATTGAAATTATAATGTTTCTCAGTGCCTCTAAAGACTGGAATCACAGTTCTTAAAATGAATGAACATTTTCAATATGAGAACACTTTTCGGATTTTCCAGTGTTGTTTCAAATGTCCTTTCGGAATCTGGATCCAATTTCCTTGATAATATAAAAACCACGAAAGCTTCATATGTGTGGAAGTCATGCTGCTGAAGGTTGAGTATCATTTTGCAGTATGCATGCATAACTTGAACTACGTATCCTGATGGTGCTTGTAATGATGTTGATCATAGAAGTGCATTAAACGCAAGACTATAAATATAGTCAAAGAGGAACTTATATATATCGAGCTATCCTAAACAGGATACGTTAAAAATTAGAGGCACCGCGGATTCGGCACTCGTATCATACAATATATTCAATGGAAATTGGAATGAAGTGAGGAACTGCCTTTCTCTCCTTTATGGCGAAAAAACAGATCAGCGTACGTTGAAACATCAACTTGGTAAACTCACACAAGGAAACAGAAGCATATAGATGAAGCATATACACGAATCGTGCACTATAGATTTGTTTGGGAGAGGGCTATCCACTGATGGGTCCAGAATGCTTATGATACAACGACCAACAACCGTACCGGAGGCATATAGAAATACATAAGAGAAATTTTACCGCTATAGTTGCAGTACCTGTAAACAAAATCCCGTCACAGCGCAAGCTCCAGTAAGAAGTGTCAAGGCCGCTCCCGAAATTATCGCACTTGGACTCGGCAACAAAGCTAAACTTGAGAGCCATCACCAACAAATGTTTACCACTTTTCGGTAAAATCAATAACAAACGCATTATAATTAAATATGAGGGGCGAAGTGGAGGAACAAATATCGAAACTCCTGAAGGATGGGAAAATCAGACCTTCGAAGAGTTCATATACATTATTTACCGATATGAATTGTAGAGAAGAAATTATTCCGAAGACTGCATTCTCCACGATGAATGAAAAATATAAATTCCTGAGATTAACATTTAGGTTAGAGAACGCGGCTTCTATCTTCCAACGGAAAATAGTCGATGTTCTAAAGGAATTCCCCACGGAAAACCTTAAAGATCTGAAGGGATTCGTTGGAATCACTTCATATGATAGACGATTAATTAGAGATTTTGCGAAGATAGCAAAACCCTTAACGAATCTAACAAGATCGAGCTAGGCATTGAGGAACTAAAAGCTTTCACACAACTGAAAAATCTTTTTGGATAAGAAAATTTATTCACATTCCCAAACTTCAACAAACCCTTCATCCTTACAACGAATACATCAAACACTAGTAAAGGACCAGTCATATCACAAGGCGAGATAGGCAAAGACCGTCCAATAATATATTTGTCAAGTTCTTCAAATAAAACAGAGGCGAATTATGCAACTAATGAGAAGGAAATGCTGGAAATGGTGTGGACGCTTGATAGCCTCAGAACATCACACAGCACGATATAAACAAGGAAGCACCCAAAAAAATTCAAAAGAAATAATTACACTCATCTCTACCATCTGTTTCGGGGCTCAATGCACTACCAACTCTTTCGCGGTTCGCTTATTTACGTCGTACCTTAGGCCATTACAGCCAAATCGAGGACGTACGGCTATAGGTTCGATTTACGTAGAACCATCTGCACATTGCATAGCTTTATGCTAGCCTATAATACTGACATGGAATATGGGTTGGCCCATGAATTCTGCACTCCAACAGGGGATCATAGATGTGATCATGCACACCACCGATTGTAATCGTATGATGAAAAATCTCCTAAGATGATGAATCCTAAGAATGAAGGGGTATTTACTTAATATACTGAAGACAGTAAGCTTAAAGCTGGAAGCCCAACATTTTGGAAAGAGTTAACAAGGCTAATATAGCCATGTACTCGTGCAGAAACTGGTATACTGGCTATTCAGTTCCGTAGTAAGACCTGTACTTGTGTATGGGGTGAGCGTGGTGGCCAGCTCTTGATAAAGAAACGTACAGAAAAAGGATCGAGGCTGTACGTTTATAAGCATGCTTATAAGCGGGGCGCTGAAGAAAATACCTACAAGTGCCTTGGAAGTCTTGTTTCACCTTCTCCCCGTGGATATTTATGGTAAGCAGATGGCGGCGACTACGGCAACTCGACAATCAGCCATATCTCAGTGGAAATGTCTTCAGACAGGACACTCGACGATAGTTAGATTGCTGAGGAAAGAACTGGCAAATCTAGACTATGTTACACCGATTTTATGCTTCAAGAAAAGGTTCCGAACTAGCTGCCACTCGAGTGAATCTTGGAGGAGCGGGACGACTTCGGAAACGGAAGCATTGCAGTTCTTTACGGATGGCTCAAAGCTACACAGTAAAGTAGAAGCTGGAGTCTTCTGTGATAAATTGGAAAAAGATATAGCAGTTCGTCTCTTGAATTGGTTGAGACATAATGTGGTATCCTCGACTGATGTGAACAGTCAGGCGGGAATCAAGTCGCTGGACTCTGTTTCTCTGACGTCTAGAGTAGCGTTGGTTTCCCGCTCGTCTCTGAACGAGATGAGTGAGCATTTCAACATTGAGATAGTCTGGGCCCCCGGCCACCCAGAAGTCTTGAGGAACACTGCAGGGCGGACGAACTTGCGAGGCATGGTACAACTTTCCAACTGCTACCGAAAAAGGCAGAGTTGGGGAGACCCATTAATGCAGTCAAGACTGTGCTTAAAAAGGAGGCAATAGCCTCAGCCAGTGTTGTGCCGTATTGTCTACATGACGTAGACAATTCATTGTCTACACGTGTCGACAATGTATGTCGACAATTAAAAAAGTTGTGTCGACAATGTCGACAATGTCGACAAATCGTAGACAATGTCGACAATTGATAAAATATTGCGTACCATACCGAATAATATATTAGTTTATTCCAACTATAGATAATGAATATAGTTAAATGGTTATATGGTTTGATTATTTTAAGATTTCAGGTATTACCACTCGATATCTGATGTTTAGCCACGCTTTGACACATTTTGATAAAAAAAAAACTTTTGTTGTTTGATTTGGGCGTTTCTCACGTGACAAAATCAAACAAAAAAAATTTAAAGCAATCAATTAAACATAACATAGTTTCGGGAGCTTTTCACGTTTACAGCGGATCACCATTGGAGATACTTTATACATTTCTTAATTAATAATTACCATTCTATTCTACAAACTAAAATTGTTTTATATGAGTATCAGTTGTGTTCATTAAGGTGCGTCCTAGCTTTCGAAAACAATCCTTGGTTTTTTTTACTCGAACATGCTTGCAATTCTGATTTGTTTTCAAAATAACGTTTAAAAAGTTTTTTAATGATGACTTCTAACATTTGCTTTGTCTGAAATCTTATTTTAAGGTTTAAGCTAGTTTAAATGATTTAAGCTATCGAAATTATAAATTGTTGTGTAATTTAAATATGTAATTCGTTTACCATACATTTTATCAGTCCTTTGCCTGATATTTAGCTTTAATATCTTTAGAATGTGTTTATTATACAATATGTCTAATGTAGTGGTTCAAATAGTTGAACGAATTATAATAATTAACAAAATGAACTATAGATTCTTCATAGCATCGTGCATATAAATAAATAATTTAAGTAGCTGAGATAAAATCATATGAACTAAATTGACCGATCAAAATACAATATCTCATGAGGTGTTTAAATCAAATTGATTTTATAAGTTCAAAAATAAATAATAATATTGTGCTCTAAGGGTGCCCTAGACAAATTTTTACTGTAATAATCAACTGATTTTCGAATATTGTTTTAAGAGAGTTTTTGGTTTAGATTTCACTTTGAATAAACTTTAGTTAAGTGGATCTTTTGCTTAAAGCGTCAGTTTTTATTATGAGTGTTATTTTTAAGAACTAAAATTGTGCTACTGTTTTGAGTTAAAAATTCAGTCAATTTTTCAAAAGAACTGCTCCTGCGCATTCGATCGAACTTAAAACTTGCTCAACACCTCTCGATTCATCGAAACCACAAAATTTCATAAATAAATACGATTATTAGAGTGTTTTCCAATCACCGACTTATTTCAAACTTATTGACTTATTTGACGCCATCTTGAATAAGTCAGTCAAGCTATTCTAATTGATTTTGATGACTTATTTTGACAACCACTAATCAAACCAAATTTTACAAATTATTTTTTAATTGAATACAATGTTAGAACAAATGTTTTTTTTTTTTTTTTTTTTTTTTTTTTTTATATTTTATACTATGCTATCTTTTTTGGGGCTCAAATCTCTCCCAGCTCTTTCGCGGTTCGCTTAGTTACGTCCTACTTTACGCCTTAACGGCCAAATCGAGGACGTACGGCTATAGTTCCGATTTTCGTAGAACCATCTGCGCATTGCATAGCTCCATGCCAGCCTATAGTACTGACATGGAAGATGGGTCGGCCCATGAGTTCTGCACTCCAACAGGGGGTCATAGATGTGTTCATTAACACCATCGATCGTAATCAGATGGTGAAAAATCCCTTTTGCATCCTGCCCCTATCGGGATTCGAACCCGGTACCTCCCGCTCCAACTGCCACAGCTTTAACCACTGAGCCACCTGGGCGGTAGAACAAATGTTTGAATTTAACTATAGAAAATGATAGAAAATAAGTCACCTCGATAGCAGACTTATTTGAATAAGTCGGAATAAGCAAATAAGTCGGTGTTTGGAAAACACGCTTAGATGTGAATAAGGTAAATGATAGTACCACTCTCGGTGAACTTTCAGATTGTGATAATGTAATTGTAAATTATGTTAATAACAGCAACTTCAGTAATCAGCTGCAACACAAAACAAAAAATCGTATTTCTTTCCTAAAAAAATAATTCGTGTCGTTGGTACATTGTTTTCCGATACACAAATATGTATGTTTTTTACTTAAACACGGTCTAGTTTTCGCCGACGATATATCGCCTAAAGTTTTGCTGGATTGTTGTGCTTATTGAAGAAAAATTTGAAAATATAGATCTTAGCAAGCGTTTAGAGGGAAGTAAGTATAGACATTTATTTATTGTTTTATGAATGACATTTGAAAAAATATATTTTTTGCGTTATAGATCGCGATTTTTTTTGTTTTAGTTTTATACTGTTGTTGTACACACGAAAATTATGATCATACTTATACAATACATTAATGTTAGAAAAAGGAAGACAGATATAATTACAAAATCTATTACAAAAGTTACACCAACAAATATATTTATTTTATATTGGGAATTTTCTTACTTATCTATTGTAATTTTCTATGACATTATTCAAAATTCGTAAGAATTTTGCTTATAAATAAAATAATATTATTTTCGCTAATCTGTATAGTTATAATAAGCTAACATATTTGGTATACTTCGGAATTGTTTATTAAACGTCGACATTGTCCAAGAATTGTCGACATTGTCTACGAATTGTCGACATTGTCTACGAATTGTCGACATTGTCTACAAATTGTCGACATTGTCTACTAATTGTCGACACCAACATGTCGACAATATCAAAATACGTGTAATCGCACAACACTGGCCTCAGCGAACGAAAGTTGGACGAACACCCTCTCATGTAGAGTAGCAAGGTAATTCTGGCCCAAGGTGGACTTGAAATGCTTAAAGACATTAATCTCCCTATGAAGGTGTGAACTAAAAACGATCATGAGGATACTCACAGGACACTGCCAATGAATTTTGCAGAAGCTGTATGGACGAGAAGGAGGAAGAGACGGTAGTCCATCTCTTATGCTCATGCCCGACACACAAAACGTGCATATTTGGGTAAGTTCTTAATGGACTGCCTTTCTGATCTCGAAAACTGTAAGGTGCGAGACTTATCACGCTGCGTTAGTATTTCAAACTGGTTCTTATAAGGGTAATAGGGGAGTAAGTAGGCTAGAACAGCCACTCAACCTAACCTAACCTTTCCTACTTGATTATAATATACTCAAAATATTTAATTGTGGTATTTTACTGGTTGCCGGCTAATGCTCAAAAGCTCAAATTCTAGCTTTTTATTACCCCTACGCCACAAAGTATTATAATTCTTATTGATAGTTTTGATTACAGCTTCCTGCCTTAACGTTCCTGAACACACTATCAAAGTTATTTAACAGCTATTTGAACTAAATCAACTCCATTGAGCTTTACTCACCGGAAAGTTTTTATTAGTATTGTTGTTGCAACTGCGGTATTCTATAAAGATACAAGTATCTTCATTATGGACCACATAAAGTAGAAATTCATCCACACATGCTGTATAGTATATTGTTTGTGGCTCACAGAATTTATTCGTTTTATCAATTTTCTATATATTCAGGTTAGGTTTCCGAATGTACTACATAAATTTCTATATAAAAGTTTGTTATCAAATTTACTATCTGTATACGGTATAAAAGCTCAAACAGAATATAAATGTTTGAATACTCATAAGGAATTTTCATTTCTTCTTCATATCATTACGTTTGTTGCAATAAACATCTTATATCCGAGTATGTGTCCATATATATAGTTAAAGGATTTTTTCAAATGAGATACACAGCACAGTACGATAAAAATGATAACAGGATGTAGTCATTGTTCGTTATGTTGGTTTTCCGAAAGCTCAAATTATAATTTTTCCATTTCCTTATTAGATCGTGTTGGTGTTTGTCTGTGCGGTTTTGTGTCTATATGTGTATACATAAAGAAAAGCCATATGATACGGATTTCCAAATGTTTCCGTTTTTCGCAAAGCACATATACAGCGACACACACACGACGTGTATATAAATAATCCCACTAATCAAGGATGTTTAGGGTTTTTTGTACATATGTGTAAATTGTCGAACGGATTTACGGATACAACCTCCTGTCGCGCGATTATTTATGTTTATGATATGCGATAGAACAATTAAACGCTCAAATCAGCTTATCAATAGAAAAGTTCTCCTCCTCACTCGTATATGCAAATTGTTCTATTTAAATATTTCAAAATGTATATATGTGTGTGTGTGTGTATGGAAAGCACTGTGATAATCCATTTTCAATCCGATTAAACTGTTTTTTGTTTAGTTTTTCCGTTTATTTTATATATACAGATAGCATTGATGGTGGTGTTTGATGTGTGTGTGTGGTAGATGGAATTTGGAATTTTGATTAATACGAAAAATTCTAAATTAAATGTATCTTAATAAATCATGAATAGGGTTTTTAGAATTTGTTGCTCTATATACGAGTATGTACAGTAGATTTAATGGTTGGCTATAAATTTTAAATTGATCGACGGATTTGAATGTATCTGGCATTTATGTATTCAATGGGAACATTTTGATGTAATTTTAATATATTTATGTGTTTTGTGCTGTTTAACGAGACCATCACCGATTAAAATATGGTTATCTGGGAGATAAATACGAGATGTGACATTTGGAGCAAAAAGTTATATGCACATATGCCTAATCACTTAATAGAAATGCCTCGTTTGTGTTCATTCTTGTTCACCATTGGGTCGCTATAATGTGTCTTGCAATTTTGCCGTATTCTGCAGCTCATCCATTATCTTCATCCAAATCGTCTAGTGTTTCATTTTTTCCAAGGTCTACGCAGCTTTTCATATTGTTGCAAGAAACCAAAAGATGCTAGATCGCTCTCTATACGCCTTGGAGCCATGTGCGCCGATAGCAACCACTTCAAATTCTGAAAGCCGGCTTTCCTGTCAAAGATCGCTCTATCATTCGATTTTGATCAGCTCGCGAACGTGACCCAGTAGCGTACTCACCGTTATTTGATTTTAAGCACGAAATCAAAAATTCGCATTGAATTCCTGATCCGGTATAATCGAACAGAACTCAGTATGTGCTATCAACGTCGACTTTTGGGCCATATATCACACGCATGATTCTTCTCTCGAATGTCAGAGAAGCCATCTCTCGTATTCATCTGTCAAGGTCCAACTCTTACATCCATACATGACAACGGGTCTGATCAACACTCTGTACAATTTCAGCTTATCCGTATTTTGCAAATTATTTTGATTGCAGAAGTGGACGTGAAGGATATAAATCTCGCTTGCCAGCGTCAAGGTGAACCTTGATATCCTCTCCCACACTATTATCGTGAGTGATGAGAGATCCAAGATACTTGAACTTAATCACTCCTTCAAATATGTAGTTACGACTACTGAAATCATTTGCGCTTCGGTTTGAACACCGTTCCTCTGGTTCCATGGATGTGTCGAGTACCGCATCGACATTAACACAGAGGTTTCCATCCTGGTACCGAATGGCAGTTGACCGAGATCTTGAGGTATGGTGCAATTCGGTGATTCCTTTAAAGAAACCAAGCGAATTGTGCTCATTGCTGAGTTGTTGTACTCTTAAGACCTTAGCCTTCCACCATTCTCGCTTCTTTAGTCTACAAATTCGTTTAGCTGTCCTCCTAGCAAGACCTGCTTTATTTTTTCTTGCGATTGTAAACCGAGTCTGCGCTTCATTATAGGCTTTATTTCTTTGCTCAACAGCAAGACGACACTCCTCATTAAACCAATCATTTTTGGGCTTAGTCGACAACCGAGGTTGCAACCATAAAATGGTCACTGCCTACGAATTTTTTTGACGACCGATACGATCCGATAAGCCCGCCCTTTTGATATCAATACGTGGTCAATTTGGCTTCGGGACCTTCCCAATTAGCATACAAATTTATTTTGATTATAGGCGCCACCTGCGCGCACGAATGTGGCCATCTCAGTTCGGTTGGCTAGAGACATTCGGGCTGGGTGTAACAATCGGGAGATTATGCTGTTTTTCCACGTGTAAAGCTACCTCTCGATGTCGACCATGCACAGCGATCGCTCGTGTTCCATTCGATAATCGATTAGATCCACGTGGCTTGTCTCGAGCCCGTTCACTTGCTAATCGTATTTTATGTCGACCATTCGGACGACGTGCTCCTTATTTATTTTCCTTGTTGACATTAAAACCCCGTTTCACTTTCTTGATTTTTTAAATTTATTTTTATAATGTCTTAGATCTTTCTTTATTTGTGTTAACTCAATCTCTTTCTCATTTTCTTTCACACTTGTGCAATCTTTCACATTCACCTTACACCAAACAACTCAAGCCAAAAAAATCCTCGTTCCACCACAAACATCACCTTATATCTTCCCGTATCGCACTGTACATCGGCCAGTAAGTTATCTTCTGCTCTTTCCGCCATCTATATTTCAGCACAATATTCAGCTACGGTTGATTTTCATTCTATTACCGAAGAATAAGTGTCTGTTCATAGTGATTATTGTTTACTGTAATACGTGTCGTGTGTGTTGGCTGCCGGCCAATGTACCTACATAAATGTTATATCCTATTTATGCTCCTGTTCAAGGAAAGGATCTCCGACCAACCGGACAACAGATATGAATATTTTGTTTTACCCATTTATGCATGATTTTAATATTTTTATTTTTATTTCAGACCCCGTTTCACATTAATAATTCGTTACATACAATAAACAGCAAATAAAAAATGTTAACATTTCGTTCAACTACTACTAGTGCCATCTTTTGATCTTCCCCGGAGTTATATCATGTTGGCACATAATATCGACGCGATTTCCCTTATAGTTATTATAGGTTATTTGCTAAAATATGAGTTTATAGAAATCTAAAAATGTATTAGTTATTTTTCTGAGAAAAAAAAGTTGTTCCTAAAGCCTGATTTCCATTATGAATTAAATTTTGTCAGTATTTTTTACTGAAAAAACCAAAGCGAGAAAAAAAATCAAAAATACCATTAGAGTGACAGAGATCGTTTTTTACTTTTTTCTTTTTTTTAAAGTGGAGATTTTTGACAGATGCGTGTAACATAACCAAATAATTAAAAAAAAAATTTATTTTTGAAAAAAAGGACAAAAAACACTTTAAATCTACAACAGTAAATTATTTAAACAATAAACAAAATATTTCTCCAGTACTGAATAAAATTTTTTTTTTTGATATATTTTGTCAGTAAGGCCTGATTTCCATTATGAAAAAATACTGACAAAATAGTCAAGGGGGGATAAAAAATATATTTTTTCTTAAGAGCGAGTGAAATAAAAAATATTTTCAGTATAAAAAATTTATTCAGTACTGATTCAATTTTTATGGTTACTGAGAAAATAATTATAGCAGTACTGACAAAATATATCAAGAGAAGTATTTTTATTCAGTACTGGAGAATTATTTTATAGGAAAAATAAAGATGGATGATTTTTTATGATCAATTCATAATTTTAACAATTCGTTTTGTGCCATTCATCTTAATTCATTGTGAAAATAATTGAAATAATGAATAATTATGTTAAGTTTATTTTTTTTAATTTATTGTTCTAGATTTAAAGTGTATTTTGTCTTTTTTTTTGAAAAACAAAATAAAATTAAAAATTTATATGTTATGTTACACGCAGCTGTCAAAATATATCTACTATAAAAAAAAGGAAAAAACCATCTCAGTCACTCTAATGGCATTTTTAATTTGTTTCTCGCTTTGGTTTTTTTAGTAAAAAATACTGACAAAATTTTTAGTCATAATGGAAATCAGCCTTAATCCTACAATAATTTTCTCAGTAACCATATAAATTTATTCAGTACTGAATAAATTTTTTATACTGGAAATATTTTTTATTTCTCTCATACTTTAAGAAAACTTACATTTTTTAACCACCCAGGTGGCGCAGTGGTTAAAGCTGCAGCAGTTGGAGCGGGAAGTACGATGAGTTTTTCACCTTCGATCGTTTGGGCGGTGCGATCGGTGGTGAAAATGGACATATCTGGATCCTCTGTCGTGTTTAGAATCCTTGGGCCGACCCATCTTCCATGTCAGTACTATAGGCCTGACATGGAGCTATGCAATGCGCAGATAGTTCTACGAAAAGACTCGGACCTATAGCCGTATAGAGTGGTATCACAACGGATCAAAATTGGTCTAAGTGTGCGATAGCAGCCACAACAACTTAACTTAACTTTTAATCCCGCCTTGACTATTTTGTCAGTACTTCTGATGGTAGCCATTGTATTGTCAATGTGATGTGACAATACAATGGGCACCATCAAATTGACAGCAGATCGAAGGGAATGAAAGAGCAGATATGTTAGCTTAGAAGGGTACAATGAATGAATTGGTTCAGAAGTATGAAAAGAAGGATGTAAGAGATGTACTTCGAATGATTCAAACGAATCTGTGGAGAAAATGGGAGTGAGAATATGACGATAAATGTTTGATAAAAGGAAACGAGGACAGAGAGTTATGTGCTACTCCTTTGAGAACCCCGTTCTATAAGGAACTTTTGGAAGTTAATGTAGGCCTTGGATATGTTGTTTATACTTCTTTATATATTTTCTTTTATAAAACGGCTTGTCTTCAGTTTTGGATTAATTTGGTTTTTTTACAATATACGTATACATATATTTAAGATCTCCTGTCCATAAATTTGGAATTTTGATTTGCCGAACTATCTAAAATTTTCGAATTTTGACCTGTTGTTTCATCGATCCCTTCATAGAAGAAGTGTACATGTGGAATCGGTTTTATGCCAACATCATTTTCCATAAAACATGGTTTAAGTCGATCGATTGAAACAACAGTTGACTTCCCGTTTATCTGAATTGTAAAAACTTTTTCTGAACGATTTAAAACCAAATAAGGGCCGGTGTAAGGTGCTTGCAGAGACTTTCGTAGAAAGTCAGTGTGAAAAAGAACGTGACTGCAAACCGAAAGGTTTTTGATTAATAAAAATTTTAACATTAGAGTGTCTGGACGCTGGAGATGGTCTTAATTCGTTAAAGTGTTTTTTTAAATTAAGGGCTAATTCGTTTTGCGGAATTTGATTATCTAAAGACGAATTTAGCCGCTGTCCAGGCACTTTCAATGGACAATCAAACACAATCTCCGCCGGAGTGTTTTTAGATCCTCGCTAAATGCTGATCTCAAACCTAGCAAGACAGTCGGAAGCACTGCCGTCCAATCCGAACGTTCATGACACATGATAGAGGCTTTTAACGTTCTATGCCAACGCTTAATCATTCCATTCGCCTTTGGATTATAACTTGTTGTCCGTATGCGTTTGAAACCAAGCAAATTTGACAGTTCTGTGAACTGATTGGATTCAAACTGGGTTCCCTGGTCCGTAACTATAACCTCTGGCACACCGAAATCCATGTGGAGTACACCGCAAAAGCAACAGTAGACGCAGCAATATCTGGTACTGGAACCGCCTCAGCCAATCTCGTATATAACGATCTATTAATGTCACGCAGTAACGCTGATTTTCAGAAACTGGAAGTGGACCAATATTGTCTAGATGTATTTCTGCGAAGCGCTGCGAAGTTAATTTAAAAGAGCCGAGAGGGGAAATGGTATGCCTTGAAACTTTCGACTTTTGACATGCTATACAATTTTGAGCCATAGTTTTTGAATCTTTAGAGATAGATGGCCAAATGACATGTTTTGTCAGTAATTTAATTGATGCTTTGATCCCTAGATGAGATACATTGTGAAAGGCTTCAAAAACTTTTTTCCGAAAATCAATTGGAATAAAAGGTCGAGCTATAGCAGTCGAAGTATCGCAATAAATGGTTTTATTAATGTTGAAATTTTAATGATGTATGGTCACGATGTAGTTCTCTAAGCTCTGCATCATTGGTTTGTGCATCTGCAATTTGCGCATAATCTATACTTTCAGGAATAAAAATTAGATCAATGCGTGATAAGGTGACTGCAACGACATTATTAATGCCTGAGATATGTTGGATGTCGGTAGTGAATTGACCGATAAAATCCAAATGACGAATTTGGCGAGGAGATGCTTTTTCCGGATTCTGATAAAACGCATAAATAAGTGGTTTGTGATCCGTGACCAGTGTGAGCTCCCTACCTTCTAAAAGATATTTAAAGTGTTTAATGCCAGAGTAAGCTGCAAGCAACTCTCTGTCATAAGCACTATACCTTTTCTGCGTGTCATTGAGACGTACAGAAAAAAAAACTAAGTGGCTGCCATGCACCATCAACATACTGTTGTATCACTGCTCAAATTGCCGTATCCGAAGCATCCACCATAATTGCTAATCGCGCTGTGGAAGACGGATGTGCAAGGACAGTTGCTTGGCACAACTTCTCCTAACAATTATTGAAAGCTTGAATAGATTCCGCTGACCAATTAATTAGAGTCTTGCTGTTTTTCTTGTATCCTTTCAAGTAATCATTCAGTAAGATTTGGTCTGATGCGGCAGCTGGGATGAAACGTCTTTAAAAGTTAATCATACCGAGGAATCGTTTGAGATGATTAACTGTTGAAGGACGTTCAAAATTTTTAATAACTTCAATTCTAGTAAAATCAGGTAAAATGCCCTTTGCATTAACAGTATGTCCAAGAAATTTAATTTCGTGTGTAGCGATTAAACCATGTTCTGATAATTTTTCAAAAACAACCTCTAGATGTTCTAGGTGTTCTTCATGAGATTTAGATGCAATTAATACATCGTCTAAGTAAACAAATGTAAAATAAAGACCTAACAAAACGGAATGCATAAATCTTTGAAAAGTTGGCGCTGCATTCCGGAGGCCAAAAGTCATTCTGGTAAACTCAAATAAGCCAAAGGGTGTTGAAAGTGCGGTTTTTGGAATATCAGATGTTTCAATCGGAATTTGATGATAAGCTTGGACTAAATCCAATGTTGTAAATACCGTGCAACCTTCAAGCTGATACGAAAAGTCTTGAAGATGCGGAATTGGATAACGGTCGGGAATAGTAATTCGATTGAGACTGCGGTAATCTCCACATGGTCTCCAATCGCCGTTCTTTTTCTTAACTAGATGCAAAGGACTGGACCATGCGCTGTCACTTGGTCGGCAAATACCAAGTGACATCAAGTTTTCAAATTCAGCATTTGCAATCTTGAGCTTATCTGGTGCCAAACGCCTAGTTTTACAAGCAACAGGTGGCCCAGTTGTCTCCAATCGATGTGTAATGCTGTGTTTTAGTGGTCCCAAACACAACGAATGACTCAACAAGTTATTGAATTTTGAGAGTAAATTTTGAACTTGGGAATTTGTATGCGACTTATACAATTGTGATAGTGCTGATTCCTTTTAAAGCGTGATTGCTCCAATAGCGAACAGCGAAGTCAACAGATCTAAGATTCTCCGCTTACGAATATCGACTACCAATCCTGTGCTATTCAAGAAATCAGCACCAATGATTGGTAAGGACACGTCCGCAATAACAAATTCCCATTTAAAAACGCGATGAAGACCAAAATCTAAATCTAAAATTTTGGTACCGAACGCTCGAATCGGAGTACCATTCGCCGCGAATTTTACAATTCGAAACAGGAACGACCGAAATATTTGCACCAGTATCTATTAAAAAATTAATTCCTGAAACTTTGTCACGAATAAGTAAACGGCTAGCCGAAAAATCATGAGGAATGGCCGTTACATTCCGATGCGAATTTAAAAATTTGGCTTCTGTTGACTAAATTGATTAACAAATTTGCAACCGGGTCTGCATTGCAGTGCTTTATCCGCGTATTTAAAATGATAATAGCACTGGTCGAATTTGGGATCAATACGCGAAACTGAACGATTGCGCGATCTCGATGAGCGACTGTATTTTCCCCGGGATTTTGAACGTGAACGCGATTTTTTTTCACTAAACGAACCGGATCTAATTTCACATAATATTTCGCGTAAGGAGTCCGCAATTAATTTGAAATTTTCTGTCGATGGGTTGGAGCCCGATGTTACTGGTGCGGACAGGGATGGGCACTTTACATGTAAAAAACGTTATTTACATTTTTATTGTAAATAACGTAAATTACAGTAAAAAACGTGTAATTTACATAAAATATGTAAGAAAAACGTGAAAACTCTGAAAAATTACTGGAAATAGTGAATAAATTGAACAAATATTTGTTTGTAAGGGTTTACACATCATAAATATCAATCGAACCGCTCATTTAGACGGTCAATCATAATTATTTTAAACTTTAAGTTATCTAAAAATAGTTATCTAAAAATTCTAGACAAAGTTCATTTATGTATCTACACTGCCATCTGTGTTCAAATTTAAAATACAGATATTACCAATGCTAATACATACTTACGTTTTTTTTATCCAAACGATATCAAAAATTTTTGACATATTAACTTGTTTTTGTTTTATTTGTAACGTTACACAGTCAATTTTTACAATAATAAAATTATTAGTTATTAAATTATATAATAGATAGCGCCCTTGTCATGAAAAAGTCGTTATTTACATTACGTAATGTAAAAAGTAACTTGTGTAATTAACATGTAAATTACATGTAAATAACTGTGTAAACTACATCGTGTAATTTACGCACCCAACCCTGGGTGCGGACGCCGAAAGCGACGGTTCTCCAAAAGCGGATGTTTTCTCCAATATATATAGCTGGTCTTGAATGCCCCGACCAGACGACACTACCTCCAACATTCGATCTGCTCTCTCCGCCAAAACGGTAAGGGAAACATCATTCTCGAACGTTGTCAAAACTAGTTGAATGTGATGAGGCAATCGTTGCAACCACAATTGTTTTAATGCTCTATCACTAAATGTAGTACCAGCATTCAGTCTGAAATCCGCCAACAACTGCGACGGCTTCTTGTTATCAAGAGTCAGGTTATGCAGCACATTATTCAATCGCTGACTCTCTGACTCGCCTAAAATTCGTAGCACTTCAGACCCTTGTCCTTGATTATCAGGTCTGCAAGTTGGTTATGCAATCAAGTGTCCAAAGCGCCAATTGCATGTGCCAGTTTGCTAGCCTTCCTGGTTATCCCGGCCAATCCAAACTGCATCTCCAGTATATTGAACCACACAGTGGGGTTCTGGTTATATAGTGGTTGTGGAGGTTTAAATGCAATACGACTCACATTTCCACCCCCACCAGTTACCTCAGACCCTGAATTTTGGTGGTCTTGAACACTGGTACCGGAGACACAGCCTGCAGAGTCCGGAACAACCGTGGGGTTTTAAGCCTTCTGCCACTTAAAAAATTCAGTTGAAATTAAATCATTCAACTGGGACCTTGATATACCAATCCTCTCTTCCCCATCAACTCCATCTGAAGTGTAGGGAGTATTGATATTTTCCTGAGCCATGTTCAAAAACGAATTTTAAAATCCAAAAAGATACTAATTTAATAGAACGACCCGATATCAAAAAAAAAAACGCAACGACTGGAGTGAGAAAAAAAAATAAATAAAATTATTAAACTATAATACTACCCCAGTGCACCTCGAAAAACAAAATGAATCAAATGTAAAACAAAAGTCTTCACAAAATTTAAAAAAAATTGACGATAAAAGAAAAAAAATATTCTGAACCCAAAAAAAATATAAAAGAGCACTTACCTTTGCTTGAGCTGCCGTTGATGCTGGTATCTTAATTTCTGAAACAGCCGCTATAAGTTTCTACTGTTGTAGAACTTTTACAATTTCCTTATTTAGTAGGTTGTTCCGCTCCTGAAATCCCAGCAGTCTCCTTCCTTGAAACGAATTATCACTGGGGTTTTACACAGATCACGTCGGGGTCACCAATTTGGAAGTTAATGTAGGCCTTGGATATGTTTTTAATACTTCTTTATATATTTTCTTTTATAAAACGGCTTGTCTTCAGTTTTGGATTAATTTGTTGTTTTTTTTACAATATACATATACCTACATATATTTCTTTATTGATTTTTTTTCAATATTGATAATTGTGCAATAATTAATTAACACTACTTTTTTTACTATATACAAAAGAAAAATAAGTGCACTTCCTTAATTTTACTCAGTTCAGTGGCCGAAAAAGAAATTTGGAATGCACAGTAGGATTACAATTTAAAAAATTAAAAATTTAGCTAAAACGAAAAAACTGAACGTGACCGAAGCACCATAAACTCAAAGGAAATGTACGAATGTTAAGAACAATCGAAAGCATCAGACTGAACCATGGAAATTGAAAAGAATGCTTGTGGAAACGTCGATTGAGCGAGGACAAGAATTGTATAGTGTGTGACAGGTGGAGGATGTTGAACATTTGATATTAGTCTACCCGAAATACAATCGTCTCAGATCATGTTTCAGTATTCTCCACAATACAACTTATCTAACCAGAGTAATGAGAGGGTGGTTTGGCTTATAAAAAAATGTATGAATTTGTTAAAATGAATAATATAAAAATTTAAGATCAACAGCCAGCAAGATGTAGATAGGGAATATCCAGTTCTCTACCGGTAAATAATATGAAAAATGTATAAAATCTAAATTTATAAAAAAAAATGTAAATTAGATATGTGGCGACATGGCTGTCAATTATTGGAGCCAAGTCTTAAATTAACAAAAAAAAAATAAATAAAAAAAAAAAGATGTCATCGACTTTCTTATGAATTGACATTGAGACATTGTTATTCTGCCACCTGATCTGGATCAAGTTACTGATGAAGAGGGCTTCGATGATAGTGAAATCCATGATGAGAATTTATCCACGACAAATGATACCGCTGGAACTTTGGTCAACGAAGATGAAACACCTCAGGGTCAACCGTGGCAGATAGATAACCAAATGGCAGATAGATATTCCATCTTAGTCGCGACAACCTAATTATGTAAAAAAAATTAAAATTGATAATCTCGAATAAACAATAGGGGATTGCTCTCCCACTTTATTATTATTTAAATAGTTTTTTGATGAAGAACTTATTTCATTACTGGTAAAGGAAAGTAATGTTGCAGCTCAAAACAACAGAAACGAGTTTCAAGCTACAGTAGAAAATATCAAATCATTTATTGGGTTTCTTCTACTAGCCGGATATAACAAATTACCTCAAGAGGAAATGTATTTTTCTTTAGATGAAGACGTAACATGCCCCCTGGTACAATCTTGTTTGTCGCGGAAAACGTATAGGAACTTAAAAAGAAACCGACACTTCATGGATAACAATGCGTTGAACAAACGAGATAAATTGGCAAAAGTACGCCCCTACATCGAATTGCTAAATAAAAAATTCATTCAATTTGGAGTTTTTCATCATCGCATCTTTCAGTAAATGAACAGATGATTCCATATCGAGGACGTCACATGGACAAAATGTACATTCGTGAACCTCATCTTGCGGCTATGTATACAAGTTTCTTTAATATACATACTGGCAAATGAAATTTTTCGGAACTCTCAAATGGTTTGGGGCTGGGCGGCAATGTAGTTGCTGATTTAGCAAAATGTATCCCCGATCCTCAAACTAATATAATTTTTTTTGACAATATTTTTACGTCAATTCCATTATTAATTTATTTACGATAAAATGATATTTTTCCTTATGGAACAATTCAGGAAAATCAGATAAAAGTAAATAATTTAATTACTGGTTCGAACGACCTTAAAAAGGAGGAACGAGGATTTTTAGATTATCGTTTCGAAAAAAATTAAGAAATATTGATCGTTAGATGGAAAGACAGTGCAGTATAGTTACAGTGGCTACAAATATAGGAACGGTTGAACCAGTTACAAATGCATCTCGCTTCTAAAAAAAATAAGGCTATCGGGGGTGTCAATTTGGGTGATAATTTTGTATCAACATATAGAATTCGAGTACGTAGAAAAAAGTTTATCTTATAACCATATGATCCAGCCTTATATGTGGCGTGTGGCGGCTTAATTGTGTTCCAAAAATTAGTCGACGCTTGACCGTTGTTTGAGACACAATGCCTTTTTGTGTGTTCTCGTTATTAATCGTGCTATCGTGATTGGAACTAACTCGGAATGTGTCATCAACCTCGTGTTGCGGATCGGTTGAATGCGAATCGGTTGAACTCCCGCCGCAGTAAATCGGGCGGGTTGTATAATCGGCATGAATGCTTGCGCTGCGATATTCATAATATGGAAATCGTTGTCCTAATGAATAGCTTGGTTCGCATAAGCTTATCTGCTGATGCTATCAAAGCTTTATTTCCCAATACAACAAACAGCTACAATTAATTTTAAGAAATATATTTCGTTTAACCTTCCTCGATCGGTTGATTTGAAACGTTTGTAAATGATTCGTGTTTCGGCAAATTATCTAAAATTTGTTGACATTTCCAATCCATGTTAAATTTTGTTAAAAAATTAATAATTAATAATATTAATATAATAACGATAAATAAACCGAATACAACCATTAAATTACTAATTTGTATGATATTATCATACATCCATGGTTGAATTGAAAAGCAATTAATCCAAATTGCAAGTGAAATAGTTTTGAACATCGGAGGACTCTGTGTGTATGTATAGTACAATCCCGTAGTTATAATTAAATATTCTGCCATTGCCATCATAAAAATTGATGGTAACAAAACTAAAAATGAAATGGCATTCAATTTTGGTGGATTAACAATAGGCATCATGGATGCATGAGCAACCCCCTTTTGATAATTAGTTATCACAAAGTAAAACCCTCCATTTTCAAATATCAGTACTCCTTTATAAAATGGAATTGCATTATTAAGTCGTAATTTATAAGTGCCTGGCATTACACTTCGACAGTTATTTTCCATGTTTATCGTCTTAGATGTGCACGGAAAAAAGTATTGGATATCGCCTCGATACTCTTGTGAAATATGGTTAATTTTAAACATTAAGATGTAATGTTCTTCGTATAATTTTGTCCAAGTTGTGCACGTGACACAAACAATCGGCATTGATGAGTTATTCCTTTTGACAGGTCCAAATGAAGTATTAAATGTTGCGTCTTGTCTTTCGACAGAAAAGTCGAGAGTATTATAATCATCGGTTTCAACATCGAAATGTTGATGTAGTCCAATATCAGTGATCCATTTAACCCTTTGCGTTGATGACCAATCATTGGTACCTATCTTTACAGCATTTGTTGCTTCCTTGACGTTAAGTATTAATTTAATTAGTCGAAAATTATAAGTGTCTACTGTAATTTTTTTAGTATATACGGTACTAAAATCTACACCCTTCGCCATCCCATTCAGAATCAGCCATGAAGTATTTTCATGCTCCTGTTGAGGTATGGTGTTTTGTAATTTTGTTGTTGTTGGAAGGGTCAAACACATCATTAAACATCCAATAATTATTACATAAATTGGTTTTGTGAACATGGGCGTTTCATATCGTGCATAAAACTCGAAGTAAAAAATGGCGATAAATAAAAGGCTGCAGATTAGATAAATTATTCGGAGTAATTTTGTTTCAATCGCATACGTTAAGAAAATCATAACGTGCTGATCTGCTAGCAAATCCCAAGCTTCTATTATTTGTTGGTGCAAGACCAGTATTACAATCATTACTAATAAAAATATTAATATTTTTACTAACATCCAAATAGTTTGAAGGGGTGTAGCCAAATGTCTTTCCGTTTCTTTCGGGAACGAATAAAATTGGATACTGGAATAAAAAAATCCTGCAAATAAAAATCTACTCGTTTGATTTTGAACAATGTAAATATTAATATTTATTATACATACCAAGTGATAACATCTGGCAGATTGCCGAAAGCCAAGGCTTAAAACCACCCGAAAAACAGTCTTCCCCAAAGCATAGCATACGAGCAGTCGAACTATACCATTTGAAATACAAAAAGGTAAGTTCACTTGATAAAAGCGATCCATAGCATAAAAAAAAATACAAACATAGATCACTCGAGTCTTTCGGCTCATATTCTTTAGCTCCATATGACAATATGGCTATTTCCAATATGTTGAAAAGACCGGCCATCAATACACCATATATTGGTAGGCCAACAAATGATTTTAAATAGCAAAATAATAATACCGAAAACCATATAAGCTGCAAGCTAACAATTAATTTATATTTGTTGGCAAATAATGCGATAAAGATGGCTGCTGGAACCATTGTCCACATTTCCATTTCGGTTATATACGAAAAATATACACGCTTCCCAGTTATCGGCATGTGGCTTATAGTTTCTAAAATTAAATTAATATTTAAATTTAATTTAAATTATTATTTTCGTTTTACCTCGAGCAATATAATATCCCAGATTTAAGAAGTACAGGGTGGCCAAAGTTGACGCTAACAATCGATTGGTTGTTGGTGCTTGAAACTGAAAATAGTCAACATCTATAATAGCGGAAGAAACCATTTATTATATAACAACGAGTTAACTTTACATTCACCATTTTGAGTGTAGCTATATAGATTATGTCTGGTTTAGCTTGCACGCCCGAATATTGTCAGTCAACTAAAAAATAATATTCTAATAACAAATTACAATTCAGCGCTTGCCAGGATATCATATTCACAAAACTGTACTACCGACAATGATGTTGGAATTGAACGGTGAGATGGGTTGTACTTTAACAATCCTACTCGATCTTATCTCGATGTTCTTCAATCAGGCCATAATTTTCCAATTCCGTTTAGACGTGCAGCTATTCTAAAATGAACATTCACTTTACAATAATTTGGGTAATATATGATGGGTTCTATATCTGGATACTCTAAGTTGTGGGGTAAGATTAGGGCAATAACAGGTTAACTGAATTTCTTCAACATAATCGAGGTCAAAACAGCACTTAAAAGAGGTAAGAGTAAGGCTTTCAGGGGACCGCCCAGGTGGCGCAGTGGTTAAAGCTGTGGCAGTTGGAGCGGGAGGTACCGGGTTTGAATCCGATTCGAGGCAGGATGCAAAATGGGTTTTTCACCTTCGATCGTTTGGGCGGTGCGATCGGTGGTGAAAAATAAACATAATCTGGATCCTCTGTCGTGCTTAGAATCCTTGAGCCGACCGGACTGACATGGAGCTATGCAATGCGCAGATGGCTCTACGGAAAGACTCGGACCTATAGCTGTATAGAGTGGTATCACAACGGATCAAATTTGGTCTAAGTGTGCGATAGCAGCCACATCAACTTAACACTTTTTATTCTTAAGGCTGTCAGGGAAAATATTGTTACCAATAATATGCTGAATAAACTAACCATTCCCAGCAAAGATCATCTGCTAAATATTTTTAATAAAATCTGGACCACCCACTTTTACCCCTCACAATGGACAAAAATGGTCATACCAATTCCCAAGAAACCTCAAGTGAAAGTCGTCACGGAAATTCCGCCCAATACCACTATTAAACAACGACAGTTGATTAATGAAGTGTATGGTTAACGAAAGATCAACGTGAAACTTGGAAACAAACCATCTGCTTTCCAGGGATCAATACAAAAGTCTAAAGTAAAGTTCGTATTATATGATGACGACCTAACAATATTTTACGGCGGAGAATATCTTTCAAAACACGAAAAAGGGATTTCCCGAATAACAGACTTTGGTGCAAAGACACCGGGTTTTAGTTTGCTCTAAATAAAACAAAGCAGGAAAGATGATGGATCCTACGACAAATCATCCTCAATGAAACCACGCTAGAGAAAGTCGAATCACATCGGGTCTTGGGAATGACCCTAGCTACCAGGATGACTTCGAAGTCTCATATGGAGAACACCAAGCAAGAATGTCATAATACACCCAACGCACTTAAATGCTTGAAAGCGTCTAAACCGACACTCTGGCTCCTTGATTCAATTATAAACAAAAGCATAACGAGCTTTTAGAACCTCTCCCACCGTCTCTCTAATTGCAGAAGCAGAGTTTTTAAATCTATCCGAGAAAAGGGAGCTAAAGCGCTTCTGAAACTTTTAATCAAGCAAAAAGCCAATCTGGACTCTCCTTACTACACTTATCCCAACTTTTGAACCCTAAGCTTAAGAAATAAGGAATCACAACTGTGTGTTCGGTACAAAATTTCCACAAACGTGTTAGTTTAACAAACGTATGGAAAAACTCTAAAATAAACATAAACAGAAAGCTCCACCAGTTTCGGAAAGTTAACACCCCTCCTGCAGGATTAAGAATTGAAAGAATCAAGTTGATCTCAATACTACCCTTCAACTCACTTATTCAGTACACCAACGGTTCCAAAATACAGAATAGAGCTGGATACGCAATTTTTAACACGACAACATCTCCAATAAAAAAACCGATCGTTCAACGATTGGAGCTCATTAAGTTTGGAGGCATCCGCGCTACGCGGAGTATAAATCACCGTTGATCATCCCCTCGAAATCCTTGCAGGGGTCTGTTATCAAAAAGAAATGGAAATCCCCTAAACCGCGAAATTCGAAATATGATTGGGATAGTTTTGATCTGGATTCCCGGCCACGTGGGAATAACCGGAAACGAAGAAGCCAATTTCGAATCCAAATCCGCAGCCCAAGCAAACGAAATCGAAATGGGATAAACAACGAGGCAAGACTTAGCAAAACTAGCATCAATAGTCATTCGGCAAGCCATGGCTAGTGTTAATGGCTGATTATGCATCCACAAAACCATTTGGCAGTAATTAAAGATCAGCCAGTACCATGAAATCTTCGGACTAATAATCAAGACATGAGAGCTCACAGCAAAACAGAGAGCAAAACACTAGCGGTTGCTGAATAATAATTCATTTGACATCAATGATATCAATGATAGATGACTCTTATAATAATTTATTTCCAAAATAACGAATAGGAGACATCTGTTGTAATTTCAATGTACTGATTTATAGATGTATTTCAGGTTTCCCTATTTAGATGGTGCTTAAGAAAGAAAACTCTAAAGAGCCTAATTGAAGGTAGAGAATAGTGATGTCTCAGTTAATTTTCTAGGACCAAATTGGCTCTCTCCTTTTGTAGAAAATCCTATATGATCGATTGCTTAAAGTTTTTAAACCTTGGCTACTATGGCAGACTTGCGTTTATCTCACTGAATGTTCTCCATATTGCTCTTAGATCGTATTAATTCGATATAAAGTTAGGACCCTCTGATTTGGACTTATGAAAAAGATTCAATATAGTACCTCCTTTTTAAAGGAATTTTAGATTTGAGTTGAACTTTATATAGGGTCTAATTCGTAGATCTCTGAGGTCTGATTTTCTTTAGATAAAAATTATGACCTCTAGATCAAATTTGATATGCATTTAATCAGATCACGATGTAAAATCGAATAATTGCCGGCGTGCCAATACGAGGACCCAATGTTAGATACAGAAACTTTTCCTTAATGGCTTTGATACAGGTTGATTTTTTCCTGTTAGTCACTTCGTCGTTTCCAACAATTTCATATTCAAAGAGAATAAGTCCTTGCGTCTTGCAGTAAGCTTTAACGGATTTAACTTTCACCGAGAGCATTCTATTATGGTCCTCCTGCAATCTCTACCACAACTCAAACTACATCCAAAGAGATGTAGTTTGGAATAGAAAAAAAATTCTAAAGCGCACTGTGAGCTTTTCCAGCAGGATTGTTTATATGTTATCTATACCTATATTCCAAATAGCCCAGACCCTCATCGCCAGAGGCTCCTTGTAGTAGATAGAGGATTAGAGTTCTTGGTCTTCATTCGCCAGTTTTTATAGAGAATAGACATTTCCGCTTTCCATCATCACAGTTTCGCTGGCGTTTTTTGAGGTTTATAGTTATCGTTCCTTCTGAACAACAACCATCTAAGGAAAACGAATTGTTGATTTTATAAATATATATATATACATATATATATATATATGTATATATATATATCTATATATATATCTATATATATATATATATATATATATATATATATATATATATATATATATATATATATATATATATATATATATATGTGTATATATATTATTTTAAATGATCCCGAAACAGAACCGATGAAAGAGGTTTTACATCCTCTTTCATCGGATCAGTTTAGGGATCATTTAAAATTGGTCCGATTACAGAGGGAGACTTAAAACTATAACATAGAGAGCCATTCTAATGTCAGGCTTCTCTAGATGAAAAAACATCAGGACTAGTTTCTTTTCACTGGCATAATCCTAACTAAAAAAAATAAAACAAAGCATAATAAAACAAAGCATAATAAAACAAAGTTTCTTCTCAATTGTCTGCCAATTATTTGCATATTTGTATATCCTCACCAACTACAAAAAAAATCTTTGCTGAGCTGCACAATTCAGGTAAAATGTCCACTTCCTGTTGATCCAACTCTACTCCAAAATCGTTTTTTTGAAGCAGTTAGTAATCATGTCTAGTATTACTTTGCACCAAGCCTCTGCTAACCATGAACATACATTCAGATGTGGTATTAAGAGGAAAGCACTGAGGCTTTAGACGACTGTATTCTTTGTATAGGGGACAAGTTACATTGTTCGAAAACACTATTACTCATCGGTTTTGGTTTACTATTTCACTATTGAACTTCTATATCCGATGTCATTCAGGATTTTTTATGAAACCGCCGAAATTTTTCAAATTTCTGGAAGCTCTTAGATTTTTGCTTTTCCATAATTGCACATTTAGACATTTTACTCTCCTCACATTTTTCATGTTTTAATTTAAGCGTCCAGAATGACTCGAGAGAGAAAAAAATCTCCGTTTCTTCTAAATTATATATATTTTAGGACTCGTACTTATACTAGTTAATGATTCGTGATAAGTTTCCACTGCAGTCATTTCCACTGAAGAACCTTCTCGACTTACAATACCGAAATTAATATTGTGTCTACTCATAAAATGTTCCAGTAACTTGCTTTTTTCTCCAGAGCTTCTTCCAACACTCCATATCTGGTGCAGTATGATATTCTTTTTCTGGTTAGAGGACCAACACTCACGACCATTGATTTAATTGCCTATTTGCTAGTATTTGTTGAATTTGGGTCTTATATATATGTATATATATATATATATATATATATATATATATATATATATATATATATATATATATATATATATAACTATATAAATATATATATATATATATATATATATATATATATATATATATATATATATATATATATATATATATATATATATATGTATATATATATGTATATATATATATAATATATAGCCATATATAGACATATATATATATATATATATATATATATATATATATATATATATATATATATATATATATAAATATATATATATATATATAATATAAAATGTATACATTATTTACTAAACAACAAATTAAATATTTGGCATGGCCGCGATTTACCTTAATCACCGCCGCACACCTGTTGCTCACGAAGTACGAAGTCAATCAAATTCACGTCATTGATAATATCTTCCTGCATGCAATTTGAATTTGGAGCTTCAGTTGCTGAATGGTTGCCAGACGTTTTGACGGACGTTATGCTTCATAATACCCCAAATGTTTGTAATTGGATTCTTATCTGTTCTATAAGAGAGCCATTCCATTGTGTACTTTGTACTTGGTAATACAATTTTGTTTAACCAAGTTGTTTACCATTTTTTACCTGGAATTTATGTATGTACAGAAGCATTAAATAAATCTCAGTTTCACTTAATAGCTCCAAAACTGACGATTCCAAATGCGCTTTCCAGAATGTCTAGGTACACCTTTACGGTTACCCCTGCATCGACAACGGTCAAGTGACCCACACCAGCGTTACTAAAGCAGCTCAAACCATTATACCCTCAGTCTAATCAGGCACTTTTTGAATACAGACATCGCTGAGGCGTTCTCATGGTTTCCTACGAACAATTGGTCGTCCATCTTCCACACGCAGTTTAAATTTGCTAAGATGTCTTTTTCAGTGAGCGGCGTAACCTTCTCCGGACAGTTGAACTTGAAATTTTAATACATGTTGCTGTAGTAAGGTCGGCTTGCAATTTTGGTTAAGTTTCAAATCGATTCCGCTTAGAATTAAAAACCAGAAATTTATCTTGCACAATTGTGTTTTTTTGCGGTCTGCCAAAATCTTTGGAAAGCTCCGTATTCTCCGTAGTCTTATTTTTTTTATACGATCAGTAACAAATGATTTCCCACGTCCTATCCTATCACCCATTTCACGTTAGGACAGCCCTTCCTTCCATAACGCGATAACAACACTCTTGATCAATTTGTTTAGACATTTTTAGAACTTAAACTAACGTCTTTCGATTTTTTTATCCTAAAACTTCTTTTTCAATCAACTTAAATTAAACGACCAATATTTGCCGAGTTCTAGTGAATTACAAAATGTAATCTAAAAAAGAGTAACAACATTAGTTAAATTTAACATTTTTATAGGAATTCGTACTGTCCGGATTTTTTGCGCAGTACTATAAATATATATATATATATATATATATATATATATATATATATATATATATATATATATATATATATATATATATATATATATATACCGGGTGTTTCTTTTAAACTGAGACGATCAAATATCTCGAAAAATAGCCACTCTACGGAAAAAATGTCCATAATCAAAAATTTAATCATACCGCGGGGGAAATACATTAGTGCAAAAAAAATAGTCCCCCACCCCCCGCTTTGTAGGTGGGGCGGGGGTTACTTTTAAACTAAGATAGGAAGCCATATTTTTATTGCAGATACGGATTGTTCGGTTCATGATAGATGGCGTTGTAATCGATGAAATTTTTCTTAGAACACACGCATTCAATTCTGCAATACTTTTGAAATAAAAAATATCACGTTTTCATTGGAAATACTCGAAATTCGTCATCAAAACAATTTATATATATCTAACCCTGGATGGCTAGAACGTTTCAA
This sequence comes from Tipula lateralis, assembly GCA_963932295.1. Taxonomy (NCBI): domain Eukaryota; kingdom Metazoa; phylum Arthropoda; class Insecta; order Diptera; family Tipulidae; genus Tipula; species Tipula lateralis. Next base: position 175,452,984 of record OZ010737.1, on the reverse strand, counting down.
AACAAGACACGGAATTGTCTCTAAGTATATTAGTGGAGAGGCGAGACAAGTATCAGCAGATATGACATCCGATTGGATATCTTCGACTTTACCTTCAATTTTCAAAAGACATTTTTAATGCTGATGAATTCGGTTTATTTTTTCGTTGCATGCCAGACAAAACTTTAACATTTAAAGGAGAAACTTGTTCTGGTGGCAAAAACTCTAAGGAACGCCTGACAGTGCTTGTTGGATGTTATTCAGATGGAACAGAAAAACTTCCTCTTTTTGCTATCAGAAAATCTAAGAATCCGAGATATTTTAAAAAAGTCAACAATTTACCACTGCAATACACAGCAAATAAAAAAGCCTGGATGACAGCCGACTTATTTTCAGGTTGGTTGAAATCATTAGATAAGACATTTTTAAAGAAAAAGAGAAAGGTAGTGTTAATATGTAGTAGATAATTGTCCAGCACATTCGAAGATCCAGCTAGAAAGCATCAAACTAATTTTTCTGCCACCTAATACTACCAGTGTATTACAATCTTGTGATCAACGAATCATAAAGAATTTAAAAGTATTTTACAAAAAGTGTTGATCTTAAGGAAGATATGGAACAGGTTTCGCATGGAAACTTGTTACGCCAGTAACTATCGCAAATTGCTTTCGCTATTCTGGGTTTACAATTCCAATATCTTCTGATCATGATCAGCTAGAGATAATTTGTGACACTAGTGTAAACGATGGCATGTTATTTTTGATCGTATTTCTGTGCTTACAAATTTACCTAAAACTATCACGGTCGAAGATTACCTGAGTTTGGATAATAATATTGATACCACACCACTTCTAAGTGACTTTATAAAAGCTACTACTGTACAGGAAAATGATGATAGTGGAAAAGAAGATGAAGATGATGCTCCAGTTCCGGTACCTTCAATTGAAACCGTTCGTAAGTGCATACTGGATTTTCGTCGGTTTGCCGAAGCTCAACCAGATGGCGAAAAAGTGTACAACATTCTTGGCGATTTGGAAAAAATTTTTGGAGGAAAACATTATTAATAAAATGGTTCAAATGAAAATGCCGATTTTTTTGGAACATCATCGAATTGAATTTAACCATCAGTATTTTTTATGTGCAATTTTTTAACATTAACTATATGAATTTAATTATTAATTAGTTATATAATTTTTGAATATTTTTATTTAAATGAAATAATGTGATTTTTTGAAAGTAACATGAATTTTAATTCTAATAAGAAAATTGAATAAATAAATATTTGTTCATAATTACGTCTTTTTAATAACTTTAACTTTAATGTAAGTTTGTATTTAGCTTTAGTTTTATTCGATTGATATTATCGCGTAAGACGAAATTCTGATAACACGAAATATTTTGTTCTTCCTCTCCGATTTCTACTGTATATATATATATATATATATATATATATATATATATATATATATATATATATATATATATATATATTATATATATATATATATATATATATATATATATATATATATATATATAGTATAGTATATATATATATATATATATATATATATATATATATATATATATATATATATATATATATATATATATATATATATATTTATATATATATTAGGAGTACAAATTGAAAATGCGGGATTTTTTCTATTTTTGAACGTTTATTCTGAAAAAATGGTAACAACTGAATTATTCAAAGTATTGTCCATTGCTAGTCACAACTTTTTCCCATCTTTCTGGCAATTTACGGATACCGTCGCGAAAAAATTCGGCCGGCTTGGCTGCTATCCAGTCATCGACCCATTTTTGGGCTTCTTCGTAAGAATGGAAGCGCTGGTCAGCTAGGCCATGTGTCATCGATCGGAAAAGGTGGTAATCGGAAGGAGCAATGTCTGGGCTATACGGCGGGTGGGGTAAGACTTCCCATTTCAGCGTTTGTAGGTATGTTTTGACCGGCGCTGCAACATGTGGCCGAGCGTTGTCATGTTGCAAAATTACTTTGTCGTGTCTTTGCTCGTATTGTGGCCGTTTTTCTTTGAGTGCGCGGCTCAAACGCATCAATTGAGTTCGGTATAGTGCTCCTGTGATGGTTTCGTTCGATTTCAATAGCTCATAATACACCACACCAGCTGGTCCCACCAAATACAGAGCATGAGCTTGGCGCCGTGAATATTTGGTTTGGCCGTCGATGATGATGCATGGCCGGGGTAACCACATATGATTTTTTGCGCTTCGGGTTATCGTAATGGATCCACTTTTCATCACCAGTGACAATGCGATGCAAAAAAACCTTCCGTTTTTGCCGTTCGAGCAGCAGTTCGCATGCAAAAAAACGGCGCTCGACGTCTCTCGGCTTCAGCTCATACGGCACCTAATGTCCTTGCTTTTGGATCATTCCGAGGGCTTTTATACGATGGGAAATAGCTTGTTGTGTCACTCCCAATGAATCTGCGAGCTCTTGTTGAGTTTGACACGAGTCTTCATTGAGTATTACCTCCAATTCAGCACTTTTTCACTTGGCCCGGCCGCTCTTTGTCCTCAACGTCAAAATCACCACTTCTAAACCGCACAAACCATCTCTCGCACGTTGAAACCGATGGAACATGACTCGGATAAGTCTCGGAGACCAATCGATGTGCTTCAGCAGCACTTTTCTTCAAATTAAAGAAGTAAATTAAAACTTCCCGCAAATGCTGTTTTGTTTTATATATATATATATATATATATATATATATATATATATATATATATATATATATATATATATATATATATATATATATATATATATATATATATATATATATATATTAATATATATATATATAAATATATATGTACATATATATATATATATATATATATATATATATATATATATATATATATATATATATATATATATATATATATATATATTTTTATATATATATATATATATATATATATATATATATATATATATATATATATATATATATATATATATATAGTATATAGTTCACTATAGTATATAGTGAACCAAGAAAAATTTCCGGGTTTAAGGAGTTTTCCGTGTTAGGGGTTTTTGAAAAAAAAAATTGTTACTTAATTAACCACAGCTATCATTGCTACTAACCACAGGCAAAACAGAAACACCATTTAAAAATAAATAAAAATATGTATTCATTTACAAAAAATTTAAATCAAAATGTACATTTCATATACGAGTATGTATAAAAATTATACATATTTTAATTTGCTATCACAGCATATTTTGCATCACAAAATATGTATTGAATAATTCTAATTATTTTAATTTGTTTTAAAATAATCATCTAATGACGCTTGTTTCGTAATTTTATTTCTTTTTATTGAGTTAAACAAATTCGCATATTAATGCTTTCTGGATTTTCATAGATTTCAATGTTTCCAGCATTTATGGCAAAAGTTTTAATGTTTTTGATGCACTCAAATATTGCACTAACTGTAGGTATTTCTTACTCTACTTGAGTTACCAACTTCTTCGTTTTCATCATCGGACGAATTATCGTTTGTATTACCACACAACTGTAAAATTTCGTCAAGGTCATCTACATCATTTTCAGTTGGTAAATCATAGTCAGCTTCAACAAAATTTTGAGCAGGACAAACTTCATTGCCATAAATGTCGCAAATCGGACCATTTAGTTCACTTAAATCATCAACGATTTCGGAGGTTATTTCAGGATCAGGTTCAGTCTGAAATCCACAATTTTTGAAGCATTTTATGATGGTTTGTGGTTTTACTGCCCGTAAAGCTTCTTTAAGAAACATTATTCCATCCAAAATATTTATTGTTTTAGTCAATTCAGATGCTTTTTCACAAATTTCCAAATTGTTGAGTATTGATCTTCACATTAACTTTTTGTAATTTATCTTAACGTTTTGGATTATTCCATTGTCAAGTGGTTGTAAAATTGCAGTCGTATTAGCGGGAAAGTAAACCAGTTTTACATTTGTAAGATATATTTTAGGGTGGCACGTGGCGTTATCCAAACAAAGAATAATTTTTCTCTTCTCTTTTTCCATTTCCGTGTTCAATTTTATTAAGTAGGACTCAAAAATTTTTGATGTCATCCAGGCTTTACTATCGTAGATTTATGAATTTTACCGTCGCCAAATACGGTAAGTAAGATCGTCAATCGTTCCTTTGAAAATTTGCCACACATTTTTGTCCTTTGAAATGCATTGTTTTATTCGGCAGCATTCGATAATAAAGCTCTGTCTCGTCACAGTTGGCAATATCTTTGTTTTCATATCCCTCACTTAAAGCGTGCAATCTAGCTTTCCATTTGCTGACCACCTCCTGGTTCACTTCGTTTGCTTCTCTCGAACACATATTAAAAGTAACATTATTTCGCTGTCTAAAAAAGCGCAGCCAGCCATTGGAAGCTTTAAATTCGATAACCCCTAACTTATCTGCAATTTCCCTTGCTTTTTCCTGAAGAACCGGACCAGATATCGGAAAACATTTAGCGCACGCTACCCCTAACCATTCCAAAAGCACCTCGTCAATTTTACGAATTTCTGATTCTCTACGTTTCTTACACATAATTGTGTTTTCATTTCCATTCATATACCTAGCCGAAATTTCACTTGAATTTTTGATAATGCTGTAGATTTGAGTTTTTCCACATTTATATTTGGCACAAATGTCTTTCACCGAAGTGTTATTTTTGTGTAAATTAAGCACCTCATACTTTTCTTTAAGAGTTAGGTTATGAATTCTTCCCATTATAAAAAAAAACCAAAAAACACATTGAATTCGCACCAATTTTATACGTAAATTCACACAATATAATGTATACATGCAATTACACAAATATATTATTTATAATTTATAATTATTGTATACTTAAACACCTCAAAGTCGGGCATCTACACCTTATATGTAAATAACAACTTTTGACAGTTTTTAATCTTCATAAGTATGAAGTGCGTGTTTTTAGTAAAATTTCCGCGTTTAATGAGTATATATAATATATATATATATATATATATATATATATATATATATATATATATATATATATATATAGATATATATATATATATATATATATATATATATATATATATATATATATATATATATATATATATATATATATATATATATATATATATATATTTCCAAATCAAATTTAAGTTTCTAAAAATTTCAGACACTCACTTACTTACGTTTGGTTTTGCTTAAATAATCTGCCCTATATACGACAAAGTATAATTCGAGTACAACATAACAAATATCGTAATTCGGGCGATCGATCAAACAGTGATGATAACAAATTATTTAATGGCACAGCAAACTAAACATATAAACCGAAATATATAAAACACAATGTCTTTTCGATTAAATTGTCATCTCTCACACAGTAAAGTTCAGGAAAACAAAAGAAAAAGTTTTTCCAACCCACAATTAATTTTCCAAAAATTATTTTTTTTTTTGGTTTTTTTGAGGGAAAAGCTGAAACTATATAATAGAAACAATAATCAATCAATTAAAACAAATCGATTCAATACGCTTCCCTTTGATCAGTATGTGTGCTAGATTTATATATATATATATATATATATATATATATATATATATATATATATATATATATATATATATAAATATATATATATATATATATATATATATATATATATATATATATATATATATATATATATATATATATATATAAATATATATATATATATATATATATATATATATATATATATATATATATATATATATATATATATATATATATATATTTATATATATATATATATATATATATATATATATATATATATATATATATATATATATATGTATATATATATATATATATATATATATATATATATATATATATATATATATATATATATATATATATATATATATATATATGTATATATATATATATATATATATATATATATATATATATATATATATATATATATTTATATATATATATATGTAAATATATATATATATATATATATATATATATATATATATATATATATATATATATATATATATATTTATATATATATATATATATATATATATATATATATATATATATATATATATATATATATTGTAAAACCAAATATCGAGGCAACAACAAAATTCAAAAATTAATTTTTCATCATTTAAGTTTCGTTTTTTGTTTTGCGGAAAATGTGTGTATGTCGTATACGAGTATTTACCATGTACGAATATAAAAAAAAAATCGAAAATAGGAAAAATCGTATTAAAAGCGATTTTCTTCCAAGCTAATAATTTTAATGATTTATCCCATCGCATTGCGAGTTGTTTGCCACACGAGAAACAAATTTCGCTCTTCTCCCATCGATAATGCAGATTTTCTCGACATTAATTTTTCACTCGGTGCGATTGGTACTAATGTAATGACACGATATGCGCATGCCTCGAATACAGTGCGTTCCAATAAGTTAGTAAATTTATACAAAAAATGTATTATTGATATAATAAATAATTTAGAGCTTTTAAAGCTTTTGATAGTTTATTTTATAAATATATATTATGTTTGTCGATTCGATACAATACATTTATTATGTGTTGCACACATTAGACTGATGAAGTTGTGCTGTTCGATTTCCCCTCATTCGATTCGAAATGCATTCGAAACGAACACCGCTTGGATAGTAGTCGTACCGACTTTTACCGAATCATCCTATCCCATCGAATATTATGTTAGTTTCGCGAGAATCTTTAACCGGATCGCATCTCCGCGGGTCATTTACGTCGATTTTTGTTGTTGTACGATAAGAAATTTTTTTTTTTGTATCAGAGCTTTATGCTTTTTGGTATATAAAAAAAAGTTTAAATTCCTCGATTGGTTTTAAAGTGGATAGTAAAGTGCGAAAAACATATATATAGATGTGGTTGCGTATGTGTGTGCATGTAAGGTGTTCGTTTGTACACAATTTTTGTTCGCCAAAGGATAAATAGAGAAAACAAAATTCTTTCGGTACAGTGTTTGTGTCTGCCGAGATATTAACTGAATAAAACAAAAGTCAACCAAAAATTTATTTATTTTTTCCATCTCCCAATTCGTGTGCTTTTTCGGAATTTTGAACTTTTTGTTTTTTTTGTTATTTATTTTGCCGAGAACGAAAAGTTACGTGCTTAAGTTTATATGTACGTTAGCTTTCGAATGTGTTTTATTTTTTGTTGTTGCATTGTATGCGATCGCTACCAACCATGTACAACGAGATGAGTGATGAGTCGATTTAAATAATACGTGATTTAGAAAAAGTATAAAATATTTGTGTTGGTGTTCAGTGTATGTATAATAAAGCATGCAAATTAGAGTCCCAACGAAAAAAAAATCAATTAAGAAAGCTTTTTTATAGTGTGTACGAAAAAAGCATATAAACAATATTGGAACTCGTGGAATAAAATGGAATACAAATTTTTTATAATTCTCGGTTAAATATTTTTAGTGTTGTGAATTGTATATTTGTATCAAAAACATAGCAAAAACAAATTTAATCCAATTATTACATATATATGCTGTGTATGTAACCGAAGCAAAAATTAAATCTCCCTGCGGCTATCATTCAACATTAAATTTAAAATCCCAAACATACTTTAACAATACACGAAAAATATCTGTTTGTTGTTGTTACATATATTACATATTTTTAGTTTGAGTGCTTTCTGTGCTTTTATTTTTTTCTTGTGTGTGTGTATATTTTATGTAATTTTTTTTTGGAAATTTAATTTATGATTTTTTATTCTAAGTTCGTCGTATATATGTATACATATAATATTATATTGTGAAAAGTTTAAAAAATAAAAAGTTTTGTGTATTCTTCTGCCATCATACATATGTTGTTGTTTATACATGTATGTATATAATATATGAAAGTCTTAATGGCCTAATTGAAAAATTAAAGTGATTTATGAGAGTGCTTTTTTAGGCAGGGAAGAAAGAAATACATAAATTTTAAAGTGTTTTTTAAAGCTCAAAAATTATTATTTATGTATTTTGATCATATATATGTTAATTAGCCCGAGTGGTGTGAGTTTTATAAGAAGAAACCGTTTTACGAATTCAACGGAGACACATAAAAATAAATGACAGGTACATAATATAAATATTAATTATTTGTTTTACAGCTTTTAAAATACGAAACTCACTTAGGAAATTTTGTTTTGATCTCGTAATTAACAATTCATAAGGTATATTTTAAGAAAAAAAATAGAAAAATTATCTGTATATGTGGAGTATAGCGTTTCCGATTCTCGAAACAACATTGTCTTATAAAATAATAATGACTCATGTTTAATGCTTATGCCGTCCAACTTAACTGAAAGCTTTAGGATTATAAAAATCTTTTTTTAGAACCAAACATCATGTCGACTTGTTGATTTCGAAGTACCATTTAGACGTTATTTGATATAATTTTACAGTGATGTACAATTTGGCAACGATATAAAAATATTTGATAAAGATCTACAGTTTATTTTAAATCACAGCACAAAGCTGCCAACCTACTGGGAAAATACCTACTTGGAAGTGACATGATGTTGTGTAAAATGTTCCTGCCTCATTGCGACTAAACTTCTTGGTTATAAGTTATTTATGGACCACAAACTTTCTAAATCTTGCTCTCAATAAAATTATTTGATTTCCCATTTTTTTGTCAAAACTTTCACCAGAGGTCAAATAATTTTTAAAATTTAAATAAATCAAAAGTTGTTACATCCTTTATGACGCTTAAGGGAAGATATTATTTCGGAGTATATATTTTGCCCTTACCACTTGTCTGAATTCAAACCGGAGGCTCATAAATGACAATGAGAGTGGAGCTTTCCGAGTTTTCCTACACATTATTAAGAATTTAAGTGTTTGTGTCCAATCAAAGCGAGAGCTAACCTGGTCTCTTTCTTAACGGACCATTTTCATAAATTCTGCATAACCACTTAAAGTTTTGAACGCTATATTGCGTTGGTTTAAGAAAAGGCAACAGCATTGCAGGAATTGATATTGATGTGGTCAATTCAAACTAGCATCAGCTTATAAATCTATATGATCATCTTATCATCTTACCTATCCATCTGAAACTTTTCAGATAGTTTTAATATAAACTAGTCATAATCGATATTCTCCATTTACATTTATAGTGTTCATCACAGTTCCATTATTTTTCAACAGAAAAACGAGGAATTAATTTCATAATGTCCCCTAGGGGATTTACAATCAGACTGTTAAATATCTTCTTGTCGATTCAAAAACAATTTTCTATTTGTTGTTGCTAGCTTCACTACAGATTCAGTACCATAATCCCAAACTTAAGTATATTGTATTTGTATTAAGCTTATTTATGAGCTTTCAGTGAAGCTTAGATAAATTCAACTATTAGAAGAAGCAGAAATCAAAGCTCTGGATTCAGTGAAAGATAAAAATAACTGTAACAGTAATTTTAAAAGCTCTTCTGTAGTATAATATGTGTAAGATATGGCTAAACGCATTTGAAAGTCAAGATCAGTAGAAACCAAACTTTATCTCTTCACTCTGTTTTGGGGCTCGATGTTCTTCTAACTCTTTCGCAGTTCGCTTATTGACGTCCAAACCTTACGCCATTACAGCCAAATCGAGGACGTACGGCTATAGGTCCGATTTACGTCAGCACATTGTATAGCTCCATGCCAGCCTTAGTAATGACATGGAAGATCGGTTGGCCCATGAGTTCTGCACTTCAACAGGGAGTCATAGATGTGTTCATTCACACCATCGATCGTAATCGTATGATGAAAAATCCCTTTTGCATTTTCCTCTATCGGAATTTGAACCCGGTACCTCTCACTCGTACTGCCGCAGCTTTAACCACTGCGCCACCTGGGCGGTTAAACAAAACTTTATTAAAAAACTTCTCCGAATTATGTTTTTATCAACAGATGTTAAAGTACAAATTCTTAATTTCTTTCCAAAAATGACAAAAAGTTTAGTCTTACGTCATTAAATTTGTTATATGGTAAAGTAAAATTAATCTTTAATTGACATTTTACATTTAACTTCACTTTTATAAATAAGTTTGTACATAAGCTTTTATAAGTTTCTAAACAAATTTTTATATGTTTATAGTACCTGGAAATCAGAAAAAGTTTGTATTTTATCTACATATGTCATATTTAATTTTGTGTTAAAAGCTTTTCCAAAGTTGGTGAAGTCTTTTAAAACAGAACTTGGGTTTACTTAAAGTTTGTTAAATCATTTAGTTCTACGAATGGCTTAAAGGTCTACTATAAATTTTTAATTTCTCTTTGTAAAACCATTTTGGTTACTCCAATGAGAATTACCATGATAAGTAACTGAAAATACAAAGCTTACCCCACCATTACCTAATCCTGAAAATACAAAGCTTACCCCACTATTACCTATTCCAAGCATCTTGTTTTTTTATTGTAAAGTCACTTTGTGACGTAGTCGACGATATTTGAAAAATAACAGCTACTGTTATGGTATGATAGTGTTCTAATGGAACCACGCTCGTAAATAAACAAAGCTCAATAAGCTGAATTTTAAATAATTTTTCATTATGTACTCCAAAATATCTCAATGATGAAAATCCATACAGTCAATGTGGTACGAAGCTGGTTGTTTTTTAACAGAGTTTTCGTTTTTATTGGTGCATTGCAATTAATCACTTTCAGAAGCACAAGAAATGAACTAGTAATGCAATATTTTTGCGTCTATTAATAAAATAAATGAAACGACTTCATTTAAACATCAGAAAATCTATGGCTTAGAGGCCGTAAACCGCCCTTACCGCGTCTCAACTGAGACTTTACGAACCATTTTAACGATTGGTGCACATTCTAGGTGGTCAGCCCAACGAATGGTTTTTGCACACAATCGCGTTTTATGTCATCCAGTGCATTTTAATTGTTGGTCAAAAGCGAAAATCGACCACAGATTGAAAGCTCAATTCACTCTTGGAGACTAAGTACAGTCAGTTTTGGCAGTCTAGGTCAGTTTTAACTGATTATTAAATGATCGGTTAATCGAAAAAATGAACTCCATCTCACAAGGCGAAAACGATTAGACTGGTAATAAATAGATAGATAGTTTATATTACCGTCACCCCTACGTTTAAAAGTGATGCGTGCTGTAGTTGTTGACGAGTGTTTGGTTTCACACACTCGAGTGAATAGTCATATTTCATCAACTTCCTGAACAGCTTCCGAAAAAAAAAGTTGCCGTGTTGGTAGGGCAAACAATATGTTTAGCCTCCTATATCCTGCGTCTTCTAGCCTCTCGTATTCGTATGCATCAAATCATTTACCTATTAATGGTCTCGTACCTCAAACGAAGGCAAATTCAATATCGAATTTCTAGAAAGCAACCGCTTGAAAAGATTTATATTCTGTGAACAGGTACGCCTATAGTGATGTATACGACTAAAAGTGGATTAAGTCATCCTTACGATGGCTCTTCGACATCTATCATACTCATAATTCAATGACTCTAATTTATATCGAGTAACAAATTATTGTTTTGCTTGATTTTTAAAGTTTTGTGATAACCTGTTTGGTGTAAGATTACAAAAAAATTTCGAGCGATGCTAAACGCTTCAGATCATTCGGCCTCTTTATTTTCAGGGCGTGTACGAGTATAGCTTTGTCAGCGCCCCACAGAAAATACTCCAATGGTGTTAAATCGCAGCTCTGTACCGGCCAATTGACATTTCCGGTTAATTAAACGACCATCAAACGTCTGACGCAATAAATTGATTGTGGCATGAGATGAGTGGCAAGTTGCACCATCCCTTTGAAACCAAACATCGTTCACATCAATACCATATAGAGCGGGCACAAAAACAATCGGTTACCATGGTGTGTTAGGATGCTTTATTGACTGTAATAGTTGCGCCATCCTCATTCGATATGTCTTGGCGCATCAACAATGAAACCAGATTAACGAACTTTAACAATAAACTTGCATATATCAAGCACGGTTGGCAACCAAATTTTGCACGAAGTTTTAGTGTTATTTCCTACCAATTGTCTTTGTTTTGGAAATAAATTTCCAATAAATCCCAAAGTTGTTCATGCGTAAACCGATTCATTTCGTTCAGTGGTGATAATATAATGAATTTTGTATCAGAATAGAATGACATAAGTTTTGCCAGATTCGAAATAACCGGTGGTTATATATATATGTATATATATATATATATATATATATATATATATATATATATATATATATATATATATATATATATATATATATATATATATATATATATATATATATATATATATATATATTGTAGCATTGAGTGCGGAACCTTTATTCCAAGTGGGCTGGTTAGTAATAGACATTAGAAGAATTCGGTTTTGTATATAGAGAAACTTTGAGAAATCTGAAAAAATTCACTGAATAGATAAAGTCAACTCATCCAGCTTGATAACACCATTATGTTTGCTAAAAAATTAAATGATAACATTTTTGTGTTCTGATTTTTTGTATAGAGCTACTGGACAATTTACGGATTAAAAGCGTAGTTAATGACCTGATTGTTCTTAAATTCGTTGCTATATTTCGTAGAATATAAATTCGTGGCATAATCGGACTATAGATGTTTGTAGACGCATTTTTTTTCCAACGAAGCGGTTCAGTGCTCCTATAAATGCTGATGTAAGCTGAAAGTATGAAAAATATACAAAAATAAGGATTGCTATCTCGTTTACCGCTTAACTTTAAATTAATGCAAAGATTCTTTGATTAGTCATTGGCAATATTAGAGAAAGTAAATGGGTGAAAAAATGGGAAAGGGGCGAATGTATAGAAGAGAGTATGGAATGATATACCTTGCTTCACCAGGGAAAAGGGTCAGTCTAACTCAAAAAGGCAAATTCTGTCTATATAATATATATATATATATATATATAATATATATATATATATATATATATATATATATATATATATATATATATATATATATATATATATATATTATATATATATATATATATATATATATATATATATATATATATATATATATATATATATATATATATATATATATATATATATATATATATATATATATATATATATGAGTTTGGGTGGAATCCTCGTAGTATGTTTGATTTATATTTTTTTTGGTTAGATTCCTCGTTTTAGATAGATTTCTTGTACAAAAATGCGGGTCAAGCTCATTATTATTTTGTATGCTGCAGAATTTGTGAAATTTTTGTAACTGGGATTCTTAAACTGATTTTGTTCTCAAAAAAGTAAAACCATTAGTACCTGAAATTAATTCTGGGTTTATTGCAGAAGAACCAATTTATACTAAATTGTTGACTGTTAATTCCAGCGATGATTGTGATTTCACATCAGTTAGTAAACTTTTGAGTTCTTCTCTTTTTTATTAGTCGTAAGTCGTAGTTTCGTTTATGTGTTTTTCTGAGGAACGTATCTACCGAACAAAACCAGAATAAATATATATATATATATATATATATATATATATATACATATATATATATATATATATATATATATATATATATATATATATATATATATATATATATATATATATATATATATATATATACGCAATAATTTCATATTTTGAAATGTCTTATTGATAAATAAACGACGAAAGTCAGTCAGTCTAAGTTACAGAATTAAGGTTGCTATATATGTAAATAAAGGATGTTGGGGAATACCTTAGGTTTTCATTAAGTATAATAGTCAATATACTAAAACTATTATTGGAGAATCTGGACGCTTAATTGTGAATTGAATTAGACCTAGAAATAGTCTTTGAGGATATCTTTTAAAATTCCATACACATTGAAATTTTACCCGCATAATAATAGTAAATGCACAAAATATTTTATGTTTTCCAATTTCAGGTAAATTAAAATTTATTTATATTTAATTAATCAAAAAATATAATATAACATTTATGTATATTGAAAAATAAAATAAAAACAATTAATATCAACATTTCATTCGCTCGACTGTTACAGTTAAAATATCAATGGAAAATATAAATAAATACAAATATTTCAAAATAAAACTAAATTAAAATCGAATGTCTTATCATTATAAATTTTTTTGTTTGTTTCCAAAATTACTCCGCTTTAGATATTCTTTCACGCTTAACCTTATATTTTGTGTGGTAACGGTAGTGGTAGCCTTTAAATAATTATGGACACTACGTAGTAGTTCCAAAATATTTATGAGTTCAGCAAACACAAGTTTAATTATATCTAAATAGAAAAAAATATTACGTATCTAGTCACAGTATATGGTATATAAAAAAATTTGTTTTAAGATTTGTATGTAATGATGTACGTATGAACCAAAATCTATATGTTATTAGAATGGAAATGCAATTACAAAATATTGACACCAATTATGATTATACCTTTCGATAGTGAGTTTTGTCCAGACCATGAATATTTTGTTAACAATTCGCCGGAACATAAATAATCTAAACAGTTTTTCACAGTTTTATTTACTTTATCAGTTGACAATTTATATAGATGAAGTGTCTGAAATATATCAAATGCTTAATTATTTAGTTTAATTTATAAGTAAATATCAATAACTACCATTTGATCCATATAACTTTGTGATGATAATTTTGAGTTGAACGATGTTAAATGATCCACAGATGTCATTGGAAAAATTGGAATTATAAGCATAGCATCTTTTGAAATTTCACTTTCTTTTCGTTTCGGAAGAACGTTCATAACCACTTGCAATACTTCCTTTATATCTACTTGATTTTGCAATATTCTCTCTTGGTTTTTCAATATGAGCGTTATTTTCGATTTTGTCTCTTTAATGCATTTCTTATTTTTCCTTATCTTTTCATCCATTTTTTCAAATTTAGAGCTAATGTTGCTGCTGAGATTCAATTCAGGTAGATTCTCTTTGTTATTGAAAGTTTCTTCAATGAAGGCGTTACATCGATATACCGGTGCTGCATGTATTTCTGGTATCGGTGCTGTGTGGGTACTAATCGGCAATAAAGAAGGTAAATTCTGATGCATTTCTGCTACTAGTTCTATGTTGTTACTTATAGTAGATAAAGCTGATACCAGTTCTGCTACCAGTTCTGTGTTATTAATAATCGGTGTCAAAGCTGGTAACGATTCAACAATTATAAGGTTATCTACTTGATCAAAATTTTCATTAAAATCAGGCATATTATATTTCCTTTTTTTGGTTCTGATTTCTTCAGATTCCGAGTTGGAAAAATCTGCCAAAAATTTCTCCTTCTCCTTCGCTTCGCCATAAGTTGCTATATTTTCTTTCAGAATCTTGCATTTAAATGTTTTCCAACCTGGATTCGGATCGATTTCTTTTTTTATAGCCTTATTATATTGTTTTGGCCAGTAGACCACACCGTTTTTAATCCAGCTTCCACAGACCACCGATACCTCTTTTTTGCCCTCCTGACTGGTTGTTTCAATTATGGAATACATACTTAAACAATTGTAACTATAGATAATATATAAAGAAATCGAATGATTAAAACAAATTAATAAAAAAAGCATTAATTAATAAAGTGCAGAAGTGGAAAAAATACATAATATCTATCGTCAGTATTTTTCATAGCAAAGAGCTTTTTTTGTATATCAGTAGTTTCGAACTTTTTTGTAATTGCTATAGGTTTTATAGAGGTTCGATAAATATCAAATTTACCAGATGAAATTGGTAAAGAATAAAATTCAGAAAGTGTTTCCATTTGTTTGCCCCAAATAAATATTTTCTCTTTCAAGATTTCTGCGTATTCAAACATAACTTTTTCTTTTTTTTTGTAAAAAACCATCGATTTCGTTCACTATTATGCATTTCAGCATACTCTAATTTAATACGATAATACAGTCTTTTCCCCGATTTGTATGACTTCTTCTTTAAAATGGGATACGTCATTTCTAATCTCTGTTCATTCAAATTCGCAGTATTAATTTCACAGATTCTGTTACATATCTGAGCCAGTGGTTGATTTGGTTTTCGTAATAGACATTTTATTTTAAACATATATGACTCAAATTGGAAGGCTGAGAAATTGTCTACGTTGCCAAACTGTTGTACATCAGCGGCTAAATGAGATAAACTGTGCATGTTGTATGTTATATTATGTTCCCCATAAAGGAATTTAACTCCTTCAATAAAATTTGTAAGAATATCATTGGCCAGGTTAGATTTAGTTTTGGAATACTCGGGATGACATAAAATCATAATTCCAGTATGAAGGCACAAAAAGTTGTTATATTTATCTGCTGGCAACACATCTTTAAGAACAAATGGTCCACAATACAATAAAAATGTTCGGAATTCTGTAGCTTTAAAATAAGATAGTTCAGATAAAGTTCTTATCTTTCGTTGAAATGCGGTCGGTTGACTATAAGCGATTTGAGAGAGTCTTTCGGATATTTGATTCACACTTCTAGTCGACAAAAGCGAGTTGGTGCCTCCTCCTCCGACCCACATTTGAAGTAGTTTCTTCATCACTCCAAGGCAAACAAGATGCATGTATTCCAATGGAAAATCTTTAATCATGTCAATGGGAAGCTCCTCCAATATAGAATTAAATCTATGATGTTCTTCATTTTTCCTATTTCGAAAAGATTCATTTGTTCTTATTTGCGCCATAGTATTAATAGGTAAAATCACTCTATTTTTTATAAAGTCCCCTTCCACATTGCATTTGAGACAACCAAAATAACCAGTGTGACCTTTCGTTCCAAGAATACTGGACCGGGCAGGGGCATCACATATGAATGATCGTATTTTTACAACAATTGTATCATTTTTCCAAGAAAAACCTTCAGACAAGTGATTTCAGTTCATCGATGAGTTGTCTTAAATATTGATTAAAGCAATCTGGTTTATTGAAGCCATGATAAATTCCTATAACAAATATTTTGTTGTTTATAGAATTATAAACTCTACCTAATATTGGCCAGAAACAGCTTTGGTTACTTCTTGTTATGGGTAACCCATCTATATTTATATCTAGAACAAGAGCCGGTGGTGGTTGTTGATAATTACTTAGTAGAGTTTCGAAAGCTGCAGTACATCCGATATGTACGTATTTCCTAGACTACTAGAATATCTAGTTTTTGGCGTACTTAAAATATATATATATATATATATATATATATATATAAAATATATATATATATATATATATATATATATATATATATATATATATATATATGTAAATATATATATATATATATATATATATATATATATATATATATATAAATATGTATATACATATATATATATATTTATATATATATATATATATATATATATATATATATATATATATATATATATATATATATATATATATATATATATATATATATATGTATATATATTGTAATAGAATTGAATATAAGACACTCCTATCCGAGTTAATTAAGATCTAAATAGGTATCAGAACACAACTTTAATTAATTTAAATTAAAATTACAGTCCTAAAAAGTCTTCTTTAAATATATTTTTATTTTTGTAACTTCCGTAGAAAAAATATTCTAAATATAAAAACTTTCATTAAAAAAAATAAATTAAATAATAAATATTTATTTTTAAAAAAACAAAACTTATTTTTAATTTCTTTATGAATGTTAATGATTTCGAATTTTCTTTTTTTTTTTTGTATTTTATATGAAGGTTTACGTTTTATGAAACCCTCACACTCCACTCATTTAGCGTAATTTTAAACTTAAAGTTCTTATACACGCGCCCGCACACAATATTTTGTTTTACACAAACCTTGCAAGTTCGTGGTGGTGGTGAAAATTAGAATACGAAAAATTGTTTCAAAACGGTAAACGAATATAAGTAAATGAAATTTGATTGTAATTGGAAAAGTTAAAGTATTTTTGCGGAAACAAAAAAAAGATCTTTTTTTGGATACCATGGATAATATTGGAAAAACTTTTAGTCTTTAAAATTTTTGGTTAGTCGCATATCGGATACATTAAAGCAAACCAAATAATATCAACGCATAAAAGCTCTCTCCCAATAATTATATATTTTATTGGACTTGAACGTTTCGATTCTTAATTCGAACGACGAACCATTAATCATTTGATTTAGGATTTCAATAGATTATAAATCTGATTTTGATACTTTCAATGGATACATAAAATATATCCAGTTCCTATAATGGTTATTTTAGTTAAATTTATTTATGTATACGCCCATATCTTATATATCTACATATGTATAACTGTGTGTGTGTATGTGATACATCATTATTTATTGATAACAATGATTGATGGATTTGTTACATACATACAATATAAACGAAGCTGTACACCATCAAAAGAAAAACAATTCTTATTGATATTTAAATGAAGTTATTTTGGGGAATAAAATATACGTAAGCTTTTGAGCTTTTCATGCAAAACATTTATATTAATGTATATATAAATCATGTCCCATTGTACCTGTATATACGTAGATATAGCAATTTAGTTTTATTGGTCTTCTTTCTGTTAGATCTATATATGGTGTTCTGTGATATAAAGTTTCAAACATGTGTGTGTGTGTGTGTGTGTGTTTGAGCTTTCATTGGAGATCAAAAAAAAACACTTTTTGTGTAACTTAATACGATATTATTATGGTGTTGTGTCACAAACAATAACCAAAGACTATATTCTTTATATGGTGTTGATGGGATATCGTGAAGCTTTGTAATATAGCTTTTAGGGAACTATTTGTCAAAATGGTGTTGAACTGTAATGTTATATCATGTCTCAGTTGTACATGGTATTTAAACAATATGATTTGTATTGGTGTGGTTATCGTTTTCCATCGTTAAGATGAACTTGTATGTGGTAGTCGAACATACCACTTCGGATAGAGCTTTTGATGATATAGATCAAAATAAATACTCATTAAAAACTAAAACCCCAATGGCAAAACTAAGCTCAGTCCGGAACGATACTCCCAACGATACTCAACAAATCAGGTGTTAAAGTGATTATTTTGAATTAAAAGCTTAAATTTTTTACTGAAACGTTGATGAAATAAGATTAGTTCCGTTAATTTGTGTGTAGAAAAAGAAGAAACATTTTTGGAGTAATAAAAGATTACAAATTTGGGAAAGTTAGAACAACTCATTAATCATACGCACTTCCTGATAATTTCAGGAATTTTTGTTCCGGGAAATTGTCAAATCTCATTATTGAGGACAGATTTGATGGTACTGGTTGCTTTCCACATGACTTCTGAGTCTTTCATTTCTGAGTTCTACACTTCAACAGATACGTAGAAGAGTTTGTATCGCCAATCGTAATTTAATGATGAAAATTCATTCAAAGCTTTTACATTATGTGTAGTAATTGCAATATTATCTCGACGATTTTTAATCCCAGGATATCTAGATCTACCTAAATTAAATATCAAAACTCGTTTAAAGTTATGTCCTCGGTGGTTAAGAGCTGCAGGTGGTTACTGGCGACTGGTTTGTTGATTCAGTATTAGTTCTGCTTTTCATTTTTTACCCTTGGATAAGTCAACATAAAATTCTGGGTGTTGTCCCGAGTCAGTGCCATATAACCAACCCACTAACGCCCTCATAGGTCCATATGCACTAATAAGTATCTGATCATGAACGACAGTGCAATATAGACTGTTTGACAAAATTAATAAAAGCTTTTCCGCAATCGATCAAATCGACCACTATTATGAATCAATCAGACTTAAAAAAGCTGCACATAGCTATAAATCGTTGGTCTACTAAAAGTCTAAAATAAAATAAAACCTTGCACCTGCATATATACATGTCCAATTGTCATTGAACTAAAATATAAAATTTGCAATAAAACTTTTTAATAAAAAGCTCATATAAGCCAAACTTGGACACAATCACGTACAAACATTTTGAGGTTTTCTGATGAATTTCACAGATACAGTATAGCCGAAAAAAATTAATTTTTTGGCTTCATATAAAATTTTATATTGGTTTTTTGGGTTTTACAAAATATTAATGTGCTTTTACACAAACACATACAACCGTACAATATAGATCAAATCATGTACTCATACATACTTATACAGAACCTTTTATACTGTACCGAAAAAAAAACTCTATTTAACCGCATCCAGACTCATACACACATGTGAGGATATAGTTTATATCGCTCCTAAAGTAAAAACAAAATGTTTGGAGTGGAGGAGTTTGCGAAAGTTTATGTGCCCCCCTGCCACAATTTGGTTTAAAAAATTATTTTTATATTATTGATTTTAAATATTTAAGTTGTTCGATAAACAAACATATACGAGGTGGAACTATATATCTTGTATAGATATAAGCACCGTTCAACGAAAAAAAAAGCTTTTAGAAAATTTATCAAGCTTCGACTCGTATATCAAAAATCAATCACTTCGTGCATTTTATTAGCCAATATAAGCACTCAAAATATTATTGTTGGTGCTGTGCTTTAGTACGTACCGTTGTTTGAAACACTCTCGTTTCCGAAAATGGATTATAACTTTTATTTATTAGTTGGAAACTTTTTTTTTTCATCTTTAAAAGTTAAGCTTTTTATTCACTTTTTTTTATAATGTAATCTCGATAAATTCGTTTAATAGAAATTTTTATCGTTACGTATTATCTCAACAACACATAACAACTGATTGATTGATAAGTTGTGTAATAATGTGTGTAGGGGGTAGAAAGTTCAAATGCGACATAGTTTTGGAAAAGTTTTAGAATTAATTTGATTTTACAGCTTTATGGATTTTATTTCGTAAAATGAAGTTAAATTTTGTTGATCTTTGTTTCAATTTATTTAATCGTAATAAAAGCTTCCAATTTCAAAGATTTATACATGATCGATTTTATTTAACAAAAAGTGATTTGGATTTTAAGAGTCGATGACGTAGAACACTTCTCCTTATATACAAACTGGATTTTAGTTTAATCCTTTGTAGGATGAGTAAAGCTAATTAAGAAACTACGTGTACTATAAAGCTTTACCACTTGAGTGTGACACGCCCTCTCTTTTTAAGCGAAGTGAAGAAAATTTTGCTGTGAATGATACTTTTTTGGTCGTGGCAACAATTCTACCAATCTTGGAAATACTAGATCGTTTAACATAAGCACATGTTTGCAATGAAAAGAATTGTTTAAAAAAGCTCGGACAGACAGAGTAAATTCGAACAGCACTGGAATATAGTACATGAATAAAGCTCTATATACCTTCATCATTTGTACAGCTTCCAAACGCAGCCTTTACAAAATGTCGGCTTCTAAACAAACGAGACAAATCGATCATTGCTTAAACTGAAATATTTCTCTAGTTAGACTACTGTTATTGTTATGCTGAAGGCCTTGAACTTATTTTCTTAACAGCTAATCGAATCTTGAGCTTGAGACATATTTCACATCATCCGTTGAAATACACAATCAAACAGTTTGGATTAACATAAAGAGGCATTTTTTGTCTTTTGTCACTTAGGCTAAATGACCCAATGTGATATCTCCTCGACGTTCACCTATAGGTCCAATTTACGTGGAACCATCTGCATATTGCAAAGCTCCATGCCAACCTATACTTCTGACATGGAAAATGGGTCAGCCCATGAATTCCAAACACAACAGAAGAACACATAGTAGTTCACACCATCGATCGTAATCAGATAGTTGAGATGTTTTTATCCGAATAGTATGGAGCTTTAAAGTTCTGACTAAAATTTAGTAGTAAGATCGAATCACTGTTTAGTCCGAAAAACGACCATTGGGTGTTATCTTGAACTCGTGTTGCAACCCATTCTACTGTTTAGAATTACTAAAAGATGATGAGTAAAGCTTATCAAGCAAACATGCTTATAACAAAGCTTTACCAAGACTTTAATATTCCGTCACTATTAGTTTTGATGAAGTCATGAATCTAAATTCGGAATAGCCGAAGTTTCAAAAACGGTTGGGTGAGAATTTCTGTGTGGGACCTGAAGTTAACTTTTTTGAAAGCTCTGAACTGGTTGCGAGGTAAAATATCGTGACCATCAAATTTACAATAAAACGGTTTAATCATACTTTCTTACGTTGACGGTAGATCAGAATTTTTCATTCATCTGGTAACGAAAAATCCACTTGTTGTAGCCTGCAAAATCGAAATGCCTCTTAAGTACAGTCTTGCTGTGAATGATAGATAAATAAGTAACAGTTCGTGGTAATAACTAAACAAATCTGGTCAACCCTAGATCGGTCATGAACCGTACCACTGCTATCTCTTAGTTGGTATGGGTATATCTTGAGATGACGAATTTAAGTAGGAGTGCGTCAGGGAAATTCAGTGCCAAGCTCACAATGTTAATCTGAAAAATAAAACAAAGTGGTATGGCTGTGGACAATTCTATGTCTTTGTCGATCCTTAGATACCGCCTGTGCATGGTCAGTATACGAAACTTTAGACTTAACCTAAAACTGACAAATTTGTTGTTTTTGACTTCTTATAGTTATGCTGGAAACTTTGAAATTCAGACTCATAAGCTTGAGATAAATCCCAGACATCACCCGCTTAAACTAAATTAGACTCAAATCTTGCAATTATATAAGTGTAGTTAACATATCCGTTACTCAGTATAGTGCTTTTAAGTTCGGACTGAAATCTAGCACAGTACGATCAAGTTGTGTTTGCAATCTCCCGTTTTTATGACAGAGCTTTTATGCGTACAAACTTTAATCAATAATTTTTTTAATATTCCATACAGATGACCATGCTTTGCACAGTACACACAATAAATCTATTCGGCTTATCCCCAATTTATAACTGCTTGCATATCTATTTTGTTCTGTACACATATAGAAGAATCCAATATTCTAATCAACTATATAAATTGTTTGACTTACATATATGTATGCAAATTTGTGCTTTCTTTATTATTCATACATTTAAGCCATCACGACTTATTTTTAGTCCATCACAGTTTATTCGTTCATTCTTTGGGTTTGTTTGTGCGCTTTTGGTGCGCCATTCGATATAAACTCATAACAACAACAATAGAAATTCGATTATATTTTCATTTTCATCTTAAATCTTATATCTCTTTGTATATACATATATATATACACACACACATACAACATATATTTCCCAAATGTTATAAATATTTATCACACATGGTAAAATTGTTTTCCCAATTTTTGATATATTTTTCATTCGAGCTTTTTTTTTTGTATAGTTCGGGTATATGTATCCCATTTTGATTTTGTATAGTCTTGCATACATATAAATATGTTATACATGTGTGTGTACCCAGCCACCAGAAAATATAGATCGAAAACGTAATACACATTTTATTTTTCATCATTTAACCGAATTCGTGAGCTTTTATTTTGGGTTAACACGAATCGAGTTTCATAATTTCTACTGTATTTGCGGAGATGTTAGTTTAAAGGTTATTATTGTTTATAAGATATGTACCTGAATTTGAACATAAAGAAAATATTATTTTTAAGTTGGTTTTGGTACGAAATTTAAGATGAAGCCTTTATTATATTTGTTTATATACATACATAATGTAATTCTTGGAGCGAATGAATGTATGAGTTTCTTACGTATATGTATGTGGTATACACGATGTGTGCTTTTAAATTATCCAAAACTTTTTTTTTTGGGAGAAACAAAATGAATTACACTTATATATTATTTGGATTTTACATTTGTTTGTTTTTAAATTTAATTTTTTAAATGAACGAGGAAAATTTATTATACTTTGAACTTTTAAAGCTTTTCGTTATACGCATACATATATTTATATTCCTTTGGTAATTTAAGTTTTATTCTAAAGAAATTATTTTAATAGAAATAAATCATTCCGAATTATATGAGAATATTGTATATCTCTATATTAAATCCATGTATGTACGTTCAGTAAGTTTGTAGCAGATATGCCACAATTGATGATCAGCCAAATTGTGTTAAAAAAATAGGCAGCTAGAACCAGTCGAATACTTAGGTGTCTAAAACACTTCCCAACTATTTGTGTACTTTTTTTTAACGCGCTATCTCACTCAGTAAAAACATGACTTAACCAAATTAATCCACAGTATGTCAACATCATAAAGCTCTAATTGAAGCAATTTTCGAAGTTTAATTGAAAATCAATAATAAATATAATTAAATAAGTATTAAACAATTTTTGTTCCTAATTGGAACTAATTATAACAAAGTAATTGAAAAAGCTCAAGAGAATATTTATAATAAATTATAGTGCACAGCAATTATGTTTGACTAAAAAGCTTCACATTAAAACTAATTGAAGTGTCACAAATTGAATAGCGAGATACTGGGGTGGGTTGTTTTGCCTCCTCTCCAATTATACTCATTAAGTAAATTAGATCTTCGATTTGACTGAGTTTTTAGTTAAAATTTGATTCATCAATGCAAGTCGCAGGTATCTTGAGGCTATCTATCATCACCTGTTATCATTTTTTCCATTACTTTATGCGGTGCTTATATACTGCTGTACTGATCTGCTATTTTTTAGTTGACTTAGGCACTTCCATCTTAATAATAGACGACCTGTTAAGCTTTTCTTCTCGTTGCATATTAAATATATTAGAGTTCATTAGTGTGGCATCTTTTTGCCGCTCAAATATAGTTTACGGCTTAAAATTAACTTTCATGCATATTTATTCTACTGTAAGCTTTTACGACTACTATGTCCATATGAACTATAAAGTTCGCAACAATATCGAATTTACAAAGTATTATATTTAATATAAATTGATAAACTTTTTATGTATATATATATATATATATATATATATATATATATATATATATATATATATATAGAGAGAGAGAGAGAGAGAGCTTAAAGCTTTCGATTAATAAATATTTTCCATTTTTAATTAAAAAGCATTCAATGTTAATATCGTTCTGTTATTGCGAATTACAAAACTTGGAAAGCTCGAGATTCTACGAAGCTTGACGTAAGTGGAAGATATCTGAAAGCGTAAATAATAAGTTTTAATGAATAAATATTTCAATTTAAAAAATGTTAAAAACAAATAAAATGTTATTGTTGTCAATATAAGTGTTGTTGTGATATAATGAGAGTTGTTGTTGTCAAGTCATTTATTTATTTTCAAAAATTGGTTCATTTTGAAATAGTAAGGTTGGATGGTGTAATTTTTTAAAATACTAATAAGCTTTTAAGTAAATTTTGGAAAGTTGTACCAAGCTTTTATTCTGTTTTGCGACTTAAAGTACCACTTTGTTTATAATAACCTTTTAACGATATATTGTTATAGTTACTGTAAAACCAAATTTCGATTCGAAAATGTGATATGTATAAAAAGCTTAAAATATCAACTTTCAAACAATATATTACTCGTACCATTATTATTACCAATTTAGGTAAACCACATACAAATGTCTACTTAGATATGAAGATCAAAGCTTTCATAAAGAAACTTTATTTAAAAATGATATTAAAAACTTAATTATTTAATTAATAATAGATTATTATAAGCTTTGAATATTAAAAGTTTTTTATTAGTTCGTTGTTGATAAAAAAAAAACGGAAATTTTAAACCTAAAGCTCCTTATTAATTTATTCAAATATCTTTGATTTGGCAACAGGTTTAACATCATAAAGCGAGCTTTCAGGTGAAAAGTTAGAAATAGAAAATGGTCCGAGTTTGAAACAGATTGGACACTGGCAGTTCACTGGCACTTGAAAGCTTACCACTAGCAAGTGCATAATGTGTACAAGAACATAGTTACAAGAGGTTCAACAACGAGAGCCATTAAGTATTAAGGAAAAGAGGAAAGTTATTTGCTTCTTGAAAGCAACAAAAGGTCTAAAAAGACTGAACATATATGTACCTTCTATCAAAAAATATGATGTCTTTGAGAGTCCAAATAAAGCTAACTTATTAGTGGCTCATATTGATCATACATTTCGGCCCACCCAAGACTAACAATTTATGAAAACATCCGCTATTGCAGAAAAGTGAATAATCTTAATATTAAGCTCGTTACAAAAGCAACAAATGAAGACTTAAAATCTCCCGTATTTCAGGAAAACTGTTCAAAAGGAATTTCAGAAACTGTTATGTGATCAGAATACGTTCCATGTCGGTGGAAAATTTTTAAAGGTGATAACACCTAATCATGCATCCAAAATTTCAAAATTATTCGAAAAGCTGCTGCTCAAAAGGTTCACATTCACTTTATAGATCACGGGTATACAGAATTAAGAATTTTATTGAAGATTTCCAGGAAAATTAGAAAGTGTGATCAAGTATTGTCTTGGATCTAACCCAAGCTTTAAATGAAGCACCTTAGTGAGTATAGTTACATCGAGGTCGACAAAACGCAATTCTATCAGATTATAAAGCCTTAAACACCTGGCCGATGCTTTCACGTTCTAAAGTTCAGTACTCTCCCCTAACAAAAATATTAGTTGAAGTTCTACAATTCTAATCGTCTGGAGACCAATGATGTATTTATAGATCATACAAAAAATGAACCTGTGGCAAAAAGCACGAATATTCGCCAAGAGGGTTCCTGCAAAAGAAAATTTCGGAAAATCCACCGAAAGTAGGAAAAATTGAAAATCGAAAAATAATGATTTCAAAATGGGATTTAGTGAGTATCCAATTCAGATAATTTTTAAGTGAAAAGTAGGGAAAACTTTCGGAAAAAATCGAAGAAAGTTGAATTATTTTCTATAAAATTGTGATTTTTTGATTATGTTGGACTCTTTAAAGCGTGAACAATCGATGCAAAGCTCGAGAAATATCAGAATTTTTTTTAAAGTAACACAAGCTAACGAAGCTATTGTAAGGTTCTTTAGGCGTTGTGCAATTTGACAGGATTTCTTATGGTATTTTCGATACACGATTCATTTAATCATGAATTTCAATAAGATTCATGAATTTAATCAATTGCATGGTCAAATACTACGAACGAATGTCTTTTAGTACTCTTGAATTGACAACAAAAGAACGAGTACAATTAATTTATTAAACGAAAAAAATGGAAGAAATTTTTCCTCGATGCTCTTGGTCGACAGGCATTGCTATTGACCACAATTCATTCGATATCTCAAAAAGCATTAGGAAATTTTAGAAACATTGCTGTTTGGGTGGAGCGCTGATTCTGCTGGCCGGTTATTTTCAACAAACACTATATCTGTCATTCCGAGATCGACAGCTACAGATGAGCTCAACGCATGTTTAAAATGAAGATGTGTACATGTTCTTGTTGACCACGAGCGTAAAAGCATCGTTACAGTGCGACTCATCAACTGGTGTTTTTCTAAACAACTATTATCGCTTTGCAATATTGTTAAACTCCTGTTGATGTTTCCACCGGATTGATTTCGTTTCTCTCGAATTCTCACATATTCTTGACATCGAGCTTATCATGTAAATATTTCCGAAATTATATGAATCCGGTTGGCTCAGCAAACGAGCGATTTTGTCATCGAATAACAAGGATATAGACTGTCTGAATTGTTTGATTCAAAATCAAATCGCTGAGAAAATGTGTGGTTAAAAATTCGTTATTTGTGTGACCAATCAAGACGAGATAATTATGCTTAAGTTCGGATAGGTGATAATCGTGCTGCGCAGTCCGAACCATCCGAAAGAGAGGATGTTCTTATTCCATGAATCGACTTCGAGTGATATAACTAAAATATTCGTTTTTTTTGGCCAAACAATGGGTTGTTCAAATACGCGCGGGAAAACTCTATCGAATGTCTACCGAGAATTTTAAGTTGAGTTGTTTTTTTCTCATAAAAATCAATTATCGTGAAGGACAAAAGTATTGGCTAGAAATGGATTTGCACGGACCCCGCAAGTATTGTTATATTTGCCAATAATACTGCATTCTTAGCAATTGCAAACAACATGTAAAGTCAAAGCATCAATCAATAATTAGCTCGAAGAATTTTGCGTTCAGTTGAACAAAACCGTATACATATCAATTTTACAGTGAATTGGAAAATTGGAAAAATGGAAAACAGGAATTGGTCTTGTCAAATTAGGAGTCCTTTTCGTACTATCATTTTCGACAAGAATATACGCAACGAAGCTATGATCAAGATCGAAGACATGTGCTTGCTTATGTGAGGCAACTATTTGTCAATCTCATGATGCATCAACTCATGAATTGCAACGAGAGAAATTGTACGTTTAAAATTCAATGAGCCAAATAGTACGAGCGAACGTCGTACTTTTCAATGGATAGCAAAGAACGTGTACAACGCATAGCCGAAGGCGGTTGACGCAGGAAACGGCTAAATATTCTTCCTTGATGCTTCCGCGATCCCTTCTGATTTCTCATTGTGTGTTGAAGTTGCCGATGAATATTTACACGGATGACAAACTAATGTACTCATTTGCCAAGATCTTGACGAAAGCCATGGTATTGTAACAATGCAAAATCATCATCTGGGACAAGTGTCCAATATCATACGCCCACCCAATCAGCGTTTGGTCGAATGATGAAGGGTTAAAGAAGTAGATCAAGACTGTTTGGTGGAGCTATGGCTCTTGTCGTCTATTTTCGTTAAAACGCTATTTGTCATTCCAAAATTATCTAAACTGTAATCGCGTGGCAATGATCGAATTCCTGTTGATGTTTTGACCAGATTGATTAAAGAGCTTATGGCTGTGAAAAATAAGGGTGGTGATATGCATTGTTGACAAATCCATGGACTGTGTGATTAATCAAGATGTGGTGACCAACTATCCGATCGAGCTTTAGAATATGCTTGATTCACGCATACAATTTGATCCTCAAGTTCGGATTTGTTATAATCATGCAGCGAAATCTAAACCATCCGTGTTTGAGTACCCGAACGCGATTGACTGAATAAACTGATGAAAAATTATTTGCTAGGAACATATAGGTGGAGCCCACAACGAAGAAATTTCACATACAGTTGAACGAAACGGATTCCATATGCATCATCTTTACACAGTGACCTAAATTCAAGGTCATATATGGGCTTTAAGAAAATAATTTGCAGCGGATACTATAAACCGATTTGGAATACTAGATATAGTGGCTCTAGCCAACACAGCTAGATAGCTTCGAAGCACAAGCCATATAACAAGTCATAAGTGAATCGCATAATTTTTGAGCTTTCGCAAATCTACAATTTGTCTCAATTTAAAGCTATCGTGGTTACACTTAGCGATGCAATATAATAACATCAACATTTATTTATGCCGACATTTTCAATTCTAATCTTATTTATGTCTTATTTATCTCCCACATTACATATATATTATAAACCACCCACAAACATATATATACTTAAATACTTTCGATATAAATAAATCTCTTATCTATATAATCACTTGGTATTGCTCATATATAGTCTGCTATGTACAAGTGTGCTACGAATTTTAAGAAAATATTTCAATTTCACAGGGATTTACGATTCGCGCGGGAAAAACGTTTTTTGTGCTGGGGAAATTAAAATTTATCCGATTTGATTTATCCGACTTAATGTACAAAAAAATGTGTGTGTGTGTGTGTGTTATATATTTGCTTGTACATAAACACACATCAGTCGTACACGAAATAGACGAACGAGCAAAATGAAAATAGATTTGTTATGTAGACGCATATATAACCACACTGTGTGCGAATATATTTTCCGCACATCAACATTATTTTTCCGTTTCTATTTTGTTTCCTCATTTTCGTGTTGTTGTTGGCTTATTTTATGATTTCTGATGATTATCTTATCTCCCATGTTGTTGTTGTTCTTATTATTATTATTATTGTTATTATCATTATAATCATTATTATTGTTATTTTAAGAGTTGATGCTGGGGAGAATATAAATTTTTCTTCGATTTCAAGTGGAACGATGTAAAATACACGCAAAGTACACATACACATATTAAATTATGATAATGAGCTTTTTTGTGATTTTAACACACTTTCAAAGTGCGTGGTTATGACTCTACGAGTATGTACACACACACATAGGTATGTGTGTTTGAATAAAGCTTGCCGGAAACAAAATTATTATGATAATTCAGTTTGGGAACGATAACCCGTCAAAAGCACAAACCATATCGATCAATCAAGAATGAATGATGTGCTTTGTGGTGTTATATAAATAATTCATCTACTCGCACACACACATATATAAACCGCAATTACCAGAAAACTAATTAAAAATATTGTTTTTAATTAATGTACGTTCATATCTATAGACATATATGGGTGTACAGACAAAGAGCGCGGTTTACTCATAATCTTTGATGTTGTACCTACATATAAAGTGTAACAATAAAATACATTTTGTACAAAAGGTGTTTGGCCTTAACATATTCCTAAACCACTATAAGTATGTATGTGTACCATAAACTGTTTGGGAAAATTTATATAAATTCCAATTTACTTGGAGGTTGTTTTGAGCTTTTTCTTAACTTTTATTTTCTGATGACAGATCTATATACCAAACACGAATGTGTTTTCACATATCCAACAATTTACAACAATGTACAGAGTATAAATGCTGTGCTGAATTGACATTCCAACGTATATACAACGATATTGTGTTAGGGTTTCGCCCAGTACGCTCGTTTCGTGTATTTATATATCCGCATACATAACTTTTGCAATGTTATTGTATTATTATATTCCTTATTTTATTATTAATAAGGATATTTTTTATAAACATTTTTCCTTGTAAAGGGTGATCCATGAAGAGGTCCCGGAAGTTTTTTGTTTGGATCATTCTATGGGTCCACCTTTCCAGCACTCATCCGAGCTTTTCGGCCGATTGTTGTTCATCGATATAAACAAGTGATTTCAGATACCTCCATAAAAAGTGTGATCACACGGCATCAGATCACAAGATTATGGAGGCTGACTACGGTAATATCTTGATTTTAGGCAGTAAAATGACAGGCAATATTCACATTAGATCGACTTGGGCGCACTCTCATCGGGGTATGAATATATCAAAGAACCTCCTATTGGACCACCCTTTATATATTTATAGTATCCTACCATTCTATATAATTCATATAATCATGTTGTTTCAAAGGAGAAAAATATTGCCCTTCCTCCTGACACTGTACGTACGAGGAAACTGAGTACGAGGAAAAAAGTTTCGTTTTTTTTCTTTTTTGATTAAAGCACATATAATTTTCAAGAATTATGTAGCGCAACAATATACTATGAATACGAAGAAAAACCTATATAAGCTCGATTCCATTATATATTGCAAAAGTTGTTGATGGTTGGTAAAATCGATATTGAAATGAAAATTTCAACGAAAAAAACTTTTACATTACTAATATATTTCAACATGTCAATTAAAGTATAAGTTTTGAATGTGTACTAGTGTTGAGTGTATAAGAGTGTTGAGTTGGGGACCACAACTTGTGTTTCGGAAAAAGTTCAAAAAGGTTTGTATAATTAATGTGCTGTGATCATTATTAGTAATCTAAATGTGTCATCAAAGAAAGAGCTTTTTTGGGATAGTTTACTGTTCTAAAAATTAGTCTGTATAGAGTGTCTTAGAGATTATTAGATTATGAAAATGATTTGGACTTTGTTCTCTTCTGTCCATATGTTGATTATAAACGAGAGAGATCGGTTTATCGAAGACGCGAGATCAAAATAATAAGTTGGCAGTGACCATTATCTGACAATTGCAAAGCGTTGGTGTTTGATAAATGAAAAAATTCAACTGAAATACAGTTTGGGGAGTATTACCAACGTCGATGTCACCCAGCAAACTCTCGGTATAGTAAAAACTAAGGCAAAAAAATGATAAGTTGGATTTGAGGCGTTGTGTTGCTTTAACCAAAGAACTATGGCTCATAATCAAACTTTATTTACAATCTCAAGGAAAAATAAATCGGTTATTGACCGAAGGAAAGCTAAAATCTATCAAGTGTACAACAACTCAGCCATGAGCACAAATATCACGATTTCTTTCACCTGGAGTTGATTGCATTAATTCAGAGTACTTGATATTTATATGGGTTAGTTTTTCGAACTGTCTTTTCCACTTAATTCAAATGGTGAACTGAATCAATACCCGAAGAATGGAAAGTGACAGCATTACGTCCAACCCTAAAAAAGTATGATCGCTTTAAAAGCGAGAATTATCGCAGCGTAGTAACCTTTGCACAGTTATAGAAAACTATTTTTTAAACGCCCAGTGGCCCTATTCTGGTAATTCCTCGGGAATAGGGAATTGGGGAAAGTTTTTATGTGTTATTTCTGTTCAAATATATTTTCCGGCCTACTGAGAAAAAAGCTCGATGTATAATTTATAAACTGGGAATAATTTTGCCATACCAAAATTGGGAGGGAAAATTATTCTCATTTGAACAGTAGCTTTTTAGCTCAGTATACCAGAAAAAAATATTTAAACTCAAATTACATAAAAAATCATTCCCCCATCCTCTTTTCCCCGGGAATTACCAGAATAGGGCCACAGGTGGCGCAGTGATTAAAGATGTAGCATTTTGAGTGGGAGGTACCGGGTTCGTATCCCGATATGGGCAAGATGCTAAAAGGGTTTTATACCATCGATCGTTTGGACAGTGCGATCCATCGTTCTACGTAAATCGGCCCTATAGCCGTTTATAAAGTGGTATCACAACGGACCATCGCGGCCTAAGTGTGTGGTAGCAACCACCAAAAACAAAAACACTTTTAAAATTAATTCTGCGATGATCAACATAAGAAATATCTGACATCTTCTAATTGCTTACAACAATATGGAGAACTAGATCGAAACCGATGGCATTACTTTGTTTAAATACTGAAAGGGCAACTATGGCTTATAAAAATGTTATATAGTAGCTGACAACCGAGTTTTTGATTTCATTACTCGCGTTTCATCAGGAAAACCACTGGGTGGAAATGTAGGTGGTATAAGATTGATCAGAGTCCGAAATATTGAAAATATAATACTGACTCTCCAAGCTTACCGACACCAATAAAAGTGTGACACCATTAAAAGTGGAGTAATATTTATCAATAAACCTCGGATTATCCATCTTTTATCGGCTTTTCATACTGTGGATGTTTTGGTTGTGAAACGCTAGCTAACCACGACGTTACACATTGATAAAAAGCTCGTGGTCCACCTATTATTAATAACTTTGTCGTTTAACACCGAAGGCTATACGTTTGGATAATGATGTTTCAAGGAGTATGTAGGCCAAGTAAAAAATTAACACGCGTCCAAGTATTTTCGTTTCCTTGATTAATGCATTAGACGGATGAATGTGTTACCAGGAGCACTAATAACATTTTTTGTAGTTAGGGATCTGAACTGTCGTAGTTATGAACACAGGCAATTATTTTACAATTGTTTTCGTAAAAAACTAAGATGAATTGTTTACAGATGATGCTTTAGATATAAATAAATTTGATAACAGATGGCGCACCAGAACCATACCTTATCATGTAATTTAAACGCCCATCTGTGCTTCCAACTTGACCGATCTTCGAAATATCGACGATGGGAGTTCTCAATATCTCTATAATATCATGCAACTTGGATGGTGATTAATTGATTAATGGTCTTGTTTACTGGCTGACTTAAAGTATTTATTACTGGACCGCTTTCTAGACTTTCAGTCTGAAATGGAAAACTTATACGATTCATTTTGCTTTCGGAACTTTTTCATAACCAATCGACCGGATGATTTCAACCACAAATCTGATTTTACTAGTAATTATGTATTGCCAACTTGTTCCTTACTGATCTGGGCCTTGCTGTATGCTTTAACGGAACTTAACTGTGGTGATAGCCCGACAATACCATTGCTCAACGCCTAAAGTGGTTCAATCCCATCATTTACTGAACCACTCTGCTTAATGATCTAAATTGTTCCTCTATCTAATGTCATTATGCTGGATCTTGTCTTTCCACTGATTATTTGACAACCACAGAGCATTTCATGCGTTCGTTCACCTATTCCTCCATCTGATATATCTGGATCACGAGTTTCGTCGGTAAACGCTTATATTTGTATTGGTTCGAAGTATTCAGCCACCGCATTCTGTAGTCAATAAGTTAATTTTATCATCGACTTTGTAACTTCAACCGAATCTGGGTACCGTCAATATTTACATTCCGAAGCATTTCTGACAGTTGATTCCACTATAATTCATGTTACACAATGTTTGTTACACCCTGAGGTTTCTGTTATTGTTTTAACACTATCAATCTTTTCTGGTTGTGTGGCACTTGCTTTTAGTGTCTTATCATAGAACTGCGTAGACCATTTACACATTGCATTGCTTTATGTCAGCCTATAGTACTATCACTAAAGATGAGTATATATAAATATTGCTCTCTGGAAAGGGAGTTATAAAGTTGTGTTAATTCACGATCAGCAATCGTACTCGATTGATGAGCTATCATTATGCTCCTAACCCGCCTTGAACCCAAATCCCAAAATATCACAGCTTTCAGCATCACTAACACTTTATGGTATAGCTTTCTAACAAATTAATAATGTTCCATTTGATGTACTGTACTCACTTCAAAAATCTCACTCACACCCGGCATTAATTCAGTATATTTTTCATTGCGGAATTTCCTTGCGGGTTGTGTAGATTGATCTAAATGCAAATTTATTTCTCACTAAGTGTCACTAAGTCTGCTTAGTTGAATTTTTTTATAGCTCGAAGTTGGTAAATCACGTAACTTTTGATTTAATTTTGATTTTTAATTACTTACAATAATTACTAGTTCATCACTATTATTTCGCTAATACTTTCTACTTTCACTTTTATTTCACGTTTTACACACATTTTAAGATTTTAACTATAAAATTTCTTTTTCTTTATTATTTATCATGAAAACCATCTTGCCCTTTCTCACGTCTTTTATTATTTTCTCAGATCTCATATAGAGCTTTCATCGGAAAGCTTGAAAATTTCATCTATTTCCCTGGCTCAACTTTTTTGCTGATTTTAACAACTCTCAACCTCACCGTAACAATGTATTCATCCAACTTACCGCCAACTTCTAGTTCCGACTATGGTCCATTTGACATATCTCAATATGCCTCATCTAACACGAACTCGTTCTCAAATGATAAAAGAGTTTCCCTACCGTATGACCACCTCGAACTGTTCCACTACAGTGTTTTCACACAGCTTTTACGTTGATTTCTTCAACTAACGTTAAGTCATCGTCACCTGTAATGTTATCCGAATCCGTAATAATAGGACATTTAAAAGGTCTCCGCTTCTCCAAGCAGTTTTCAGTGGAGCTTCGGTTTGTCAATTCTTTAAACCATCAAGAGAATTTAGTAGAGATCGAAACAAATAGTAGTCAGATGTTGTAGAATCTGGGCTATACAATGAATAGAATTAAACTGCCCAACCAACTTCCGTCAAATTTTTTTGAGTCATCTTAGATGTGTCATAACGGTACTCAACTCCCTTTCTGTTTGCCAATTCTGGTCACTCTTTCTGAATTGCTTCGTTCGAATTTTTCGAATTCTGTTTGATATTATCGCATTTCAAGTATTTTTTTCCTGTTAGGATTCGCTTCAAAAATGGTTTCATCAGTTTATCAATGATGTCAATTCGGTTTAACTCGACCTAAATATTGAGCTACTTTTTGTATTATGCTCTTTTCAAATAATTCTAAACTGTCATGTGGTTTGTGACTACTTACTGGTTCAAAAATTTGAGACCATCGAGGGAGTATTGTGAGTATGGGCGTTTTAACCGTCTTAAGCACCATCTTGTGTCAAAAAAGGGTGTTTCACTCAAAAAAACACTCAAATTTGACTTATTTTTTTTACTGCCTATGGTTTTAATTTTTAAATCTTCCAGTACACTTTCTTGAGCTCTAAGATCGCTGCGAAGTAGTCCTTGTTTTGTTCAAGTGAGTTTCTGATTTCAGTAACGACCCTGTGATTTTGTTTCTTTTCTAAATCCATATTGATGGTACGGAATTATATTTTCTCCTTCAAAATTGGCTTGATTTTTTGCAGTAGCATTTTTCGGGCTGCTCAGCAGACTGCGTAACAAGCTGATTGGGCGATAAGAATTCACCTTTGGTTTCATATTTGGCAGGTTTCAAATCATTCAAATTTGTTGCATTTGTCAGTAGATTTGACATCCACTTATCAGATCATGTCAGGGTGCGCTTTTTACATCGATGATCTTCTTGACCATTTGTTTGACCTTTTTTTGATTTGCAGCTTGCTCGTTTGATTTATGCATTGCACTAAAGTGTTTCCAAATATATTTGCTAGGTTACCTGTTGGGCTGCCATTGCCTGCGTTTTGACTGTTTGGTCATTAAGAGCTTGTTGTAGAATACTAGTTAGTTGTTGAACCGCTACATCAATTTCATATTATGTCTTTAAGGGAATATTTAACGAACACTTCCAGGTTATTGTATAGAGACCAATTAGTACATTGATTCGTTAGAAATCTAGATGGCGCTATTTTATAAACTTACGTGTTAAGAGATATAATTACAGGAGAGTGATCTGAAGACAAATCGTAGCCCTTTTTTGACCTCTATTAATGTTGTAGATCAATCCTTTGTTACACAAAAGTCTCAGACATTTTTCAACTTTCAGTAAGCCAGTAAGTTGGGTTGCTATTAGATTAAAATAAAACATATTTTTGAAGAGGTCATTGCATTCAGAAAGCTTATTTAGAATTGGACAAAAATGAGACAATGTGGAAAAGCTTTCGTTATACAAATGCAGATAAGCATCACTGACTGATACATGCAGCTATATGACAAAATGTGTATTCATATATTAACAAACTGTATAAATCGCATACATGTCATTGAACAAAACGAAATGAAAACGTGTTTCAACCAACTTGTCATTACCCGAACAACATATATCATGAAATCATTAATCAAGCAACGTTACAACATATATCCTCACATTGTTATCATTCATAGTTCGTTTCACTCTATAAATGATGTACATATTTTTTGTACATCGTACATGTTTTGTTATTAAATTCTAAGATGATTAACTTACCACAAGTACCAAAAACTGAAACAAAACGAAAAAAATTTATATTAATAAAACTTATCTCAACTTAATAAAAAAAATAAAATAAAAGATCAAATATAAAATTATTTTAGATTTTAATTTATCATAAAATATACGAATCTCGAGCAATATCTTAAAGAATATTTATGCTACATATATAAAGTTGGATGTGTGTACGTTTCCTCCATCTTTGTGCTTTTTGTTTCGCTTCTGCTAAGATTAAAAGCTTAATGAATAAAACGAAATAAAATGTATGTATGTGTGCGTGTGTGTTTGTACAAAAAGCTTAATTTATGGTTTTTTGTGCTTTCGCTTTAGTATATATAAAGGGTTTTCTAATAAGAGGTTTCATTTTTGGAAATCCCTAAATATCTTGAATCGATTGTGGAGCATTTGCATATAGAGCTTATCTTTCACGTGGCTGCAACTTGTTTTGCAACATTGCGATTCTTTCATTGCTTGTGTGCCGTCTGATGCCTCTAATCGTAAAACCCTTTATCCAGATATATAGATACATAATTATTTGTGACATATACATTTACGATATAATGGCACGCGGAACGGTGGATCATAAGTCATGCGCGCAATACACATACATTTTTAATATTGCGCGGCTGTTAAAAAAGCTTTAATCGTTCGCAGAGGTGTATCAGAGTTATATACATTATATACAGATTTTATAGCACGTATCTTGTTTTATATATATATATATATTATATAATATATAAATATTCATTAGGAGCACATTTAAAAGTAATCAACCGCACAAAATAAAACGATATACAGCAGCTATATGTACGTCATAAATCGTTTTTCGGTTATAAATTTCAGAGTGTGCAGGAATTAATAATAAAAACGTTCAACAATTTATTAGCACACAATAACATAAAATTCGCTAGATATATGTAATCTCATATCTATATATATATATATACTCGTGCTCTCACAGCTATATTATATAAGATAAATTAATTACATCTGTTGAATAAATTTTCTAATGAAGTAAAGCTAACCAACTTATGTACACCCCACATATTATATATGTATGTATCCCGGCCCACCCTTTTATTATATATATAATATAATAATTCAGTATTATCTTCACTATATATAAAGTACAGACGAATCTTAGAGTATATATATAAAAATGTTCATCTTGATAACATCATTAAATGATTTATTATGTAAATTTTACCATTAATTATTTCATCTTATCGCAGCTATATAAGACATATATATAGTTCGTATGTCTATGTATGTGTATATAAAGCTGCTGCTGTAAAATGAAACGAAATCACGTAAATCGAAATTAATCAATTCAATTTGCCACCCTCAATTTGCCGACAACACAATATCATCTCTATATATCGAGCCACCACTCCCACCGTCGAATAACAATTCAAAGTGAATTTTTTTTTATGTATTCACGTTTTCAAGTGGATATAATATGAAGATAATTGCTCGCGAATTTGTGTCTAGTTAGAATACCGATGAAATATGTTTTATGCTGAGATTATAATCTTGCCGAACACTTAAAGAACAATTAATAAAATATTTCAATTAATCATGAGAGTGTATTGTGGAGTGATCGAAAATACTTGGCACACATTTCTTCCCAGGATTGTCAGAATTAGTTCCAAATCGTTTTGAAGTTTGAGGCTTTGTTGTGCAACCAAACAGTGAATGAGAGCGGGCTCACTTTTTGACAACAGCATCAAAAAATGGTTCAGAGGTGAAAATGGTTCAAAAGATGTAGGCCAGCTTCTCGTTAAGCCCCCCTTACAAAATATTTCGCCTTACGACAAGTATAGGGGTGGATAACCACGTCAGCTTTAGTTTCCATAAGGCAACGGTTTTCGTTGCCGACAATGTGACATTGGGTACGAATCCACATGATTATTACCTTATTGTTACAACCAAGTAGGCTCGACAATTTCTTACAATCCCAAACCAGTTTAGAGCTAGTTCGAGGATTGTTCACTGAATTAACTCAGAGTTTTACTATCCGTAGGTCCCCAAACTGCCAGAAATTCTCAAATCACGCGATGGATAGTAGTAGCTAAAGCTAGCACCCTGTTCAGAGACAGAACCTCCTGAAATAAATACAGAGGAAATATACCATCATGACCGACAGATATGACGGGTTCGAAATAGAACAAGCTCCTACGTAAGACCTCATGAGTCATGAGTGACTGCACCAATATTGTCGGATGCAATGGGTTTAGTGCCTAGAAAATGGGTAGTGAGAAGGTCCCAGATAGTTCCGTTTTAGAGGAAGTAATCATACCATTGGGTGGGTGAATAAAGTCTACAACTATTATTCCTGCTCAGCGACGTGTTAAGTCTAACTACAGTGATGTTCTTAATTCTTTTTTGTACACCGTTTGTGCAGCAATGTAGCTACCCTAATCAGTCTGAGGATTAGATCTTCTTGCTTTATTCTTTAGCATTCTGGACGCTTTCATTAACCGTTTTAGAGAAGAGCACCAGAAACGTCTGTTGCTAGTTATTTTTTTGGAGATAAGTGGACACGAAATCTCAGACGCAGTTGTGATTTGTTAGATAGTGCAGAAGCCTGCAGTTCTATGCCCACAGACGAACGAATCATCATAGGTGATTTGAGTAAAGAAACAAGAGAATGTTTCCCAGTTGGTAAGCTTCCTATTATGGTAAGGTTTAAGCGATTTTCTTTACAAAGTAGGCTCACATCCAACTTTAAGAATATCCAATTCAGAAGAATTTAGATAGTTTAGCAGGGCAGAACCTCTATCGTTAACGTTAATACTTTCCCATAGTGAGTGATGTTCATTAGCATCATTACTCGTTCTAAGAGGAATGTTTTGAACCTTACACAAGCTTAACTTTAACACAAGCTTACGAGGTATGTGAAATCCTCAGAAGGTGGTGGAGTAGCGGAATCATATAGGGAAATATACTGAAGCTTGTAACAACTTCAGTTTGAGAGTTGAGAGTAATATGAAGCGTGTAATGCTTTAAGTAAATTTTGAATGTATGTGTAATTCTGAGTTGTTCCTTGTATCTTGTAATATTTTTATTAATTAATTGTGGCGTGAGATAATTTAATTGTATTTGTTGGAGTTGCTCAAGAACGCCACAAAAAACGCCACAAATACGTAAAACTGCAATATTATTGGAACTACACTCCTGAATGGGAGATACATTGATATTCTTCGAGATACATATGCACGCTCTGGTTTTCGCGCTAGAATTTTGTCACCGGGAGTATTTAGTCCAGAAACCGAACCATCAAGAAGGTACGGTTCCTGAACTAAGCATGTTAATGGCGAGCTTTCGAATATGTCATTTTCTGATGAAAAATTTTCTTGGTGAAAAAAACGATCGGTTTGGTTAGAATGTAAATCAAAATACTTAAATAAACATATATAGGATACATTCGCATACCGAGATTTTTTTCCAGATACTTTCAGTGTGTTATACAGTAAAGGCTGCGCTGCCACAAGGGCGGAATGATTATTTGGTACGACCAATAAATTAAAAAGAAAGCCACAAGTGTTAAAACTTCCTTCTCGAAAAGGGCTGCAATATGCCTTCCTCGATACGAATTTCCATATCTGATACGAATTACATCCGGCATCAGTTCTCAAATGACTATGTAAAATTTTCGTCTAATGATTATAGTCAGATCATTCGCGTAGCATCTACAGACTTATTTTTGTAGACATACCTTTATGGCCTTATTGATAATCGTTCCGTTACCCAACCTGGCTGTAATAATTCTCGTTTTTAACATGGAGCGAATCGTAGGCGGTTCACACACTTTCGACCCGCTGCCCTTTCTATCGATTCTATAGGAGGTATTGTCAAAAGTGCTCGTTTTCAGTGATAGTTTTCTTGAGTTTGATTACTAACCAGCACTGACTAGATTTATCAGTTTTATTTGCAATTTGATTTCAATTAAGCAGGTTCTTTACATGAGTAACCTACAGGTTCGGGCCTAGGGTCATAGTGGGAAAATAGTTTTTACTTACCATTGCTTAAAAAGCTACCGTCGAAGACAACACTATCTACGCCTGAAGTCTTTAATGACTAGAGAAATATTTCTTTCCAAAACAGTGTTTTTTCACTTGTCTTACATGAATTTTTAGCGATCACCTTAAATTGCACTAATCTTCATATTAAAATGTGCAGGAGAGCTGAGAAGCAAAACTCGGTCGGAATAAAGTTTCTAGGAGCGAGACTGGAAATATCAATTAAATAGGTAAACCGGAAACCAGTATTAGAATAGCTGATTTGGGAATTAATATCCCAACATTTATAGCTCTGTAGATTTCCCGGTAAATGTTATGTTCACGAGAAAATTCTTAAGTTGGTTCTGAAACAAAAAGAAAAAAAACTAAACTCGAAGTTCTTTAGTAGTCAATTTCATTTCGAGCGGCACAAGGTATCAGTTTAAAGCCACCTCCCAATAGCTCAAAGAAATCATTGGCAAACTTAAGTTGTTGGAAGGAGCAAAGCTCAAAATGATCGTAATCGTATCCATATTGTGTTCTGAATCTTCCCCAACAGTGCTAAACGGCCATCAGATTGCCTTTTGAATCGTATCAGGATCCAAAAATATGGATAAAAACATCAAATTCGATTTAGCAGATTTTTTTTCTGATCCCCACTTCGTACATATGTGTTGATCTAGAACTTTCTCGCCATAGGAAGAACGACGTAAGGCTGATTGGTCAATAAGCCTTTGTTTCGGTATCACGTGACCCTCCTTTTGGTATAAATACCAAAATAACTTTTCTCTATAGTTTATGAAACTTCTTATAGGTGTAGGGTTTTCTTATAATTTGGACTAGACTGAAAAGAATCTCCTTAACACCTTTCTGGAATACCATCTTATCCAAGATATTTGGATGTCCCTAAGCCCAAACAGACCTTACTAGTAATACTAGTAATGCAAATCCTACCTAAGAGACTCCAGATCCAATATGCCGCGCGTAATCTAGGGCACCTGGACAATTGTAGGAGTTGTTTTCTTTCGGTTTTCAGTGAAGCTTGCATCCGTCTATTGGAAAAAGCTTATTTCATTGGAGTAATTTTTTAAGGGGAAAAACATTGATTCTCACACATAAACTGCTTCAGGTTGCTCTCTTGGATCTACTCAATTTAAGGTTGTACTCTTCTCAATTTTTTACGTATTGTAGTTTTGTTTGCACTCCATTCCACCAAGAGTGCGCCTTGTTGGAGTACCTTCGTCGCACAAGACAGATATTCTCGTAAGTTGTGTACTCGGTTGAAATTGGTCCCTCTGAAGACTCGGTGTTCCTTGCAATAGAATGTACATCTGCTTCGAATAGTACCTTGTATATAGGTTCCGAATCGGGCAGCTTTGGAATTCTAGCATCTTACTTGTCTCTTTTCCCAGTAAATTAACCATTGCGAGGACTCTAATGTTAAGAGAAAATTCATTAGATTCATCCCATACTCATATTAAGTTCATCAAAGTATCATATATTATAACATCACTTGATTAATCGCCGAATGCTACATATTTATACTTCGCATACCTTTAATTTGTCGCCAAACGAATCATCTTACCGGATACATTCTGAGACCGTAAATTTTTGTTGCTGTAGAAAGTCTTTTCCAGATTCGTCCAGCATATTACCGCTACTCAATGAAGTTGAATATAGGCTGCGCTGTCATTTCTTCAGTTTTAGGCCACCATACTACCGAAACGTGTCTCAAGGGTAGAATAATCGTTTGGTATGACCAATAAATTATTTCAGGTTGCAAGCCGCAGGTTAGCCGCCCATGGAGTGTCTGGCAGACCTAATGTTCTTTCGTGGTCTTATTTTAAACCTAAAGTATTTATTGCTTCCAATTTAGTTTTTTATTCAAGATACCGTCTAGATATTTGACTTCCTAAGATAAAATTATAATCGTATAATCGTAAATTATAATTGTATCAGTGATTGTTTGGGCTAGGGTAAGTGCTTTAGGATGCTTACCACTCGTTTTCATGGAAGACAGTGTAAAAGTAGGTAAATCAAAAATCTAAACAATTCGATCAAAACCATAGGACTTTGTAACGACACGATTGTCCTTGTTCGCACATGCTTGCTTTTCTTTTCTGCTTTCCGAGTTATCAGGGCGGGGAGGGTATTTCGGAACAATCGTTATCGCCATTACAGATAAACTGTATCATGTGCTTGCAAAAAAAATAAAGGAAAACCATCATGGAAAACCATCGTCGCAGCCACTACCTTATCAACTCGCAAATTTCCTTCCCCCCATTATCGACACAATTTAATATCACATTCCAACACAATTAAAAACAATATAAACTTTAATTATAGATTGTAGCATAATTATTAAATCAATTAACGTATAAATTACAATTCTTACATTTACTAAGATAATGGAAAAATTTTATATATTTTAAATATGTATATACGTATAATATATAAGGTATAGTCAACCATATATCGTACTATCAACGCAAATTTGTAAAATATAATGTACATTCAAAGAAAAATATATAATGAATATAATGAATTTAGAAACGTGAAAATTTTACCAAAAAAATAAATTAACTCACCCGATGTCCAGAGCTCTGTGACGAAGGAGTTAACTGAAAAAAAATTTATAACCAATCGGTCGGATACCGTCTCTAGGTAACCGCACCAGATTACGTTTTACTCGAATACCACTTTGATCAGTGATCACTATTCTTATATAACCATATATACTTTTCAAATGCACATAATTACCGCCACGTTTTCACTTGTTTACATATACATATAAAAAAAATTATACAAATAAATAATATTTATAAAGAAAATTAAATGTAAATTAATAAATTAGAAAACAAAATTTGGAAAAATTAAGATTTGAATTATTATTTTTTTTTTCTACACGAGCACACGAGAATTTTTCTTAGAGCTTTTGCTTAGAATTAATATAACTTCTGAGTTATCTATATATTTTTTTTCTTTTTCATCTATACACTGCAATTAATCATCCCCACATTATTGGTGGCGATTGACTATCAGTTAGGTGGAATAGTCACTCCGTATTTCCAGATCTATCAACCGTATATGATCACCGCTAGTGTTCCTTAGTTAACAAAGTGTAATGTATAAATTTACATACACAACTTTTAACTCCATTGATAATCCATTTAGCATGGAATTTTGGTTATATATTGTTTACGAAAACAGCAACTAACACAAAAACAAGAGAAAGATTATGAAATAGAGCCACACAACCGATATTAAAATATATGTACCTACTTAAGCGTCGTATCAGTTTAAAACATGCGCTTTGGTTGTTCACCTTAGTCTCGTTCTGCTCGGAATGAAAGATTATTACTAGTAGGTTGTACTAGAATTTTATTGTTTTATGGTTTTTTCTGAGTTGTTTTTTTTTTTTTAAAGTGCAGTGACTACTTTATGGTACAATGACCATATTCACAAAGAAATTGTGGGTGGGAAATTTTTTTGTAACTCGAATATGGTCTCAAACGACTATTTATCAGTCATTTAGGCGATCTCATTAATCAAGATACACTTTTTGGTGTGTTAAAATTCGTTACACCACAACTTTGTTTAAATGGTAGATTTGAAAAAATGCATATTCAAACAAAGATGAAAAACAAATTTTT
The DNA here is from genome assembly GCA_963932295.1 of Tipula lateralis. Classification (NCBI taxonomy): domain Eukaryota; kingdom Metazoa; phylum Arthropoda; class Insecta; order Diptera; family Tipulidae; genus Tipula; species Tipula lateralis. The sequence goes on along the minus strand of OZ010737.1, from coordinate 175,408,254 downwards.
TTATTTTTTTTTTTATTTATTTATTTTTTTTTTTTGCGTGTGAGTGTGAGAAAATATATATTCTTTACGTCATTTTTTTATGTCTTTGCAGTGGAATACTCCAAGTAGTTTTCCAGCCTCGTTTTCAATTTCATAGTTAACATGACCTACTCGGCTACGTATTCTAGCTTTCTTGAATTTAGGAGCAAATTTAGAACAAAAATACGTTCCTGCTGTACTTTGAGGGTGTTCCTTAATATAAACGATTTCTCCGGGCTCAAATGTGATATGTCTGGTATGTAAATTGTAATAACGTGCATATTTTTCGTAGGCAATAGTTAGATTTTTACGTACCTCTTCATGTAATGCTTGCATTCTGAGAGGCATGTGATTCACTTCAACTTCATTTTCATTCAGACAGTGTATGTTACGCAGAAGATTGTATTCGTTTCCATGGTTAATCCGGTGATATCCAAACAACATAAAATGAGGAGAAAAACAGGCAGATTCGTGTATTGAATTACGTAACGCGGCTCCTATTTCACCCAAATAAACGTCCCAAGTTCGATGGTCGGTTTTCACATAAGTTCTTATGGCCGCTAATATCGAACGATTTACTCGTTCGGACGCATTTGATTGGGGTGAATAGAGTGCCGTTCTAATATGGGTCACGCCAAATTCTTGCAATAGTATTCGAAATTCATTACTGACAAACTGGACACCATTATCGGAATGGATAACTTCTGGTATTCCATAGACTAGGAAAACTTCATTTCGAATGAATTCCGATATTTTAGTAGCAGTTGCTTTAGTTAACGCTTTGAGGATAACGAATTTGGTAAGCTTATCTAGTACTATTAATATAACAGTATTTCCTGCTCTAGAAATCGGATATGGACCCAAAAGATCGACGTATAATTTTTGAAAACGACGTTCAGTGAAGTTAGTTTGTCCCAACGGAGGTCTCATGGTCCTATTTGCTGCTTTCGTGGTTTTACACATATCACAATTTAAAATAAAGTCCTGTACTTGTTTACGCATCCTTGGCCAAAAGTAAAATCTACGCAGGCGTTCCAATGTTTTTTTATTCCCACCATGTGAGGCCGTAGGTTCACAATGTTCTTGAGAAATCAAGGTATTTGTCATATTACAAGGAATACATAACTTCCATACTGGAATATCCAACAATTCGCTGTTCCGATTTGGTTCGAGCCTTATGTACAATTTATTATCCAGGATTTTGTGATTAGGATAATTAATCGGCTGAGCTCTAATTTTGTCAATCATATTTACATAATCTTGATCCATGAAATGAGCAGAAGTTAAATCGATGGCACTTATCATAGGACGATTACTATTCAGTTCTTCCAAGGTGTCACAAAAAGCCCTCGATAGCGCGTCGGGTACTACATTTTGCGATCCCTTTTGATGCTCAATTACAAAATCAAACTTTTGCAATTTGAGGCTCCAACGGGCGAGACGTCCACTCAAGTCCTTCTGCGACATGAGCCATTTAAGACTTGCGTGGTCCGTTACTATTGTGAAATGAAATCCTTCAATGTAAGGACGAAACTTCTCGACACTGATGATAGCAGCAAGGCACTCTAACTCGGTTACACTGTAGTTTTTTTGTGCCTTGTTGAGCTTTTGGGAAATAAAGGATATTGGTCGTTCATTACCCTCCTCATCCATCTGGTATAATACTCCTCCTACGCCATCGGTACTTGCATCACAACGAATGTGAAATGGTTTTTTGAAGTTAGCGTTTATTAAAACAGGGGCGGTTATAAGAAAGGTTTTAAGTTTAGTAAAGGCAGTTTCGGCTTCATCATTCCATTCAAATTTTTTCGTTTTCCTTAGTAAATTTGTGATTGGACTGGTGATTTCGGCGTAGTTTGGGATGAATCTTCGATACCACCCGGCCATTCCCAACAGTCTTCTTGTTTGTTTGACCGTAGTAGGGCTTGGAAAATTACATATGGCCTCTACTTTGCCAGGGTCGGTACGAAGACCATGCTCGCCAACTAGAAATCCCAAATATTTAATTTCACGCATCATAAATTTACTTTTAGAAAGATTAATGCTTAGACCCGCGGCCGTTAAAAGTTTTGCGACAGTCTCGAGCAAGTTAAGATGTTCTTCAACTGTAGGTGAAATAATAAGCAAGTCGTCCAAATATATAAATACTCGATCGTGATATTGATACGGAATAACTCTATTCATTAGACGGCACATTGTTTGTGGCGCGTTACATAAACCAAACGGCATCACAGTGAACTGGTAGAGGGGCCTACCAGGAACTGTGAAAGCCGTTTTGTCACGTGAGTCAACGGAGAGCGGAACTTGCCAAAAGGCATCTTTTAAGTCTAAAGAAGAAATATATTTAGTTTCATGAAGTCGACTTAATAATCCGTCTATAAGTGGAAGCGGATAAGCATCCTTTATTGTGACTGAATTCACCTTTCGGGAGTCTAAACATAGTCTATTTTTGCCGGGTTTCCTTACCAATACTACAGGAGAGCACCAAGCACTGTTGCTTTCTTCAATTACCCCTAATTGAAGCATACGATCTAATTCTTCGTACATTAAGTCTTGTATCGCGGGTGACACCGGATAAAAACGTTGTTTGATTGGTTGTGTTTCGCCGACATCGATTTTGTGTTCCAATACTGAAGTTTTCCCTAAACCATGTACTTCAAATGATAGAAATGAGCTTTTAACAGATTCGAGTTTTTCATTATGTTCTTTCGTTAGTTGATGTTGATTTATCTCATGGGTTGGTTGTTTCATTTTAACCGAGCTAATAACATTGGGAGCCAAATTAAAAAGTGACCAAAAGTCAACTCCAAGATAAAGACTATTTTCCAAAGATGGGACAATGTAGAGTCGCATTTGATGAGTGAGGTTTGAAAAAGTTACAGGCACTTCGACGAAACCGATAATTTTATTTGAAGTACCATCCGCTGTTTTAATGAACGATTCAATTGGTTTTAATTTAAGGTGTAATCTATCTAATAGACTCAACGCATCTTTACCAAGAAGGCTGATAGATGCGCCACTATCCAGTAACCCAATAACTGGATAACCGAGAATATAAACAGTCGTATGAGGTCGCGGATCGTGTTCACGCTTTATGATAGTCGAACTACAAATTTTATAAAACAACTTCCGCTTTCTCCAATAGGTTCTGGTACGTTCTGATTTCTGACTACGACCACGCCCTTGAATAGAACTTCTCGGTATACTACTTGTATTGACTTGAGTTGAAGGAAATGTGTGATTTATAGACGAATGCAATGACTGGTGAATATCCTGAGAATTTACTGATATGTCCCCGAACGAGTTATCCCAGGTTTTACTGCGTTCGGTTTGAAGTTTGACGATGACTTATTAAATTTAAGACAGTTTGTGCAGTTAGGTTTTCTGACTCCCGAGGTACCACATCCGAAACAAAATATTTCTATCAAATCTTTGGAGCAATCCTGGTAGCGATGGCCTAGGTCTTTACAGTTCCAACACACGGGTATTGACGATTCCATTGCATTCACTGTTTGAATTTGGTTATTGACATTAGTTTGCTGAGTTCTTGCTGGTTCTGAAAGCGATAATTCTTCCATCATCGGCTGTTCGTTCATACTGCTAACTGATTTGGGATGATTTTGACCATCTCTAACCGATCGAGGATCAGTAGTAGAATTTCCCCAAAGTCGTTCATATCTCTGACATATACATCGTAAATCCTCTATAGTTTTGAAGGAAGCTTGAAGAGTAACTGATTGTAAAGCAGGTTGCATATTATCACGAATAATGTCCAATAACTCAATCTCTGCAAAGGGTTCACTTAACCTGCCGTTTAAACTTTCCATTTCTAATGAATATTCGTTAAAGGATTCGCGGTATTTTTGTAGGCGTCTCTGAATAAATCGTCTGGTCTCTTTCTCTGACTCATGACTGGAAAATCTTAAAAGTAGCGATCGTTTCAAATCTTCCCAGATTATATTAGGATTCTTTCTCTCGTATGTCCACAACCATTTTTCAGCAGAGTCAGTAACAAAACTGTGAATGAGAAATGGAAGTTTGTTGACGGGATAGTTATCACGTTTTGCATAGGTCTCCAATCGAAAGACAAAATCATGCACATCCATTCCGTTGTTATGGCCATTGAACGATAGTTTCCATTTTGGGTGATATGGCCTAGAATATGTCTGCTTTACTGATTGAATGAATGCTGTGCTTTCGGAATCTGATCCTTCAATTTCTTCCGTTTGGATACATTTAGCAGTTGATGATTGGTTATGAGGACGACCAGATCCAACCGCTTTCCATAAATCTTTTACCACGGTGGTCGCTATAACCGAAGGTGAATCTGATTTAGTAACGGGTGTTGGCTCAGACCAGATACTAGAAGTTAGTGTTGGTTTTGGATTGACGACTAGTGGATTATATTCAAACGACCGTGATGAATGATTTTTCCGTATAGGTTTAAGTCCTGCAGTAGGACTAAGTTTACTGGTGGAAGGTTCAATAGGACTTGTAATTTTCATTAATCGTTGTTGTGAGTCATACCTCAACTTTTTAAACTGGTCCGATGGATTATCAATATTTGTTTGGTCACCAAATGAAGACTTAAGTCTCTTCAGACGACGAGTCCAGTGTATGGAACGATAATATACCTCTTCTAATAAATCCGTTGGAGGATTATTACTATATGAATTAAGAGCTTTTTGCAATCTATTAATAATTTCAAGCGCTAAGCAAATCTCAGACCCTGGATCCACGAGTATGTGAGAAAATTTTACATCGCATATTTCATTTTCTAAAATTTCTCTGATCAAACTTTCCGCTCTTGGACTATTTTGATCAATGTTTCGAATGATACATTCCACCTCTAACTCTTGAACTGTTAAATAATCCATATATTTATCCCAGTCCATGATTGAAGAATGGATTGAATATTAACTATGAAATCGAAGCGAGTAAGTGTTTATGTTTAAATAAAGTCAAGATAAAGAAATTTTGTTATCTTGCAGAATACGGATTAATCCGTTAAAAAAAAAACTCAAAAATGTTAATAATTAATACTAAGTAACAGTTAGTTAGTCAACAATAAGAAAGAATAATAATCCAAAAATAAATAAACATGAAAACTTAATTTGTCCTTATATTTTAACTAAGAACGATAATTATTTAAATAAGGAAATTTAAGGTTTTTATTTTTTTATTTTAATGTGCAGAATATCAATAATTTTGGGAAGGAAAGAAATTTCGAAGCCTAAGGATGGTTTGACGATGGAATCCGCTTTAAATATAATTATAAAATTTTTGTTAAACTACTTAAGGGAATACTATTAATCCAAAGAACGATGTAATTTAAAGAAAACATTGAACTCGATGAGATATAAGGAAGTCATCCCTATTCAATCATAGATTCTGAATAACTTTAAGAATCGTATTGGAAGAATTGACCCGATGAAAAAAATCATTAATAAACCAAAGTAAATTATATAAATGTATATTAAGAACAAAATAAACTAAATGTTTCCAATTAACTCCTTCCGCTAAAGTAAATAGGAAACTCAAAATCATACGCTGAGAATAACCGATTCTCGGCAAAATCAACCAACATAATCAAGTGAGAGATCAACTACATACAATACCGAAGAGACTCAATGGACGTTCGATTAGAAGTAACTGCTATCGAGTTTCTGAAACCTAATATTCATCTAGCGAGAAGCAAAGAATCTCTTTGAATCAATCGATAAATTTTCTTAAGATCAGAATTTGACGCAGTGTACCTAAAAACAATTTCAAAACAAAAGCATTGATTATGCCTAAAAAAAATTAACAAATTGAAATACAAGATACGATCTTGATAATCGTATATTATCATGGAGGGAAGCTCCGTGGATGCTGTGTTAGTGCGTTTTGACGAAATAACTCCATCAACAACAAACAATATATAAACCCTAAATTTTGTATACCACGCCATTTAGGTTGACCTAATCATGTCCCTATTTCGGCGCCATTTTCTGTAACGACACGATTGTCCTTGTTCGCACATGCTTGCTTTTCTTTTCTGCTTTCCGAGTTATCAGGGCGGGGAGGGTATTTCGGAACAATCGTTATCGCCATTACAGATAAACTGTATCATGTGCTTGCAAAAAAAATAAAGGAAAACCATCATGGAAAACCATCGTCGCAGCCACTACCTTATCAACTCGCAAATTTCCTTCCCCCCATTATCGACACAATTTAATATCACATTCCAACACAATTAAAAACAATATAAACTTTAATTATAGATTGTAGCATAATTATTAAATCAATTAACGTATAAATTACAATTCTTACATTTACTAAGATAATGGAAAAATTTTATATATTTTAAATATGTATATACGTATAATATATAAGGTATAGTCAACCATATATCGTACTATCAACGCAAATTTGTAAAATATAATGTACATTCAAAGAAAAATATATAATGAATATAATGAATTTAGAAACGTGAAAATTTTACCAAAAAAATAAATTAACTCACCCGATGTCCAGAGCTCTGTGACGAAGGAGTTAACTGAAAAAAAATTTATAACCAATCGGTCGGATACCGTCTCTAGGTAACCGCACCAGATTACGTTTTACTCGAATACCACTTTGATCAGTGATCACTATTCTTATATAACCATATATACTTTTCAAATGCACATAATTACCGCCACGTTTTCACTTGTTTACATATACATATAAAAAAAATTATACAAATAAATAATATTTATAAAGAAAATTAAATGTAAATTAATAAATTAGAAAACAAAATTTGGAAAAATTAAGATTTGAATTATTATTTTTTTTTTCTACACGAGCACACGAGAATTTTTCTTAGAGCTTTTGCTTAGAATTAATATAACTTCTGAGTTATCTATATATTTTTTTTCTTTTTCATCTATACACTGCAATTAATCATCCCCACATTATTGGTGGCGATTGACTATCAGTTAGGTGGAATAGTCACTCCGTATTTCCAGATCTATCAACCGTATATGATCACCGCTAGTGTTCCTTAGTTAACAAAGTGTAATGTATAAATTTACATACACAACTTTTAACTCCATTGATAATCCATTTAGCATGGAATTTTGGTTATATATTGTTTACGAAAACAGCAACTAACACAAAAACAAGAGAAAGATTATGAAATAGAGCCACACAACCGATATTAAAATATATGTACCTACTTAAGCGTCGTATCAGTTTAAAACATGCGCTTTGGTTGTTCACCTTAGTCTCGTTCTGCTCGGAATGAAAGATTATTACTAGTAGGTTGTACTAGAATTTTATTGTTTTATGGTTTTTTCTGAGTTGTTTTTTTTTTTTTAAAGTGCAGTGACTACTTTATGGTACAATGACCATATTCACAAAGAAATTGTGGGTGGGAAATTTTTTTGTAACTCGAATATGGTCTCAAACGACTATTTATCAGTCATTTAGGCGATCTCATTAATCAAGATACACTTTTTGGTGTGTTAAAATTCGTTACAACTTTTCAACGGGACTGGGTTCAAAACCTGCGAAAACGAAACAGTTTTTACAAAACAAAGGTTTCGGCATGCATATTGGCATGCTTCATATACAATTAGATTAGCTTGAATGGTCTCATTCAATCACTGAAACCAAAATACTAAAATCTTAACTATAAGTTCGATTGATCTGAATCAGTATTGTCAAACAAAGAATATGAGGCGTCACACATCGCTCTCATATACTATCATATACTATCTTACTGTCGTACTTTCAATCAAGGACTTCTGGCATTATATCAAAGAAAAACAGAAGATAACTACCTTTGTTGATGCTGACTTTTCATAGCTCAGAAAGATTTAAAAACGTTTGAGTGCTCAGAAAATCCAGCTGTTTAATACCTCAAAGTAGTTATGAGATAAACCTCCTTAGTGTGTGGAGGTATCATCCTATAACATCCTGCAAACTACAGGGTTGTAAAATAGGATCGGCACTACAACACAAAAGAGATAAGACTGGTAAAAATAACAGTTTTCAAATACAAGCAGGCTTAAGCCCTCAAATTACTAACGGTACTGGGTTCAAAACCTCAAATCACTAAAACAGATAAGCCACAGTCTTTTTCACAAATCCTTGAATTAGAAGTTATTAGTTTCAGAAAGCCGAATGTTTCATATAGTCTGTGGTAAGTTGCATCGTCCTAACGAATCCAAATATCGTGTATGGCTATTTCTTGAGCTCTGGGTTGCAAAATTTATAATCATGGCATGGTATAACGCTGTCCCTTGACTGTAAAGGTTGCTCTTTTTCGAAAAAATGGATCAATGTTTGGCGGCCCAAAATCCACCGAGATGAAAAAGGCTTCATCGGGAAAAAATAGTTCTCAGTAAAACAGCACATTTTGTTTTAAGCACTCCACGTCTCAATTAGCAAACCAGAAACTTTGCGAATGGTTATTTGAACTTTGTACGCCTTCATATCGATGTCTTTATGTAAAATTCTCGCATACCAAATTCCATTGAATGTTCATTTTTTGCGCACGATTGCTTTAATGGATGCTCAGAGTTGATTTTAATAGATGCTCAGACCTATTCTGAGCCACAGCTGTAACATTTTTGACTGTATGTGCACGTTTTGTTTTACGAACTCGCGAAAAATTTCTTTTTAGGCATTCAGAGGAGTTCTTATGAAAAAATCCGATTTCGAATTTTTTCCGATATCGAAAAATCCGAAACGCTGCAAATTTTCCTATTTTGAAATTGTTTGATAGAGTTTGTCAAATAGAAGCATGAAGTAAGCAGCTTAGCGTTTGGTTATTCACATGAAAATGCTAAATTTTTAAAAACACAAAATGAAATTCGTCTACTAAATAGCGATCGGATTTTGATCTACGAATTTCGGAAAATCAGTTATCGTTTTGCCTTTTAAGTTTTAGAATAGCAAATTTTTCGATATCGAATTTTCATAATAGCAAAATCCGCTTTCGAACACAAAATTAAATTCGTCTTTCAAATAGCAGTCGGATTTTGACATTCGATTTTTGGAAAATTCGTTTCCGTTTTATCTTTTAAGTTTCATTATAGCGGACACTTCGATATCGAATTTTCATAACACAAAAATCCGCTTTCGAACAAAAAGTGTTATTTGTCTACTAACTAGCAGTCGGATTTTGACTAACGATTTTCGAAAAATCTCGCTTTCGAACACAAAATTAAATTCGATTACCAAATAGCAATCGGATTTTGATCTACGAATTTCGGAAAATCAGTTTTCGTTTTATCTTTTCAGTTTCATAATAGCGGACTTTTCGATATCGAATTTTCAAAACACAAAAATCCGCTTTCGAACAAAAGGTTTAATTCGTCTACTAATTTTTTTTTTTTTTATTTATTTAATAGTACAATCTTATCACATGATAATTTATTACTAATGATCATAACGCACTTATTTGAAACAAATAAGTGAAGCGAGTTTGGGTTTACAAGAAATCAATATTCTGCTCCCAATAATGAATCTTTGTTTATTAGATGACTAGCTCATGCGGTTTAATTCTTTTAAGGCGTCTCAGTTCTTGTGTTATGTCAAGAAGTTGTATTGCTTCACTGTTAGTATTTTGCAGTAATCTTCTTTCATGTTGGATGGCAAATTCCTGGACCACTTCATCAATCCATTTAACATTAAGGTCGTTGTGTAATTCCTCGTTGGTAACGTAGCGGTAAGCATTTGTTATTGTTCGTAGAAATGTTGCGCAAACAGTTCTGCTTTTTCTTCATTACGTCGCACCCACTCTTCGTTTTTGTTCCTTATAGGTGGCACTTGGTTTATTGGCCTCTTGTATCTTTTAGTTGCTTTCCAAAGAGAATAATTTTTGTCAGCTTCAGGATCTAATCCTTTCAAATAATTTTCAGTGCAAGCTTCTTTGTGTTCTTTAATTAATCGGTTAACTTTATTACTTATCTGATTAAAATCTCTTTTGTCAATAATGTTTCTGGTTCTATGCCATATGCGTCTTTTCCTACGCCTTTCTTTTATCAGTTCTCGAATCACCAAGGGGTAATTAATCTCCTTTATGCCTTTCTCGCATAATACGGGTGTAGCCTCTTTAGCTGCTTCACGCATAGAGTCAATAAAATATTCAGCTTGTAATTCAAGTTCTTATTTTTTTTTCAGACTAACTTTTAACTCAATTAGGTTGTCCAGTTTCTCTCTAAATAATTCGACTTCAATGTAATTGGAGGTTACTCCTTTCGAAATATAAAAGTCAATCAAATCAGGAACCTTGTTGATGTCTGTAGGCCAGTAGGTTGGTTTACGTGATGAATGATATTCACAACCTGACATTTCTATTGCACTAAGAAGTTCTTTTCCTTTTCCTGGTGTTATGAGTCGAGATCCCCACGCAGTATGTTTCACGTTGTAGTCACCTCCTATAATAAACTTTCGTCCAAGTTTATTGAAAATGTTACCATATTGATTTCGTATGATATTATGTCTTGGTGGGCAGTAAATCGTCCCTAAACTTAGTTCTGCACCACCATGATTGATTGTTATTACAGTACCTTGCATAAACGGCTCTGTAATTTCTGCTTGTTGGAAATGTAGAATATTTTGTTTGATTAAGATTGCTGTACCCCCTCGAGCACGACCACTGGGATGCAATGTCCAATAGTATTAAATCCCGTAATTTTGATAAAGTTTTTCTCTGTAAAGTGTGTCTCTGATATTACAGCTACATCTTTGTTGTTGGTTCTTAGGAAAACATCTAGTTCTTGAGCTCTTGCATTAAGCCCATTAGCATTCCAGGTAATTATACGTAGGAACGTTCCAGTCATTTACTTGTTTTGTTTTAGCGGTTTGTTTGGTGGCTTGAAATTATCTTCCAATTTATCCACCCTATTAGTAAGCTGGCTGAAATTATGTCTCATTTCTGCCTGAAATTCGGTAAGCATTTTCATTATATTACTAATGGTTGGCTCGTTCATCACAGGTTTCTGCCTGATTTCTTGAATTAGATTGTTGTTTGAGGTGTTGGTCACCTGGGCGTAAGAGACCCCCTCTTTAATAGTATCATATTGTGGGTTTGGCTTTTGCTGTAGGCGCTCTACTACTGTTGTTATTCTTGGTAGTTGAGCATTTAACTTTTTCTGGTATACCTGGCATCCTTTGTAGCTAGCCGGATGACCTTTTTCTCCACACAATGCACAAGTTGGTATAACATTTTGTTGCTTTTGACATTGGATTGTTTGATGGTTCTCTGCACATTTAACACATTTGGCTTGTCTATTGCAGAAGTTTTTCGTGTGTCCTAACTGTTGGCAATTTGTACACTGAGGTATACCTTTTACCTTTTTAGGTGGTTCAATAGTCACCTTGCAATACAGCAAGTTCTTGATTTCGTATATGTCCTTATTGTTTTCCCCCTGAAACAGGTCTACATAAAACAATGGGAAATGTCTAATAATTTTCTCATTATTAACTGTCGACTTTTTATAAATGTTGATAATGTTGGCTACTTTATGGCCATGGTTCTCGATCGCCGCTTTGATCTCTTCACGATCAGTGGACGACGGTTAACCTCGTATTACAACTCTGTACCATCTTTCACTTTTGAGTTGATATGTATGATATTCCATATTATAGAGCGTACTGTCTTTGTTATTCGATTCAGTTACTTTTATTTCGCTAAGTAGATTTTTTATTTTACGATAGTCATTTTCGGACTGTGTTGTTATTTTGATATCGTTGTTAGATATTGCTTTAAACTGAGCAGGTTTTTCTGTCACTGATAATACTTTAGCTCTGAGTATATTAAAATATCTTACATTACTCACATTGATTGGTGGTGGTACGGGTTCCTTTTGGATTACCTGTTGTGGTTGCTTTGGTTTTTCAATTACTTGCAGTATAGATACCTCTGGAGATGGGGTTTTGCAGAGTCTTCTCTTTTTATTTCGATCTACTTTATTTTGTCTGGGTTGGAGTTCTTTCTCGTGTTCCTCTTCATCAGTAAAATATTCATTACCGAGGTTTTGTAAGCTCTGACTTCTATCATTGGCAGACATAGATGATTTCGGTTGTCTTTCTAGTGCTTCGATTCGCTTTTGCAAATTTACCATAAGATTTTGGTATTTATTACATTGTATTTCGTATTGGTGGCATTTTATCTAAAGTTCATTGTTCTGTTGCTCAAGCATGGCTAATTTTGATGTCATTTCACTGTCGTCTTGACGCTGACGGCGTCTTTGGGCTAATATTGAAGAGTTTTTTAGTTCTAATAGTGGTAAGGGGCTTATACTTCTATCGACTACTAAATCAGATGTTGGCTCATTGTGAAGTTCACACATCAGTGTTGTGCTCTCTGACGGTGGAGTTGATGGCCGTGTTCTTTGAAGTGCCTTACTTCTTCCACCAAAGGGCCATTTATTTATCCCTTGTTCCATGCTTCCAGTAGTACTAGGAAAAGGACCAGCCTGGTTGCCTACCGATGATTTTCTTTGGAATGCCGCGTTCTTCCGTTCAGAATCCGACATTACATTATTTATTTTTGTGTTGATGTGTTGATATTGCAATTATAATGACACAAAATCTAGGTCATTATCATTTTACACAGTATACACACTTAACACTTCACATAAAACATGAAAATGATATGCACAATATGCATAATATGTATAATGTGCACAGTAAAGTTTTTTATTTTTTTATTGTATTGTTTTTGTTTTTTGTAATAACTGTTAGAAAATACGTCTGCTCACTTTGAACAAATACTAAATCTACTACTAGCAGTCGGATTTTGACATACGATTTTCAAAAGTCCGTTTTCATTTTGTCTTTTCAGTTTCACACTAGTGGACATTTCGATATCGAATTTTCAAAACACAAAAATCCGCTTTCGAACAAAAAGTTTAATTCGTCTACTAAATAGCAGTCGGATTTTGACATACGATTTTCGAAAAATCTGTTTTCGTTTTGTCTCTTTAATTTCATAATAGTGAGCTTTTCGATATCGAATTTTCGAAAAAGTAAAATCTGCTTTCGAAAAAAAAAATTAAAATCGTCTCTTAAATAGCAGTCAAATTTTTACTTTTGATTTTCGGAAAATCTATTTCGTCTTGCCTTTAAATTTTCATATAGCGGACATTTCGATATCGAATTTTCAAAACAAAAAAATTCGGTTTCGAACAAAAAGTTTAATTCATCTACTAAATAACAGTCGGATTTTGACATACGATTTTCGAAAAAACTGTTTTCGTTTTGTCTCTTTAATTTCATAATAGTGAGATTTTCGATATCGAATCTTCGAAAAAGCAAAATCTGCTTTCGAAAAAAAAATGAAATTCGTCCACTAAATAGCAGTCCGATTTTTACTTTTGATTTTCGGAAAATCTGTTTTCGTCTTGCCTTTTAAGTTTCAGAATAGCGGACATTTCGATATCGAATTTTCATAAAAGCCAAATACTCTTTTGAACACAAATTCGTCTACTAAAAGCTGTTGGATTTTAACATACGATTTTCGGAAAGCCGTTTTCGTTTTGTTTCTTTAATTTCATAACAGTGGGCTTTTCGATATCGAATCTTCGAAAAAGCAAAATCCGCTTTCGAACAAAAACTGAAATTTGTCTACTAAATAGCAGTCGGATTTTTACTTTTGATTTTCGGAAAATCTATTTTCGTCTTGCCTTTTAAGTTTCATATAGTGGACATTTCGATTTCGAATTTTCATAATAGCAAAGTCTGCTTTCGAACACATAATGAAATATGTCTACCAAATAGCAGTTGGACTTTGACATACGGTTTTCGGAAAATCCGTTTTCATTTTGTCTTTCCAGTTTCATAAAAGCGAATTTTCGATATCGAATTTTCATAAAAGCCAAATACGCTTTTGAACACAAAATGAAATTCGTGTACTAAAAGCTGTTGGATTTTAACAAACGATTTTCGGAAAGCCGTTTTCGTTTTGTCTCTTTAATTTCATAATAGTGGGCTTTTCGATATCGAATCTTCGAAAAAGAATAATCCGTTTTGGAACATAACCTGAAATTTGTCTACAAGATAGCAGTCGGATTTTAACACACCATTTTCAAAAAATCCGTTTCGTTTTGTCTGTTTAGTTTCATAATAGCGGATTTTTCGATATCGAATTTTCATAATAGCAAAATTTGCTTTCGGATCCGATATCGTATTTTTCATAAAAGCAGCTTTGCTCTATATTTTCCAAGTAAATTTCTTCTAGGTTCGACAAAAGACTACCCACTTTGAATGTAAGTTTTCCACATTACACAATTTTGTCCAAGCATAAAGCAACCAATTTCGTAAATGTCAAACATTAAACTAATTTTGTGTCAGAACACAAATGAAGTAAGTCACACTCATAATAATCGGATGAACCAACCATTTTATAGTTTTTTCGACTAAGTTAATTTCACTTTCACAAAACCATGAATTTATGAGCTTCGGCTGCTCAGTTCAAAATTAATTGAACAGCATCACCCAGCAATCATGTAATGTGCGACACATTTCCCATCATAAGTGAAAACAAACACTTTAAGACTGTATATGATTTAAATCATTTGGAAAGTTAAACAACACATCAATTTCCATCACGAGGTAAACTTTATTTCCGTGTTTGAATAATAAAGCATCGAATATGAAAACAAAACCTTAAAAAAGCTCTACTTGAATATATTACCGATTTTTGAATGTTCGTGTCGCACATATCGTGCATCTTTTGTACATATGAAAATAATGTACGATTCTTATATCAATAATATACGATTTATATAAATTTTCAATCATTTCCACAATGATGTCATTCAATCAAAAAAAAAAAAAAAAAGCTACGCGAAGAAGTACATAACATACGAGTATACGTATCGAAATAGAGAAAACACCGATGTCATCTCGTACACAATACACCAGATAGATATGTATGTAAGTGTATAAATTTCCATATCATATGTACATATCTATACGAGTTCTCGAACATACAGTTATTGAAAATTTGTCATGTCATCATCGTCATCTCTATATTTATACACACATGAGTGTGTTCATATATAGTATACATGTATATGGAGAGCTTTTATATGGCGTATATATGGAGTATACGATCATCATCATGAATAATTTTGTTGATATTATGCGACCTTTTTTGTTCGTGGTGCTGCTCCTCGTACACATAACTACGAGTATATATACGAGTATATGGTTGGTTGTTGTTTTGGTGATTGTTGTTATCGTACAAACAAAATTCGATTGGCGTTCGTGTATACACAATTTTTCTTATGTCGTCGTATTATATAATAATATTATTATAAATGACGATATGAACCACCCAAAAGCCCAAAAAAAAAAACTCGAAAATAATCGTTACAATCAAAACTAACAATCGTGGCGCTCATATATTTCTTTCCGGCCATGTCATGTTGTACTCGTAAACACAAAACAACCGAACACACAAATGTTGGATACCATTTTTTATATTATTTATGCTTGCGATACAAAATACCGCGCCAAATACACGGTTAATACCTCACACCTATGTATGTATGTCTCTTTACTATATATATGTTCATAGTTGGTGTGCTTAGAATTGTTCATGATATGGCAAATATACATGAAATATTCATTTCAAATCACAAATATATATAAAAAAAAGCTCTGAGCTTTAATTTATATGAAGTACAGTGCTTTTTTATGTGCGGTGGTTCATATTGCTGCCGTTTATTTTATTAATTCACACAGCGATGGATTGTAAATCGATACTGGGTGGCATATTCTTGGTTGTACAACCAAAAACTTATACATGATGTGGTTTTATGATTTGATTTGAATTTATAATTTATAATCCGTGTATGTTGTTGATGGTTGGCACAGTGATTTTTATGTTTTACTTAAATAAACTTTTTTTGTGGTTGTATACGTCTTATATATGTGGTTGTTGTCTTAAAAGAAAAATATTATCTGTTATTTTTATGCATCCATCGTATTGTATCAATATTTACGATTATGTACGAGTATAAAATACAAGATTTGACCCACTTTTTCTAAATCTTGATTTGCTGTTTTATTTCAGTTCAGGATGGTTTGGCCAAGATTAAATAGAAGCACTATGGTGCCATCTGAAAATCGACCTAAAGTTATATAATCAGTTTGTCTTGAAGTTATGGAACATATCTCGAACTTCCTGTTAGAGTTCAGAGTTCATTGACCCATTTCCATGTATAGTTTTTACCAGCCATGGTTGGCTCATACACTTTCAACAATCTGTTTTCATCGGTTTCGATCTTGAAGTACCTCTTCAGACTCCCTTACTCCGAAAGTCAGCTCAGTGCGCAGAACGTGATCTTACTCGTTGTTTATTGTTTTCTTGTACATTCAAATCAAATTCAGGATCTCATGACTAAAAGAAGTGGTGTTTCATCAACGTTTAGAATCTGATACATGATCTGATCCATGATCAACTCTTTGTTCAATTTCAGCTTTATGATTTACAATCGACGGGAAGTATTTCCTAAAACAAAAAAAAAAATTTAGGAAAATTTTTAGGATATACTTCACGTATGTGCGTAGGAATGTGAAGTTTTTCCTAATCCTAATTAAATACGAATGTGTTAGTGTAAAAAATATTTAAAATCCTTATTAAACGAAACATATATTATGTAATAATTTATTTATTCATTATTATGATTTGAGTAAAATAATTCAAATGTGTTAATTATTGTTTTTAAATATGTGCCTTCTAATTCACCATCGTTCTATCTCAACATCGTTCTTTAGCTATCATACCCACAAATGAACTTTTAATACAGCATGTGGTCCTTCGTTTATCTCGATTCATAACTCGAGCTTTTCAGTAGCGACATTACAAGTATACGAAGGTATAGTTCGACTTCGTCACGCAAACGCAGTCGGGATCTTCCTGTATGACGAACAGCGGCTAGAATCCATTCAGAAGAAGTTCCGAAATATTTCCATTTGAGACAAAACTCGATAAATTCCTAATCGATTATAATGGGACTAGGCATGTAGGATAGAAGTGGAAATTTAAAATGGTTTTTCAAAAAAGCTCTAGAATATGACCACCTGGGATTGAACTCAACCATTTCTTAATCGATTATAATAGAAGTGGGTATGTTTTGACCGATTTTGATAGAATTGAATATATTTGAGGGAAATGAGATTGGAAAATGTTTTTTAGGCAAAGTTCTGAAATATGGCCACCTGGGACAGATTTCGAATATTTTTTAGCCGATTATGATGGAATTGAGTATGTTGGATGGAAATAAGATAGAATAAAATGATTTTTGGAAGAAGTTCCAGAGTTTGGCTACTTGAGACGAAACTCGGCTATTTCTTAACCGATTATAATAGAATTGTGTATGTTAGATGAAAATGGGATTCCAAAATGATTTTTGGAAGATGTTCTGGTATATGAACACATGGGACGGAGCTCAATTATTTCTCAACCGATTTTGATGGATTTTGTTGTTGGATGGAAAAATGGTTTTTGGAAGAAGTTCTCAAATATGGTCACCTGGGATAGAACTCGGTCATCTACTAACCGATTATGATAGGATTGGGTATGGATGGAAATGGTATTATAAAATGAGTTTTCAAAAAGCTCTGCAATATGGTCAACTAGGAGCTTGACCATTTCCTTATCCATAAAATAAACAAATAAATATAAAAATAATAACATTAGCAACTTCGTGTTGCATATATTTTGATGATTCATGAACTTTAATTCAATGTTACGTAGCTCTCCGTTTTTGGTTTTGATTTCTAATTTGAGATCTGCTGCCTTTTTTATTATTCGTTGTTAAAGATCTTAAAACAAGGCCTCGCCAACTAGTTCAATTGAATTTAATGATTACGATGATATCGCTGTTACCAAGAAGTCGCTTTAACTCATAATTCGAACGAATCCGATAATAGTCTTCCACAACTTAAATTTAATCAAAAATGAAACGAATGATCTTCATTTTAAGCGTAGATAAGATTTTACAATCATAAGAGGTCAGGGTTCAGTTCTCGTTTTAAAAGCCTGCGCAGGTGTTAAAAGTTTTTTATAATGTGCGAGCTGCTTATACGACGGCGACTGATGTTTAGGTAACCTTTATTTTGGGAATTTATGTTTGCCTGAATATTATGTTTTGATGTTGTAATGTTTTAGAAACACACTGAAACATAATGATTTTAAGTTGGATTTATTTTCTTTTGCTTCAAAAGCTCGTCGCATTATCGTTTCCTTCAATACCTCTAGTATACTTATTTTGATTTCGAACGCATCATAATAGGGGTAATAGTTCATGAGCAAAACTAAAAATAACAATTGTTTTCTTTTATCCATAAACAATTTCATTTTTGATTGTGTTATTTTTCATAATATTGATTGCCAATGCATTAACCTTCTGATAATTTACGCTTATGTTAGTCCATAACTTAAGTAGACCTGTCGGCAGAAATATTGAATTCTTCATAGCCAAGTAATTATTTAATTTGGAGTGCACCGCTAGAGATTTGATTGATGTTTAACAAATAAAACCAAATGGAGGTGTGTATTGTTGTGGCCAACACCCGACTTTCTTTTACAAATGTATCTCGAAAACACCACACTTCATTGTGTTATGATAAAACTGTCTTTTAAAATCGAAAACCATTTACCACACCGACTAAACGGCACGTGTCTATAGGCGTACGTTCTCGATTTGACTATTGCGTAAGGTAGGATATCAATGACGAACTGCTAAAGAATTTAGAGAGCTTCGGATTTAGATTTCAAAGATTATAAACAACCCATTTAAGACGAAGTTTAACTTCAAAAAACCAACAAGGTCAACCATTGCTGCAAATTTAATTATTATTGTTAGAACTAGAAAATCTCCTACGGAAGCTGCAACTGATGTTTACCTCGTTTACTGATGTTATATATCTCGCATCGTATAGAAAAGCTTAAGTATGAAGTTTTATTCCGAAGAGAGCTTTGATTTAAAACTGCAAAAATTAAGCAAACTAAAGGTTTTATACTCAAAACTCATGTCATTTTCGTAAAATTCAAAATATGATCTAAACCTAATTGTTTTGAAATTTAATATACAAACTTTTAGTTTCTAATAGTTTTCTGGTAAATGCTATATACTTCCCGCCGTTTAGTATAATCGGAAAACTCGGAAAACCCGTCTCTTTAAATATATGGTAATGTCTTCAAATATCCTTAATCCTTACTACCAGAAGCCCTACTTTTTGACAATTTTATTTGATTTTTCGTTTGCATAGGTCTAGATCTACTCAAAAATGTTTGTTGCTATAGTTCCCGTCGTTTAGTATAATCGGAAAACTCGGAAAAACCAATTTTTTTAAATACATTTTTTTTTGTTAAAATATTATTATTTTGTTATCTTTATAAATTGTGATAATTTTTCCAATGGGCAGTTGTCAAAAATCTTCCAATGGGATAACAATTACCCGTTTTTATGTAGTTTTCGAATATGTTTTGTATTACGTATTTTCAAATACATATATACATTTTTATTATTGTTTTTGATTTTAGGACTAACTTTTTTTTTAGGAAATACTTCACAACCGTGATTTACAAGATTTATGATTTCAGAAGTAATCGCAGAAGAATAAAAGCTTGATTTGCCAGCGGCAAGGTAAACAAATAAATCCTTCTCATCACTCCTTGAAACGTGTGACGCTCATCACGCCTTCAAGCATATGGTTACCACTTTTAATTAAATCTATGGGTAAGATGCGTAAACGGCCATTACCGCGTCTCAACTGAGACGTAACGAACCATTTTAACGTATTGGTGCACATTCCAGGTGGTCAGCCCAACGACTGTTGTTGCGCACGATCGCTTTTTATGTCATCTGGGCATATTAATTGCGTTTTGGTCTTAAAAACCAGACATCAAATTTTTGGCTTTGACCCACTGGCTCAACTAGTGGACGCAGGACCCTGCGTTGTGGGCTTCAAGTTTCGAGGAATAGCAAAGCCAGAACGAATCTGGTTTTGCTATTCCCTGAAACTTGATGCCGTGTATTGTGAGCCCTGTTGGCTTTTCTCAGAAGAATGAAAGACAACGGACAACTGGCGTGAACGTGGTGTCAGAAAATAGCCAACAACATATTTTTGCTTGTTGTATTTATGTAAAATGGCGACACAATTAAACCATTGATAACGATATAGAAGAACAAATACGATACGAATCAAAATTTTGGATGCAAGTCCTAGAGCGAATAGTAAATATAACATTATCACTATGTAAAAATTCTTTGGCTTTTCGTGGTCATCGTGAAACATTTGAAATGAATATAATGGCAAGTTTTTAACCCAAGTTCAACTTTTAGCTAAGTATGATAATGTAATGAACCAAGTTATAAATATGCCAAATGGATCTGTAAAATATTTAAGCCATCAAATTCAAAATGAAGTCTCGTACATTGTCTTGCAACACATTTAAGAAATACTCTTACTGCTGATATTAATAGACACAAGATATTACTAAAAATGATCAACTCAGTCAAGTATTTAGATACGTCAAAATTATTGAAAATGAAAAAGATGAAGCCAAATTAATTGAAATAAAAGAAGAAACGAAATGCTTTACACGATATCAAAATTGGAGAACTTAGTAAAAAGGGCGCTTCAAAAATCTACAATATTCGAAGATCTACTCTAAAGTTTAGACTGGGGTGTAATTTTTCTAAAGTACGACCAGGCCCGCCTACAGTACTTACAAATGATGAAGAAGAATGAATAGTTCATTGAATCAAAGCTTCCCAACTGAAAGGATTTCCTAAACGTAAAGAAGACGTTCTTCAAGCCGTGAAATATTTCTTAGAAGAAAATGGCAGACCTCATTCGTTTGGAGATGAAAATATTCCAGGTATAGGGTGGTTTAAATCATTTTTAAAGAGACACCCAACTCTATCGTTTAGAACACCAGACCCAGTCTCTTCGGCGAGCGCTACCGTAGCACATCGTGACATTAGTTCATCGAAAAGTTTTTAACCGACCAGAACTACCTAGATATATTAAACGACCCCACACGAATTTTTAACGATGATGAGACAAATTTTTTGTTTTGTCCAAAAAAGGGTCGCAAAAGGGTCTAAGAACTTATATGAAGTCGATAGAGGGCTAGCTAAAAATATTTATCAGTAATGTTTACTTTTTCGGCTGGTGGAGTCATGTCACCACCTATGGTAATTTACCCCTATAAGAGAGTGCCTGAGGAAATTCGGAAATCGTTGCCAAAACGATGGGGCTTAGGTGTAAGTGATAATGGATGGAGGACAAAGGAAATATTTTATGAATATATTTCCATATATGGTGCAACTTGGTACAAAACTTCCAATAATCTATTTTGTTGACGGACATGCAACTCATTTAACATAAGCGGTAAGTAAACTATGTATTAAGCTGCAGATTATTTTAGTAGCTTTGTACCCGAATGCGACAAGATAACTGCAACCAGCCGATGTTGCTGCATTCAAACCGCTAAAAACGAGCTGGAACAATCAAGTTTTGGAGTGGCGAAGAAATAAGCCAATGAGCCACCTTTCGGAGGAAACCCATTTAATAAAACAGCAATTAAATTGTCAAAATGTCTGGGTAGATCTACCACTAAACCTGAAGAAAAGTTAAGACAAAATCTTCCCGATTGTGCATTTATGAAGTTCTGTGCTATTGTTGGTGAAACAAAGGTCGAGGCGCTAAAAAATCTTGAGAAAGATGTCATTAAAAGTGACAACTACAGATTTCCTTCTTTTATTTGATTTATACAATGAATTCAAATACGATTTAAGCCCCGAAAAACCCGTTCATAACACTATATCAACACAAACTGAAGAAGAATACAGGATCTCCGATGGTTCAACTATAGATATTGGTTCAACTAACGAATTTTTAATTTTAAATGATCCACCAAGCGTACAGTTTGAAGCAGTAAATGAGATCGATGTTGCTTTTCCATTTACCAGTAACTGCCCTAAAGCAGAAAACAACGCTAATGCTATTCCTTATATAATTGTTCCATCAGAGACAACCAGATCAATAGATGAATACTTAAATTGGCCGGAAACTACTTTGCGAAAACGAAGCAAACCGAACAAAATAAAAAACCTTTTGTTATAACTTCACCATTATGGATTCAACAGGAAGAAAGTAAATTGCACAAAAGCAAACAATTTTAATAGAAAAAGAAAATCGAAAAGCACAAAGAATTAAAAATAAGCAATTGAAAGAAGTGCAAAAGAACTGTAAACCTAAACGTGCAAGAAAGGCCAATCCAAAAATTCAGCAATCGGTAAAACCTGATACCAGCATTTTACTAACCGACAGAGTTTTAGTTTCAATCAAAAATGATATTGTAAACCAAAATATTTTGGGGCCTCCATCTTGGATACGGAGCAGAACGAACAAACCACTGAGCAAAATTGTCAAAACGGAAATATTTCATTAGATATTCTGGATGGACGCTTAGACAAGAATAAGTCACCAGCACCTAGTGAAATGAATCGGGCTTGTGAATCTCCAATCGATCATCACATTCGAAAACATTTCCCAATGGACACAAAAATTGATATTGGAAGCAACTCTCAGTGCAAGTGGCAGTATGTGCTACAACTGTACCTTTGCATTTTCTAAAAATTGCGATTCAAAGAATGAAGTAAATATACCATCAAAATTGCTGCAAACAAAAAATTTAGATCTTATGACCGTTTCAACATCTCTATAAAATGCCAACAAATAAAACAGTATAGAAACATGTTTGATTCAGCAAAAGTTGAAGCAGTAAAAATAGCGACTACATGGAAGATTAGTGCTATATTTGTTTAGAAAAGAAGGAAAATTGTGAAGAGGCATTTTGACGAATTATCCACAGATCACCGTTTTGACAATAGCGAAGAAATTTTCCGTATCAATATATTTAGAAAAGTTATGGATATCGTGATCAACCAACTCGAAAATAGATTTCAAGAAATGGAAGAAGTGACACCTGCATCCATCCAAATAAATTAATGCTAATGACGGAACGTGATATCAACAGGAGTTGAATACTATTCCAGTGGGTCAAGTATCCCTTTCACTCTGTTGTCACATATTATACTTCAAAATGAGATAAAAAATTAACAGGGACAACAGAGCTCACAGATTAATTACAAAAGTGCTCGATAGCTTCAACTATCACACAGTATTTTGACTGAGTTAATGCCATTTTAGACAGATGTACGTATTGATTTAGTACTCCTCAATACTCAAGGTCAAACGCATACCCAATTCTCTTTCAATTGAGATAGTTGTAGAGTGATAGTTTACTTGAAACCTATACAGCACCTCTGTCACTGATGAGTGACAGACCAATTTGGACGGGATTCTCCTTAATAGTCACCGAGCAAATATGCCAGAGGAGCAATTCTTTTTAAGATAATGTGCAACAATTACTTGCATGGTGTACAAAAGAGAACTGTTTTTCATATTTCTCACACGAGATTGCAAGGAACGTCAATTTGGTTCACTGGAGAGCGTCCTGTTTCTTTTTTCCAAAGGAAGAAGTAGTTTTGTTATTGAAACCTGTAAGTGCCCGTTAGAGTGTGTGCCTTCTCCGTCGCTGGTACTCGAGATCTTCTTAATTGAAGAGCTTTTAACCACCTACAATCTTCGATGGCTGTGCATTTGTTGATGCTGTCAGAGACATGTTCTCCAAATAACTTCCTAATACTTAGGCTTCGGTTGCACTGTTCGATTCCTCTAAATCTTTGTTTTTGTACTCTAAATCCAAATCCACGTACCCTTGTTTGTGCACTGTGGACTCTGTACAGACCAGGGTACTTGATCCGGAGGGCGTCTAGTATCCGGATACACTAAGCCCCAGCCATGATGGTAATTGGCTCGGTACGGGTTTCACCTTAATCCGGTCAAGTTTTTAAGTGTTGTATTTTGGCCTGGCTCTCCACTTAACTTCTCTTATTAGAATCTATAAAATTTCAGATTGTTAAGTGATACAACTAGCTCATAAGTATGTTATTGAAATAAGTTTTGAATTTTCTCTTGTATTGCATCTTCAGTTCCTCGTCATTAGGCCCATTATGGCTCATTTGGCCCATTATGACATACCTTGTGATCTCGTGTGAGTAATATGAGGTTTATCAAACTAGCACAATCTCTAATGTGCTACTTCTTCAAAAGGATTTTGGTTTAGAAGTTTGTTCAAGAATCAAAGATATTCTTAATGATACCTGTGTTGGATTTGACCAATATAAGTTACATTGAATATTCTACTAAGGTATTATTCCACGAACGTCTTTTCTAGTTTGTCTTCAAAAAACCAACACAAAATTGAGTTCATTTTGACATTCATAATTAGAGTTAAAGTAAAAATCGTTTCAAACTAGCCCAGTCAAATAATTTCGCCATAAAATCAAACCCTATCTTGTGATCCCAGCACAGTTTATTCTTAACGAGCTGACTCTCAATTCAATACAGTCAAAGGCAGTAAATCCATTTATATTTTGAAATAGGTTTTGAATCAGATTATTTGGGGTTATAACCATCTGTATAATATACCCAACACTTCATCACTTGAAGACATTTATTATCACTTGGCCGCGACAAATATTTCGATTTTAACATATTTCGAATGTGTCATGATAGTTTACTTCGGAGGTCAAATTTTGGACAAACTGGGTTCGCCATCTCTGTTTAGTATAGTTATTATCATGATATAAGCTTTAATGGTGATCTAACCTCAGTGTTTGATTAAATGGTCGCTGAATGTTTGGCAAAGTGTAAGTCTGTATGGAAGCTAACCTGACCACGCATATTTATAGATATAGCGAGAGTATAATGCAATTGGGATTTGCTGTTATAAAAATGTATTAAATTTTGGTATTGATTTCATTGTGCCATGGCCGTTTGGTGGCAGGGCCAGCGTCACCGTACTGTTTAAATTCAAAATATTGAATACTGTTTATAGCAACAACCATAAAATCTTTAAAGTCGGTTGACGTAAACTTCTAACTATGTGTGTTGTGTTCAATAAAAGGACAATTTCAGATTGATAACGCTGAGTGAGAAATGTAAAACAAATATTTAAGCTGGACTTCTGATCTACTCTCCTGTATTTGTGGGTAGCGCAAAAGTTTTTCTTAATCCTGGTTATGGGTGGATTCTAAAGGAATCCTTTATTATATAATTTCTATCAGTGACTTGGATCAACACAACTATGATCACCAGCTGGACGGTTTTCATGGTTCGACCAATCTTAATTAGATCTACAGTCGGACGCCCTCAATAAAGGAGATCCTCTTGTTACAGATTCTAAAATTGGGTTAAGAAATTCTCCTGCTATTATTATTACTGCTACCACTTACACCAGCTTGGGTGATGAGTAAATTATTGCTAGCTTCCTAATATCATCCTTGCAAGACGCCTGCGTTTTGAGCTTATTTATACTCTGAGCTTAATAAACTTTAAGGCTGCTTTCCATCATCCTGAATAAGTCGAGGAAATCATTCCAATCGATTTAACTTACTTTTTTATCAGTTTTGATTGGATTAATATTTTATTCACTTTTGAAAGAAAAAGATAGAAAATAATTTATTTTGCAAAGTCTAATTTGAAAAATTAAAGTCGAAGAAGACTGTGGTTGCCCTTTTAGTCTCCACAGTTTGTTGTAATGTTTTGCAATATTATGACTCATATCGCCGGTTGTAGCTCAATAGTTAAGAGAGATTACATCACAACGCCATCTCGCGTTCGTTCTTCTGTGTAAAACATTGGGCTATCCACAAGGTCTCAGTGCCTTTAAGCCATAGATTATTAGTCCCATCGAACCGTTAAACCTCAAAAGCTGCCAGCACCACTTCTGAGAGTTTTTTTCTGTAATTACGGTCCCACTCTGACTACTGTACGCGTTCAATTGGAATATAAACTCCACTTGAGTGCTCTTAGATACATAATTTACGAAATAGATAATATTGTATCTATTCATAACACCTCTTGAATAATTTATTTCTTATTCAACAAATCATATTAATTATAGAAAACTAATCATAACATTTACAAAACTGTAATTAAATTACATCAAAATATATAATTTAAATTCGTTTTGAATAATAAATTTTAATTAAAATATTATTTATTTTTCACACACAGAGCTTTTATTAAAATATATATCTATTTAGTTGTTTATTTTATGTGTGTGTGTGTGTGAGTGTGATGAACACCACAGTTGCTCAAATTTAACTCAATTAAACAGAGACAATTAATTTATTTTATTTTCTAAAATTTATTGGAACCAATCAATAATGTCGTATCGATGACCATATACAGAAATATAATTTGACAGACATTTATTTTATCTTTTGTGAATATGAGCCTGAAGGATCTTGGTACTTGTCATCATCTAATTTTTACATATACGAAAAGTGAAGAAATAAATTTATTTTATTTTAATTAATAACAATTAAATAAGATCTTATTTTAAATTAAAGAAGTATATATATATATATATATATATATATATATATATATATATATATATATATATATATATATCTATATATATATATATATATATATATATATATATATATATATATATATATATTTATGTTTATATATTTATATATATATATATATATATATATATATATATATATATATATATATATATATATATATATATATATTTATATATATATATATATATATATATATATATATATATATATATATATATATATATATATATATATATATATATATTATATATATATATATATATATATATATATATATATATATATATATATATATATATATATATATATATATATCACTAAATAGCTCCAATACTGATGCTTTCCAACGCCTTTCCAGGATGTTCAGGTATACATTACCGGTTATCCCTGCTTTGATAAAGGCCAAGTGACCAACACCAGCATTACTAAAACAGCCCCAAACCATTACACCCTCAGTTTTATTAGGCACTTGTTGAATTCAGATATCGCTGAGGCGTTCTCCTGGTTTTTGACGCACAATTACCCGTCCATGTCCCATATGCAGTTTAAATTTGCTTTCATCAGAGAACACCACGTTGTTCTACAACCCCTTGGTCCAGTTAGAGTGCTCTCTGGCCCACTTGAGCCGACAAATTTTCGAAGATCACTTTAGGAAAGGTTTCTGCATCGAGCGGCGTGCCATAAGATTTGCGTTTAGTAATCTTCTCCGAACAGTTGAACTGGAAATTTCAATACCTGTTGCTGTATCAAGGTCATCTTGCAATTTCGGTGAAGTTTTAAATCTGTTCCGCTCGGAACGAAGAACCAGGAATTTCTCACGCTCTGTGTTCCCCGTAGTCTTATATTTTGTTATACCTAAGATCAACAATTTATGATTTCTCACGTCCTATCCTATCACCAATTTCACGCATGGACAGCCCTTCCTTCCATAACGCGATAACAACACCTTTTTCTTGGTCGTATAGTTTAGACATTTTTAGTACTTTGTCGGCTTTTTTATACTAAAAGCTCTTTCTTCATAAACATAACTTAAACGACTTATACTATCATAGTTCTGGTGAATTACAAAATGCAATCTACAAATTGGAATCTAAAAAAATCTTAAAACACTAGGTAATATTTAACGTTTTTAAAGGAATTCAAACTGTCCGGATTTTTTTGCACATAGTACTGTATATATATATATATATATATATATATATATATATATATATATATATATATATATATATATATATATACATATATATATATATATATATATATATATATATATATATATATATATATATATATATATATATATATATATATATATAAATATATATATATATATATATATATATATATATATATATATATATATATATATATATATATATATATATATATATATATATATATATATATATATATATATATATATATATATATGATTTAGGAGCATAGGTCAACCGACCTTCCTACTCTATTTGGAGGTACTACTTTTAGCCCCCCTCTATGATTTTCCGAGTTGTTTCACCTCGGTTACCACCGTTACTCTCCGGGTCATTGATAGCCTTCCCACTTTTCTCTTCCCTTTCCGGATTCTACTCCAATGACATTCTTGTTATGTCACTGAGCCTTTTCTTTGGTGTATGTCCTTTCCACCTTCATTTTCGTTAATTCTTAAACTCTCGTTCTATCTCGATTTTTCTATATCTGTCGTCGAAGTTCTTCATTTGTAATGTTATTCGGCTAGAATCATTTGATTGGTGATAAACCGTTTGAAGCATTTATTTATTAATACATGAAATGTTTTGCGTGTGTTTCCATGTTTCACAGTCATATGGCAGTTCCGATTTTACACAGGCATTGAACATTCGTAGCTTTGTATTTCGTTACAGAGTGGATGCATTTCAGATCTTGCAGTAAAATATCAAATGATACATGAAGCTTAGTTTTATCTAAAATTATGTGGACGGAGGCTCAGCTTCCGTCTAAACAGAATAAGGTTTATATGCGGATATAAGTCAGACTAACAACTAACCGCGTGGCGTTTTGTTCATAAATTCAGGAGACATCTCAATGGTGTAAGTAAATATGTAGCCCTATCTGTCCAACCCATCACCATCTAATGTTTAATAATCTTATAGGTTTCGGGTTTAGATTAAATGTTAAGTTAGTCAATAAATAAAGTATATAGTTGTTGTTACAGCTGCTTCAGTTATATAGATGTCATGATCGTTTCGTTAAACTACCAGGATTGCCAGATAGAAGATAAGTGTCTCAAACAGTTTCTCTTTATCTAGTCGGAGCTCATCAGCTTTCAAGACAAGTATAATCAGGACGAGTAGGTCTATCTAATTAAATTACCAATTAGCTAGAGTAGAAGTGTTTATTTATTCATTCAGCAATTATAATAAAACTCCAACAAGAGTAACTTATCATTCTAATCGAATGCAGAATCGGACAATGATCGCAAATCAGCTTTTCATTCAACCGCATTTTAAGGAGAAGAAAGAATTTTAACGATTCTGTTATAGTACTTCTATCATTGAGAGATAAATATCTTGAACCGAACTATAAAAAAAATTGTTTCTACCACGTGTATGGAATATAGATAACACCGTAGCTCGTAGCTCAGGTGAACTAACCTGTCAAATTTAAAATAATTTTGTAAAAAACCCAAACCCGAACACAAAAGGATTTTTCATTAGATAGGACCCTTAGTAGACCTAGACCTCCTTATATATGACACTTGGATGCATGGGTTACTTTTTTTCGGGAAATTTAGGAATCATGTAGCTATATGACGCTCTATATGCAAACAAAAAATTATTAACGTCTTGGCAAAATATTTGGCGGACATTCCCTGCCCAATCTGTTATTGGCCAATGAAGTCCAGAATCATATAATCCATTAAGTATCAAATTTATTTGCTATTCATTTACGAAATTGACTATGTTTTGACCCAACTTCAACAATCAACAGTCTGACTGTATTAATTTGTGGTCGTAGACACTCTAACCACTATAAAATAAGTGATTCGTTGAATTATTGAAGCAGTTGACGAGAGCTTTGACTGTGAACATTAGTTGAGAACGTAGCAAGAACGTTAGCCTATCAAATACTATCACGCATAGGAAACAGAGTTCGCTGAACAGATTATAGAACAAAAACAACATTACATCCATTCTCGATGGGTCACAATGTAATCTACACTCTAAAAAATGAGGATTGAAGTGCGTAAAATTACCTTGATAATAATGGCAATTTTTGATGTAATTCTACATCCGATGCTTAAAATTCAACTGATAACTATGTATAAGAAAATCATTACACTAAAAATAGTATAATTACCCAGTTTTGTGTATTTTTCCTATCATATGAGTAAAGAAATACCAATGAGTATGTGAAGTTAAACTTTAAGTTGTAAGTTTACACCATTTGTGTAGCACAGTACTTGTTATAAGTAGTAAATATACTCTTCTGACTTAAAAATACTTTCAGTATGAATGTAAATCATTATTTTTTTGTTTTGCGTTAGTGTCACTTAGTAAAGGATTTATTTTTAGTAATTCATCAGTGAAAGGAAAATGTGTGTTGCGGAATCAAATTAAAAATTTAAATATAAAATAATTTGATTAATTAAATTTAAGATAAGTATTAATACAGTTCTATAAATTAAAGTATATTTAAATGTTTGATTGTTTAAATTGTGATTTTAATTCCAGTGTAATTCAAAAATATAAGAAGCATTCGAATGAACATCGATGGAAAAAATATGCAGTACATTAATTTAGAACCCATTTTTTAATAAAACTAGGACTTATACAACTTTTCAAGTTCATTGTTGTAGCATAGATGCCAAAACATCTTAAATACTGGAATTAATATTACTGGAGTTACTTTTTATGTTCAAAAATTTTGAGGTTAGTTCCAATAAAATTTGATTTGTGATATGAAGTCTAAAAGCTTCATCATAATATTTAACTTTATTAAATTTATATCAAAAATTATCTTATTTCAGATACATTAAGGAATGATAAGAGACAAGAAAAATATTATTGTATAACTTGACAATTCGAAATAATAAAACAATTCGACATAATTATATGTAAACTAAATTAATTAATTTCATTACAGAAATGTTTATGTTTAAATAAAGGTATTAACTACATGAAAAATTTGTTTTTTTGTTCTAAAGGTAAATCTTCTTGGTGGTCTTACGGGCAAATGAGTAATTATATAATAATTACACCAACAAGCGTATTTTTTTAAATAGGCTTTTATGCGTAAATTTAAAAAAAATTACATATGAACGAGTAATTTTTTAGGTAATATTACGATTATAATGTGTAAATTTACAACATTTAGGTGAAAAATCCGTCAAAATTTACATATCCTGTTGTAAAATGTCCATCCAAATTTTAATCTTTTTAATGTAAAATTACTTTTTATGGTTTAAATGTAGTTTACATATTTATTCGCAATTCTATCAAAATACTCTTAGAGAGTAATTTTACAATGATTAACGGTGGTATTCTGTTGCCAACAATTATCGATGTAATATTACATCAAAAACTTTTTAGAGTGTAGATTTCGGACTAAAGGAATCACTAGACCACTACTTTATTCATGCGGCTGCTCATGCACGTCAGTTAATGGTGTCCTCTAAAGTGACATGATAATCATATTTTTGGGCCCAATTTGGGCATTATGAATGAAGACGACATGTGGTGGATCCGATGTGATATTCAAATTATGATCTTAAACTGTTGTGAATCAATAAAATATTCATAATTTGTGTTTTTTCAATCTAAAATCCTTCTTGCGTAAATTTTGGGACACTCTTTATTAAGGGTCGAACAACTCGATTAAATCTATGTATTTTGTTTACCTGAAATCTTATTACACGAAGTGCTTTAATTTATTTTTTAATTGGATCTTAATAAAAATTTTATTCTTTATGTCAAACTTAAAAACTTTCTTATCACTTTTATGTATCTTCTTATCTTTTGTAAGGTATTACACAATTTCATATAAAATTAAGACGAGTACGTCTGATGATTGATACACGTCTGATAAAATGGAGTTGTTTATTCAAACCGAATTTGTGTCTATAAAGTTTTAAAATATTCAAATCCTTCTAAAGCCTAATACACAGTGTTGTGCTATGTAGGCTTGGATGGTTTGGTCCGCGTTCCACATAATGAAGGTATCGCTATGTGTTTTCTCTTAGTCTCCTAGTAAACCACTAAACTGCTTTCGTTTATGGAATTGTAAACTGAGACTATTCACATACACCTAGAACAAAAGTTCTGGTCAAAAGCTCGCAGTAATTTGTCCCTTTCCGTTTATGTACGCAGTGTGGCGCTACTACCCACAATTTATTCCTTTAGCATTATGTGTTTTCACCTTTGCTAGGAGATCACACTAATAAAGGATCAATGTAAAGGTCTTTTGTACCGTTTGGACATATTTTGAGTTTTTTTTTCTACAGGATTTTACTGGACTGTATCTTTAGGAGTACCTTAGGACTAATATTTTATATTTAATGCGTAAAAAGGACGAATAATGTCATTACATGAAATATAATATTGAGCTAAATCTGTAAAGGTATACCTGGTCTACTATAACTTAGAATATAGGGCAAACATAGCAATCGAACCATCGAGTAGCTAGTCCCCTGTAAAGGGTCCCTCAGAATATCTAATTCATATAGAGATTTGGCTGAAAAATATAACAGGTCCTAACTTTTTTGGTGGTGTCGTTAGAGAATGGATACTCTCAGATATATACGTGTAAGTGTGTAACACTACCCTGGTAACAAAAAATCCATTTTTGTAACAATATTCGCAACTGGACATACTCTTAGACAAACAATCGAAACCATTTCGACTATCTGTAGTTCGCTAGCAGTGTTGCAACACAACTCACAACAATATGAACAAACACAATAACAACATACAACAAGCCCGGTAACATATGCCTGATGTGGATTTGACTTTTCGATCAGACAGTAAAGACGTCACCACCAGATCGAAACTGGCCTAGCGAACCAACATTACACAGAATGCACAAAATGATGATATACACTTTCAAAAGACTCAACGTCTTCGATGGCTGGTTGATTCCGCGGCCTAGCTGTCAATCTATGCCACCTCGGAGTTTGAAGCATAACTCTCATCGCTGTCGGTTGTATGGACTTTGAATTCGAGTTCAATGTTACATATAAAATAAGAGGTAGTTGTACAATACATAAAAGGTACATCTAACCGCACAAACAATTTTATGTAGAAAAAAGCACTATATAATACTTATAAAAGCATTGTGAAAATTTAATCAGTTCGTCGAATCTAATCAATAATATTAAAGTATCGAAAATCTCATTAAAAACCACTTTGATGGTACCTCATCTAATATATACGCTTTTAACGCTTAAAGCTCATTGAAGCATTCATCACAATTAGCTACTGTGTCGTTTTTAAGGTAGTTCTCGGGATATAGACGCTATACCTTTATACCATTCAAAGTCAATTAACACGAAAAAGTAAAGCTTTTAACGAATCCTTGAGAATTTTATTGGGGAGCAAAGTAAAATCACTTTGGGAAATTAAATTCCGATGAAATGTTATTAGGTTTAGGAACGAGTTCTGTTTAGAAAAGCTTCCGAGAATAATATATAATTTTCATTTCAATAATATATAAGTTTCAAAATGAAAATAAATAATATGACATTGGCTTAATTCAACGAAATAAATGATGTATTGTTACGACCTTCCACGATTCGTATCCGAATCATCCTTTCTGATCAAGATTAAAACTAGCAGCGTTTAGTCAAGCCTCATACTTTATTTATTTCGCACAATAAATTGTGAAAGATAAACTGCTTGCCACTGTGGGAGGGGCTATGTCACTAATCTTCACTTCATTTTTATCACTTTAACACTTCACTTGTTATAATACAATACCTGTGCGAAACGTCAAATTTAGCACTACTAATATACAAATCGGATGTCTCCGTCATTGAAGTACTGGTTTTGATCTACTCGCAGCATTCTCATAATGTTGTTTAGCTCATTGTATAGTCTTTTCTCTCCGAATTATTCAAAGAGTCGGAGAGATAGTATCGCTCTCTTTAGCATAGTATTGTTTTATTAGAATCAGATTATATTTTGAACACTTTTACCTATACCACATATCACCCGACTAGTGATCCTCATAAAGCTTACTGGTTTGATTGATATTCGTAACAGTATAGAAGCTCGGTCAATGAGCTTTTCAAGCTAAAAAAACAAAATTGATTACATACTCAGATTCCACAGTTTATTAAGGTACTATCGTAATACAACGAGATCCGTAAAAAAAGAGTAAAAAGTCTGTACTTGAGCTTATGAGTGTAAGAGCTTTTTCGTTTATCGAGCAAGGTAGATTAATCTTTAAGACATTTCATTTGTCCCAATATGTGAACAAAATAAGATCCATACTTTGTGGTATCCTTTTGTAACCCTTCAGGTTTGTTTTTGAATCAATAAATAAGTGTTCACACAAGCATGAGGCTAGCGGTTAGTCATCTCATTTTGAATAATTCTGGCAGTACCTTATTATTTGATTAATTTTACATTTCCAATTAAGAAATGCCCCGGTGTTAACACCTCTAGCAATTCTGGATCCTCAGTAAGTGGACACAGTGGCCTGGAGTTCAGACACGTTTCGATCTGGTTTAGTAAAGTTGTCAATTCCTCGAATGTTAACTTCGCCTATACATTTTTTAAGATGAGTTTTTATAGACTTTACTCCTGCTTCCCACATTCCCGCGAAGTGTGGTGCTGAAGGAGGAATAAAGTGCCAAGTTATGAGCTGTATTAGTTTGCTAGCTCCTACAAAGTTAGTTCCATTGTCGCTGTATATATGAGCGACGTTGCCTCATCGGGCGGTAAATCTTCTAAAATCGCTTACGAATCCTTCCGTTGTTAAATCCGACGCTACCTCGATGTGAATAGCTTTGGTACTGAGGCAAACAAATATGCAAATGTACCCCTTGTAGGATTAATTTCCCCGACCTCTGCTCATTCGTATGTTAATGGGTCCTGCATAATCCACTCCAGTGTATGTGAATAGTTGAGCTACAGTGACTCGAGGAGCAGGCAAATTTCCCATGAGCTGTTCCGAGGCTTTTACCTTGAATCGATGGCATCGGATGCAATGGTGCGTGTGTCGTTTAACTGCTGCAACCCCTCTGATGATACAGAACCATTTTCTAGTATATGCCAAAGTCAACGAATTACCCCCATGTGACGTTTGGCGATGGCCCCAATCCAGTAGTGTACCAAGGATTTGAACCGCGGATTCTGTGATCAAAGAGACTTGTGATCCTGGATCTATTAAAGCTCGTATATTAGTTGGAACACCACAAATGGAATTGATCGTTACAACGGCTGTTGCTTATAATGTTGTTTGAGTACCCTCCAAGGTCCCAATTGATACCCTTTTTTCTGGTTGTTGAATTGGTTCGTGTAACAGCTGATGGTGCCTTTTTTTACAGATGGCACATGCGGATTTCTCGTCACAACTTAGTGTTATGCAACAGGCGATTGATGCAAAGTCCCGCTCTGTTGATGAAATCGTTGCGTCTTTTTATGCTAATATTGCGAAAGTGGTGGCATCACGTGATGAAATGCCCGTATTCTTGGCAATAAGAACATGGGACCCGTCGAGATGTGGTTAGTGGCTATAGTGCGTAATTTTTGTGTTGTTGTGTCTCTGTTTTGGCCTAGACAACGCCTAATATTTTCGAATTGATGTTATTTACAGATGAATTTTATTTATGGGACAGTGCGCGTACCACGGATGAGGGTTTTGCACTGTTTCATAAATACTTTTGCCGGTAGATGTTTACCTGGTTCGAAGGACCAATGTAATAATTCACTACTGTAGTATAGTGAATTAAAACCTAAAACTAGTTAACAGCTTAACACTAAGGACTGTTTAACTAGTGAGATATAAAATGCTTGACTGCTGATTTTAAACTCTTTATTTTAAATAAAAATATTTCTTTATATACATGTTATGTTGTTATTATATACAATAACAAATTACTCGTATATAAACATTAGCTGATCGCACATTTTAATTAGATCACTATGTGCATTTATGTACTCGCCGTATCATACTGGGTAATAAGACCTAATCAACATTATGATGAAATCGCATAATTTGATGAGAACATATTTATGTGACCGATATACAATGTACGAGTATATGGATGTTGTTGTTGTACCATAATTATGTATGTAAAGCAACAAATGATAATATTCATCTAAATTCAATATTCATTGAAGTACACTCGCTGCATTCTCATAATGTTGTTTCGACCATTGTATGGTTTTATCGCTCCGAATTATTTGAGAGGCTCCCGAGAGATATAATAGTATCTCTCGTTCTTCATAAATGAACTCAATCATAAAAATATTGCACATTCTCTTCGGTTGGATCGAACCAGCTTCTGTTTTAACCACGTATACTGATAGTACGGAGTCCACTCGAGCATATATTCTTCAGAAATTTACTATATTGATTGATAGACATATTCTTTACGGTATAAAAGCTTGTCAAAGAGCTTTATAACCGGAACAACACAATGGATTTAATATACCTTGAATCCCTCATTTGTGTGGTATAGTCAACTTAGCGTTTGCAAGATGAATTGACTCACTCAGTATAAATGAAAACAAGTAGATATCGTAAACCACTGGATCAATCGGATGCAATATGTTCTCCAGATTCCACAGTGAGTTAAAAGCTTAAGCTTGAGCTTATAAGTGAAAGAGCTTTTGGGTTTTATCGACCAATGTAGATTAATTTTTAAGACATGTCATTTGCACCTAGTTTCGAAGAAGCTTATTTAAATGAGCTTTATCTCACATATTTCTGGTATATCCTAGACACGAAATCTTGCTCCAATGAGCCCCTTACTCATCATGTCAGTTACGAAATAGTACATTAAAAAGCTTTTGGACTTTAATTATGTTCGTGATACCGTAAAATGATATCCAGTTAATTACTTTCACTTTTACCTCAAACTGTTTCTTCAATATGATCAGAGTTTTGTCCTTTATCGAGTACTGTTCGAGCATTTATCATTCCAGTCCTCCATCATCACACCAAGGAAGCTAAGTTAACATGGGTTTTGGATTATTTTTGGTTTTAATCACAAAGTACCATCATAGAGCTTTTGGCAAGCTTTTGAAAAGCCTTTTAGAGTATATATTGGAAAATGGTAACACTTCGCACCACTACCGAAAATGTCAGTTAACTTCGATTCCAACTGGTTTCATTATATTATAAAAAGCTCTTCATCACAATGCTTTTATATCGTACGATAGCTAACTCATCTAAAATTCTACACCATTGCCATATAGCTATCTGAATGACTTTTATGCTTTTTTTTCCACGTTCCCTGTCTCGTTTGTTTAAAATTTAATATTTATTCCAAATAAATTTTTGCCAACTCCACTATAATACCGAACAACAATAGTAGTAATAATGATAATAAACGTAAATTACTATTATAATAACTATTTTTTTCGGCAGAGGGAGGTTGTTGTTGTCGGTACCGTTGTTGGTGCTGTATTATGTTGTGTAAACTTTAATTTTATTTTGTTTTCTTGGCAAAAATTCCAATTAAAGTCATCTTCATATGTAGACTCGTACATATATGGATATGAAGAGCGGCTTAGTGTGCGAGAAAATTATATATATGTGTACGTGTATACGTATACAGATATACAGGGCGAAAAGTAAGTATATCGCTTTTTTTGGTGATTTTCCAAAATAATAACAATAAAAATAAAAGTTCCTCGACTCGAAATAATAAATAAATAAAATTAAATAAAAAAGCTTTCATATAACAAAATCCATAATGATTTTATGTGCATCCGGAGGAAATTGAAATGTGACAAGAAAATTTATATATTATGTTTAAGTAAGTTTTCTTTGCAGCCAGAAAATACAATTACGCAAGGTGATTTCACTGTACTAGAACAAAACTGTTTTTTGGCAACCAAAAGCTTTTCCTATAATTGAATTATACTGGATTTATACATACCTGCACATTTTTACTCTTATTTGCGGTTATTTAAGCACTCATAAAATCTTGGTATACGATTCAATCAAATTATGTGCCATGGTACCATGTGATATCTATTATTCGGGTGGTGTAATTTTAAAGTAATTCACACACACACACACACATACACACTCAGGCGGAAGTTATCGTTATTATAAAGTGAAAAAAATTTACGAGCTTTTTTTTATGTTACGACACATATATATTAAAAAAAAAAAGTTTTTTTATATCACTATCGCGTACACATTATGTCGTTCATCTCAAAGTGGTGCTAAAGAAAATGAAAATTATTTCATCCTCATCATTCAGTTCGTTATGGGTGTTCAGTTTTTTTTTATCATTTCACATTACAATAAAATTATTGTTATGTTTACGATTATTTTTTATTGAGTAATTTCGGGTGGAAGATGTACACTGTACAATATACACCACATACGAATATCATGAAGCACGAAAAAAGCTTTTAAATTGTATTAAAAAAAATTGTTTGCTATATAAAAAACAAGGAAAGTGGCGGAAATATTTAAAAGCCGTGCTTAATGGAAGCAGGATTTTAGGATTTTATTTAATTTTAATTTTTGGCAATACCGGCCGTAAAATTGCCCCGATAATAGATTAAGAGCTTTGCTTTTATAATTAGCTTTTATATTGATTTCACGTTTTCTTTCTTTTCCAGGTACTACAACAATTAGACGTGCTGCAGTAAGTATATATTGTGAATTTCACTATTTCTTAGAAGCACGATGCTTTTAAAGAGCTTTCCGATGTAATGCAGTCCACAGTGGAGTTGATCCTATTGCACTTATTAATGAACAAATCATTTAATCAAAAATCACATAGTTACTGTGAGTAGCTTTTCTAGGAAGCTTTTTTGTATGAACTTTGTAAAACAAATGTCAAATAACCAAGCTTAAGTGGTCGACAGACCATCTTGAACCAACAATGAACTCATCGGTTCAACAAAAACCACAAGGTAATCATATGAGTAGCTTTTCTAGGATTCTTTTTGTATTAAATTTGTAAAGTAAATTTCAAGTGACCACAATAAAGACAGAGTCAACAATAAATAACACGGGCACCCCTTCCATTCCATGTTGCACCAATTACTATGATCAAATCAGTTCAACAAAACTCATAAAATTAATATGTGAGCTTTTCTAGGTTTCATATTGTACCAACTATGTACAATAAGGGTCAAGTGGCGAAGCCTAGAGGGTTGCTAGTAAAGAAAACTGTTATCACATCCACATCATGTTGCACCAACTACTATTAACTAATTGATCCCCCAAAAATCACAAATTGACTTTGTGAGTAGGTTTCTTAGAATGCTTATTGTATGAACTTTATAAAACAAATGTTAAGTGGTCAATTCTAAAGAGGTCGACAGTATGCAAAACGGGCATCAAATCTATGACATGTTGCAACAAATTACAATGACATAATATGTTCAATAAAAATCAAAAAACATTGAGAGTAGCTTTTCGAGGTTATATGACCTTTCGCATTAAATAAATATCAAGTGACCAATAAAGAAAACTGACATCACAACCACGCCGTTTTGCACCAATTACTATCAACTAATTAGTTCAAAAAAAATGCTAAATTTACAATGTGAGTAGCTTTTTTGGTTTCATATTGTACCAACTATCTATAGTAAATGTCAAGTGACCAACCCCAAGGGGTCGTCAGTAAGGAAAACGGAAATTTTATCCACGCCATGTTAAATCGGTTCTAGAAAAATCATAAAGTAACTATGTAAACAGATTTTCTAGGTTGCTTATTGTATAAACTTCTTAAAACAAATGTCAAGGGACTAATCCTAGAGGGCCGTAATTTTCCAAAACGGGCATCATATCTACGACATGTTGCACCAAATCACAATCAAATAATATCTTTATTAAAAATCAAAATAAACTTTAAGATTAATTTTGTCAAGTTGCATGAACTTGCACATGAAATAAATGTCAAGTAATCAACCCCAAGGGGTTGACAGTAATGAAAACAGACATTGCTTACACGCTATCTTTAACCACTTACAATGAACAAATCTGTTCATCAAAAACCAAGAACTTACTATTTCAGTAATTTTTCTAGGATCTTTCTAGCATGATCTTTGCAACAGAAAGGTCGATTGGCCAACCCCTTAGGGGCTGGCAATAAAAAAACGGGCATCACATCCATGCCATGTTGCACCAATTACTATGAGCAAATCTGTTCAACAAAAATTATAAAGTAACTATGTGAGTAGCTTTTCTTGGTTGCTTATTGTTTGAACTTTGTCAAGTAGATGCCAAGTGGTGAACCCCAGGGATCGACTAGACAAACTAGGCATCTCATATCCATGATTTATATTATTAAACGCTGAATATATGAAGTTTGTTACATTTCTGTTTAACATATATCTGTGTTCTGAAATTTCGAGCCATAAGTACGTAGTATTTTTTCAGTGAGCTTTTTTATATATTTTACAGCAAAGACACTGTCACCCTGTAGTAAATAGTATTAATACTATATTGAGTCATCAAACAATTCTTCATTAATTGATTATCTCACACGAAATAATTCTCATCCCTGCACCATAAATTATACCCGTTCTTCCCCCATATAATGATTAAAAGCTCTTAATTATATTACGTGAATAGAAGATAATCGAATAGATCTATCAATTTACGATTCAATATATAGATTAGATCTGATCAGCTTCACGATTAATTTCACTTCATATTCGAAAAAGATGTGAACATGTACGCATGATAACATAACAACCATCAATCAAAATTATACCTCTATCTCATGATGTTAAATATTGTACAAAACAAAAAAGCTTAAAGCTCATTTTTTCCTATATGTAATTTTTTATCTTAACACTGTGTTTACGAACAATATCTTGTATATACTTTGTGTGATGTCGTGTGCTTGCAAAATTAATTAGACATTGGATTGAGATATCATTTAGAGCTTTTTTGGATTGGTGGTGTTAAGTGTAGTTTACTCATTCATATCATACATATATAATACAAAAAGAGACCCCCCACCGTATACACACAATAACAATAGGCATTATGTATGTATGTTTGTTATATTATATATTTGGTTTTGTCGTGAAAATGGTGGAAATATAATTTTGTACTTTACAATTTTTTATGTGCGTTGGCATACAATATAAAATATACAATAGAGTTTGACTCTCTCCCTATATATATGTATATAGTATATAAGGTTGTGCGGGAAAAGTCAAAATTATTGTGTGGCATAATAAAAAACAGTGAGTGAAAAATAAAATACTGGGAGAGCACAAAAAAAAACACTTTGCCGGATATGACTTTATTTGTTGTAGTCGTACAGTGGAAAATCTTTGATATAGTTAGACCCCTATATAGTACTGGTAATGAATTTATTTATTTAAAGTTGGGTTTAAAGTTAATTTGATTGCCACAGTGTGTGTGAGTATATACATGAATATTGTATGAAGGCTGCTTCTCGTTTCGAACATTTTGCGTATAGAGCGATGAATTTAGTTGTTTACCAGCATCAAATATACGTATATGTGTATAATATATATACACACACACTATTCAAATAATAAGCTTATAAAATTGAAAATATTACAACTTCGTGCGAAAACCGTATTTTACAAAATATTATAGTAGTGAAAAGCTTATGAATAATATAATATTGATATATACGAGCTAGAGATATGTTTATAAACAAATTGAAGTTTTATAAACATATACAATATTGCCGGTGATAATGTATATACATTTTTGGATCAAAATTTTATAAGGGGGAGGAAAACGACAGTCAAGCTTTTATTTTTCAAATCATAGAATTGGGATGTTTGTTTGTTGAATTTAAAATTGATTATAATTCGAAAAATTATTATTACCGATGAAAATCGTACCCCAGAGATTATTATCATTCAATGTTGATCCTTTTTTATTAAATAAATATTTAAATCTTTTGCGCTGAAAAACTTATAAAAACTTTATGTTTGGTTTTGATTAACAAACAAGACACTTAAAGTGCAAATTGCTATTCGTTGATATAACTTAAATCAGCATTTAATCGAAAACTTAATTAAACAGATTTTATATTTCGATCTTGGAAAGCTCTATTTATAAACTTGTGAGGTGTGAGAAGAAAAACAAACAATAATGCTCAGTCGGACAACAATCAAAAACATTAAGATTGGTTACCAGGTAAAAACGAATTCATGCAAGTTGAGTTATAAAAGCTCTCAAAATGCGAGTCTCAACTTTGGGTGGCTGATATGTTGTATATAAGTTATAGTCTTGCAGCTTTAAACGACGCAGTTGTTTCAATTAGAATTATAAATCCGCCATATCCTTTGTACCTCACGGGTTCAATAGCCATGCCAATTCCTTATGGCTTTAAAGCATTAACAGATATCACAGTTACCACGTAAAAACCAATTCATAAAACTTGAAAGCTCTAAAAAGGCGAGCTTCAACTGTAGGTAAATATATAATGTAAATAGTGATATTTATCCGCCTTGGGTGAATAAGTGACATAAATTTATAGTTTCACGGGCATTAACATATTGTAGATTCACTAACAAAATTAGCTTTAGAACAATAGTCAGCAATATTTTTGCCTATATTGGGAAATTTGTCTCAAAGAAGCTCGCAGATAATGACTGCGCTAAGGTTTTTTTTTTCTTACATGTCAGCCGTTTTATAAAACATAAAATCTG
The DNA here is from genome assembly GCA_963932295.1 of Tipula lateralis. Lineage (NCBI taxonomy): Eukaryota > Metazoa > Arthropoda > Insecta > Diptera > Tipulidae > Tipula > Tipula lateralis. Next base: position 175,365,893 of record OZ010737.1, on the reverse strand, counting down.
TAAAACTCAAATTCCTACACCCATTCATGGCAATGCTCAATAGTCTGTAGCCTTTCAGAATATCATGATAAGCTGTCGCAATGCGGTGCGTTATGTGTTCTTAACACTGTTATCGTCAATAATGTTCATTTTTTTGTTGTTGTGGTGTTATCTGTCACTTCGGCTATACTGGCTTATTGTGACTTCCCACTATATTACTTTAACCTCAACTGGGTCTCAGTTGAATTATCCATTTACACCCCTATCGGGATTCAAACCCGGTACCTCCCGCTCCACGCCCCAGCATTTTAACCACTGCGCAAACTGGGTAGTCAATGTTCATTTAGTTTTAAATAACAGTCTTGTTTGTTTAGTATTACTGTTATTAGACTACCTAACTGCGTAAAGCTAGTCTTGCAGCTTTAAACGACCAAATGCTTAAATTTGTCGACTTTGTTGCATATAGTTTCAATCACAATTTCCTACCCCTCCCAAAATTATTTAATCGAATGTGCATATCATTAACAGAGAAGTGAAACTTTACAATGTGTATGTATGTAACACTTGACAACCAATATCCAAAAATATCCACGAGTAATCAACCTTAATTTCATATGTTAGTATGATATGAATTGTTCATTTCTCTCGGAGCTATAGTATCCTATAAAAGATCATCAACTCCTAATCATTATCAATTTAATTTGAGTGAGAGAACTAGAAATCTGTTAACCTTACAATTTCCATTGGTTGAGATGATTGACTTTAATTACTCATCTGATGAACGAAGTGAGCTTTAAGCTTCAATCAATTTATTTTGAGTTACAGAACCAAAAATCTGTCAACCCTACTACTTCCATTGGTTGAGATGGGCCAGATAGGTTGATTGACTCTATTCCTTATCTTACCTATCTGATGAACGAAGTGAGCTTTAAGCTCCAATCAATTTAATTTGAGTTACAGAACCAGAAATCTGTTAACCCTACAAACTCCATTGGTTGAGATGACTGACTCAATAAACTTTAATTACTCATCTGATGAATGATGTAAGCTTTAAGCTTCAATCAATTGATTTTGAGTAACAGAACTAGAAATCTGTTATCCCTACTACTTCTATTGGTTGAGATGGGTTAGATAGGTTGATTGACTCAATTCACCTATCTTACCTATCTGATGAACGAAGTGAGCTTTAAGCTTCAATCAATTTAATTTGAGTTACAGAACTAGAAATCTGTCAACCCTACTACTTCCATTGGTTGAGATGGGTCAGATAGGTTGATTGACTCAATTCACCTATCTTACCTATCTGATGAACGAAGTGAGCTTTAAGCTCCAATCAATTTAATTTGAGTTAAAGAACTAGAAATATGTTAACCCTACTACTTCCATTGGTTGAGATGGGTCAGATAGGTTGATTGACTCAATGAACCTTAATTACTCATCTTATTAACGAAGAGAGCTTTAAGCATCAATCAATTTAATTTGAGTTACAGAACTAGAAATCTGTTTACCCCACTACATCTATTGGTTGAGATGGGTCAGATAGGTTGATTGACTCAATTCCTTATCTTACTTATCTGATAAACGAAGTGAGCTTTAAGCTTCAATCAATTAAATTTGAGTTACAGAACTAGAAATCTGTCAACCCTACTACTTCCATTGGTTGAGATGGGTCAGATAGGTTGATTAACTCAATTCACCTATCTTACCTATCTGATGTACGAAATGAGCTTTAAGCTTCAATAAATTTAATTTGACGTACAGAACTAGAAATTTGTTAGCCCTTCTTCTTTTAACTGGTTGAGATGGGTCAGATAGGTTGATTGACTCTTTGAGCCTTCCTTACTTATCTGATAAATGAAGAGAGCTTTAAGCTTCAATCAAATTACTTTGAGCTACAGAACTAGAAATTTGTCAACGCTACTACTTCTATTGGTTGAGATGGGTCAGATAGGTTGATTGACTCAATGAACCTATCTTACTTATCTGATGAACGAAGTGAGCTTTAAGCTTTAATCTTTGATATATACAGTTTTATTTTATATAACATCGTTTTCTGGTGAAGTTTAATGCTTATTATGCAGCACTCAAAGCTATGTATGGCGTCTATTCACTGACATTTGAAATTTCTCTCGTCCATCCACTGAATATTAAGTTTTAAATTATCGCACATCTGAATAAAGAGTAAAGTTATTCATACACTCACTATCTCTGATAAAAAACGATGACCCTAAAGTTCCTCCGGTTATGAATTATATGACATAAGGTAAAAAGGTTGCCTTTATACAAATTTTTAATGCATCGTACCTTTTATCATGTAATTTAGTTAACTCGTTCACCATCTTTCAGATCCAATTCCTAATGGAACACTTACAGGCCCAAAATTGGTTTGTCCTATGAATAACAATCTAGATATCCAGTATAAAGTTGTTAATAGATCCACAGTAAGTGTTTCTTGCTACTTCTTACACTTCACTGCATTCAATTGAAAAAAAAAACTGAGCTCGTTGCTCGTTAATTGTTTCAACTTTTTGTTAAGCGATATGAAAGAAGGTTGTCCCTTTGCTTCTAGTTTAGACTGCAAAAGACAGTCGATAACTCACTTGAGAGCAAAATCAAGTCTTACAAACATAAACGAAGTTTCCAAACAGGCCAAGATATTGGTTTAGATTTATCGTTTGATACCCATGTGAGTGGATATCTAGTGAAGAGTGAAATATTCAGACTACCAGGACAATTCAAAGAATAATTGTTTTCCAAAGAATTGATGGGCAAAACAAAGGTGATGTTTTTAATATTAAAGTACTTTACGCCTGAAATCAGTGGCGTTCCTACCAAGAGCCTGGCCCAGCCGAATTGCACTGACTATTCCAAATATTTCAATTTCTACGAAATACAATCATACTGTACTCACTTTTCATCGAATTCAATTTTGGACCACTCGGTTTTACCCAATTCCCACTGGTTCCTAAACAAAAGTTGTTCTACTGTGCAATATTTTCATCGCTCACCCCTCAAATTCTAATTGGGCAATTTATCAACTCTCACAAGGAAGATTTATTAATACATCTTATGCATTTGTTGTAGTGTCCTCGAACAAGAAAAATATATAACACCTATTAAATGTGTATGTACATCGACAATAACACACAAGAACACCAACAGTTTTCCTTTCACGCAAATTAACATTCATATTTGCAAATCACCTCTGGGACTTTTCAGTATATATACACAACAATTTTGAAATAATTTCATTTTGATATATTCATTTCAATGCGATATGTATACGATGAGAAAACGATTCTGTGCTCTATGTGTATCTTCATCTGCAACACAAATAAAATTAAATTTCAAAAGAAAATGCTCGGAATTGCCCAGGGTGAAGAAAATTAGTTCATTCGCATAACTTTTCTTATTTTGTCTGTGTACCTTAAATTAAATAAAAAGTCAGGTATAATAATTTAAAATCCTGTATATGTGTGTGTGTGTGTGTATGAATACATGTATATAGCAAAAATGCCAATTTTCCCATTTATTAATTCTATTTTCACGTACTAAGGTGCCCCGATACATATAAATTATATAAGAGTGTACCGCACTACCTAGACTGTGTACGTTCGAGTATATATATAGTTTGAAGATGAAAATATTTAAATTGAAAATTATGTAGAAGAAAATATACAAAAATTAATAAAATTTATGCAAACAAGAAACGAAACATAAAATTATTGCTAGGACGTGTGGAAAATGAGTACCAAAGTACCACACACAATATTAAAATGCGCGCCGCACCCAGCCTCACCACAGTTAATTTGCTACATTTTAAAAGAAAATTGTCTTCGTTGCATATATATGTATATATATATATATATATATATATATATATATATATATATATATATATATATATATATATATATATATATATGTATATATATATACATATATATATATATATATATATATATATATATATATATATATATATATATATATATATATATATATATATATGTATATATATATATATATATATATATATATATATATATATATATATATGTATATATATAATATATATATATATACATATATATATATATATATATATATATATATATATATATATATATATATATATATATATATGAACATGCTTTTTTTTAACTTTGTCTGGCCAAATATTTTCCAAAAATCATGTTTAAACACTATCTTGACCATCAGTTGCCTCAATCAATTGTTTTAATTTCCTTCTCAACTAGTAAGCTTTAAAAGTAGAAATTGCTCATTGGCCCATTGGTTGGATCAAAACCATAGTGTTACATAAGTTTATCGGATTTCCCCAACGAAAGTAACGCATTTTTGCATACTTTTGTGTTCAAGATACAACGTTACCGAAGGGCATAATTACTTCTTGAAACACACCTCGGACATGCTTGACGTTATCCAAGCTTTCTTATAACATTTCCAAATAATCAGTAACCGTGTTTGATCAAATCCTGTAAAAGGATTTTCTGATTAGAAAATCAACAATGGTTTTAGCTTAAAATCTACCGAAGCATTACTCCGAGGTCAGATAAACGCAGTAGGGACCAGTATCATCCACGTTGAGTACCTATTCTGGAACATTTGTTCCATCACTTATTATTGCCTCATCCTGTAATTGTATATTATGAAGCTCATAATGCTTTGTAAATTTTCAAACCAGGCTTTACTGGCTACGAAACTATATTTTGTTTATTTAATCGTTCTTCATAGTTTCATAAAGTGATTTTGATTTCTCCTAGATAGTCATTGTACTCAAAGGTATTTTACGTTGGTTACTATCCTCGATCCACAATATTAAACATTGTTCCATTTTTTCCATTATAGCACTTATATAACGAGTTAATTTAGTAGAACTTTGCAAAGCTGCTGATGCTGAGAGTGCTTTTATTTTAATTTTACTGTTGCATTTTGTCACAAAGGTGCAAGACCTAATATTCTTCTTGTTTCTCCTAATTTAGCACCTGCTTCCAAACGGAGCAAAATATTCAATTTTTTGTAAAGCGAGAGATTGGAATATATACATATATATACATATATATATATATATATATATATATATATATATATATATATATATATATATATATATATATATATATATATATATATATATATATATATATATATATATATATATATATTTATATATAATATATATATTTATACACAGCATATTACTTAGGAGTACCGCTAAGTACTGAGACTCTATGTTTAGCTATTTTGCGAATAGTTGGCATACTAAATACTAGAAAGCTGCCTCTTTCGAGAGTTAAATTCCATAGGCAAAAGCATCCGCCTACCTGCTATTACAACTGCCTCGATATCTTTCGGTGCCAACTGCAACCGATGAGTACATAACCATTTGGAGATGACTTCAACTATGGTTTCTACTCGCCCTACAAGTTGTTGTTCAGATATCTCCGATACAATAAGTACCAGGTCTTCGGCATATCCCAATAGCTTGGAGTATTCGAGCAGTGGAAAACTTTAACCGAGCCTTGTGGTACACTACTTAAAACCTCCATTCGAGTAGCAACGCCCGCTGACTCTACAATAATTCCTTGTTCAGTCAGATAGCATTGAAGAACCTTCCTATGGTTCACTTGAAATTCCTCAAGCCTTTGCTGAATTAACTCCCAAGCTGCGTTTTGGACTTCATTCTGTACGTCTATAGGGTAATTACTCCGGTTCAGCACTTTTCTTAACCTTTAACTTTCTTCATGCAGTTTTTTGTTCTTCCCAAGTGAATGTAAAAATTACTTGTGGCTGTATGAACTTATGGTTCGCTCGCACGTGAAGTGGAAACAGAACCTTAACTACGCTGGAGACAGTTATATGCAGTACAATCTCGATGTACGTAACACTTGGTAATTAAAACTTTCGATATAAGCAAAAAGTGACAAAGCATTCGAAATTCGGAAAGTATTCGGTAAAAAGCTTTCAAAAATATTCTGGCTGGTAATCCATTTCTGGTACAGTTTCAACAAAATTAATTTAACACTTTGGCTGCCGATGTTGTAATGAGCATACACTCTAAATTTCGCCCAACCAGGCAGATATTGTTCTAGACATAAATTTCAAATTTTGTTGTCCTGTGCCAGTGTTATTATAGACATACATTCTAAATGTCATCCAACCACACCAATGTTGTTCCGGACATACATTCCAAAATCTTCCTCATAGGGCCAGTGTTGTTCTCAGCATACATTCTACAGTGTGTGTGTTTATATGCAAATGTATTAACACTGGCGCAATAAAAAGAATTTGGAATGCATGTCTAGAACAACACTGGCTAAGTGAGATGAAATTTAAGATGTATGTCGATAACAGCACTAGCGGATTGTGTGGAAATACGAATGTATGTCTAGAACAACATTGACCTGGTTGGGTGGAATTTAGAATGTATGCTCATTTCAATAATGGCAGCAAAGTGTTAATCTTGATGTTACTTCTTCTGAAAATGCTAGCGAATAATATACGCTGGTTCGAGAAATTGAAAATATTGCTTTCATTAATACTTCACCACCAGATTTTTTAGTACTGGTTTCGGGCGAACGATCACATCTGTAGACAACATACTGGCTGCGAAAAAATTCAGAACTCAGAATCTCTTTGTTGAATGTCGTCTCACAAATTATATATACTGGGAATAATGTTTTTAAAACGAAATTATGAAACATGGCAGCTTTCGACGACATTTAATTACATTTTGAAAATACAATGTAGGTTTTCTTTTCCTCAGTGCGTTGGCTTTCAAGGCTCTATAACTTGGACTTAGTGATTTGTCTTCAGGTTTATGCGTGATTTCGTGTAGATTCTGCTCATTTACATGGATAGCTCTATTTAGCGGCTTATGAAATTGGTCACCTTCTACTGGAGAAAACTATTGAAATGTGCGTGTGTGTCTGCTTAATGCTACTATTGCTTGTGGTAAGCTTTCAAACAGTTTATTTTTTTTACCCGACATCGAACACAAATTACATTTGTAGATGTTAAACCTTTAACTTCATGGATAGTCAGAATTTTGCTTGACTCCGACAGTTTACATTTGTTAGTTAACTCTCATTTATCAAATATAAACGTCAAATATAATGTATTCGGCGATATTGAAATATCAGTAATTGATTTAATCATGGTGAAACGAACGGTGTTAGAAGCGATGTTAGTGGTACAGATGCCCGGATATATTTCTTTTAATGCGTATGAGCTGGACATCTATAAATTGTTCTTAAATATTTTGAGTTAGTTGAGTACATATTAGCATCAAAAAATCGCATATTAAAAGTATTTGATTTTGATCTCCCAGGATAAACATTTTCCAACATTCACTCAACCGAACTACCAAACCTAATAAACCCGCATGAACCATCATGTACTCGTCAATATACACTGTGTTATATTTTTTAGTACCATTTAGGAGATAAGAAGCAATGGTACGATAGTTCATTCATAATTTAAACCAACATCCCTGAATCGTGATTCAATTTTCTCTTTTATGTCACTAATACCATGTTCTGTTGAACGAGATCCCTTCCTAGTAAATGAGTGTTTAATATCCAAGCCACAGCTTGGGACTTCTTGGATCGATATATCTCCAGTTTTATAATTTCCGAGGAAAAAGCCAATTTACATATTGTCCAGCATGATTTCCGTGGCGTTAGAGCGGAAAATGTACCGATTTGATGTATTGAACCGTTTATTGTCTGAGTTGAGTTGCACTAATATTTTACCATCAAAACCCCATTGGTGCTCAGCTACCGTAACTTTGGTTATGGTTATCAAAGACATAAACTCTTATTGAAGATAGAGAAGTTGCAGAAAATGGTAGAGTGCCGATACTATTTTTATACAACTTTGCTAGATGGTCACATATAAATATATTGAAAAACTTCATAAAATGAAGAATTTCTATTATTGAATTCAGATAGTAATGATCATTATTCTCATTTGAAAAGTAAGTCGGCGATTCTGGAATAACGTCCGTATATGTAACGCCTAATGAGTTCACTACGTTTGGCAATGGAGTGTCAATAATCCATCTGGACGACAACGCTTTTTTGTATCTTACTTCATCGTTGAATGGAATAATCAAAGTGCATTTCACATTTGAAAACTTGCTATTGGCAATAAAATTTAAAGCATCCTCTAGATGCTCAACGTAACATGAAACATCAATGACAAGATGAAACGTTTGTGGATTTCTAAGATGTAGTGATATTGTGATTATTTTTATAAAGTGAACTAAAGATCACTGCATTTGGTTTTGTATTGATTATTTATTATTAGCACAAATTTATTTTCAAATATATTTTCAAATTTATACAATTTTCTATGCGGTAAATTAATAGGTTTTTAGTCACTTATCATAATCTTCCAATGGCAATACTTTCTTAGCAGTTGATTTGAATTTTGAAGTAAACCTCTTAAGAATCGAGGTTGACGAGGGTTAAGTGATTTGTATATTATTTTGTGCATCCGTTTGAGCTCCACTCTCATTGGGTAGTTATTAGTAAATCCGGTAAATGACATTATTTCGTCCTTAACTTCACACATTGCATCTCTTAATCTCGTAAATTTTGAGTTAGATAAATCAAGCTTCGACGGAATAATTGGTAGAATAGAATTCATATTTATTATCGAAATTGATCGTTTAAGCGAAGCTTTTGAAAAAACGATTTCTTTTGAGACCACTCAAATTCCTTTACTAGCAGCCCACCAGGCCAAACTTTAGAGTTCACTGCTACATCAAATGATTCACCAGGGATAATGATCTTATATGAAATATAGTTATATTTTAGACCACTTGGTGGCTTTGGAACTATTCGGGTATTTTATCCACTAATTGCTGGAATTCTTTATTTGATACTGAGCAGTGAATTCGACTAATAAAAAGCCATCTTCTTGGTTGAGCTACTTCGATTACTAAATTCATTAGTTGAGGTTTCAGTCGTATTATTCGAAATAATCTCGTTACTTTCTAAGACACTACTATCTTCCAATTTACTTCCGTCCATATTTTTATTTTCTTTAGTTATCTCGTTGAATTTTGGTTTGCTTAGAATTTTCACTAAATCAGTGCTATCAGGAGTGGATGTTTTGGAATGCAATATCTCTTGTATCCTTTTTTGATCGCCTTAAAATGTGGACTTCAACATTGTACGCAGTTTTCTGTCCAATCGATTTATTATCAGAACAATTACAATTACACAATCAGGATTTCTTTTTTAACTCCCCGATCTCGTGATTCAGTTCTACTATTCTGGAACTGGCTTGTTCCATTTTTTGAGAGAATGTTGGTCCCTGTTCACTCCCTACCACAGCTATAATGTTTAAGTTGCAGCAGTTTCACAGTACTAACGAATACCACAGTAACAGCACCTATGACATTGTCTCTGTTATGGATAAACATTTGACGTGATGCATTTTGGAATAAATTCCACTGCAACTGACGACCTCATCTCGGTAATCACACACAATTTGACACACTGAACAAATATTCATTTTAATTCATTATATGGCAGAATCTTTTTTCAAATCACAAATTAAACTTAGAAATGTTATAAAAACTTTATAATATGCGAGGAGTGAATGCAGTAAAGTTTATAAGCTTTTGTACGTATACCAGCAATAAAGTTTCTATTCTAGTGGTAAATCTAGTGGTCGGTCAAAATATTCTAGCATGGTTTAAATTGAGTTACATACATTGAGCTTAAACCATATATATATATATATATATATATATATATATATATATATATATATATATATATATATATATATATATATATATATATATATATATATATATATATATATATATATATATATATATTATATATATATATATATATATATATATAGATATAGATAGATATAGATAGATCTATATCTATATCTATATATATATATATATATATATATATATATATATATATATATATATATATATATATATACATATATATATATATAATCTAAAACGGAATACAAAGTAAAATTATTCATTATTATTTATTATTATATTTTAAATTAAAAATGAAAATGAGTTTTATTTAATTTTCCTTGCCATAACAGTAACACAATATTATATACACACACATACACACACACATAATAATAATCATAATAATATATAACAAAATGTACCAGATAACAACCTACCCCGCCAATATCCAGATATACACACGAAATACAAAATGAGATAACGAAAATACCAAAAAACGATTAGCTTAAAATTCACAGAACAAAAAAGCTCATTTTAATTTTCATCGACGGAACAAAAATAAAAAATTATGTTCAAAAAAAAAAAAGCATAACCGTCAGAAATTACATTTTGTTTTGTGCTTGGTTTTATATTTAAAAGTTCATCAAATGGAACGCACACACAAAAAAAATAAAATTAAAATAAAAAAGCTCAACACAATAAAATAAAAGTTCAAACGAAAATCGAATTGCTTTGAACAGAGTACAATTTTTGTGTTTACTCTCGGCTCGTCCCTTTGTGCTAAAACACTGTATGTAACCATGACCCAAATTATCGGTTTATTTCCTTTGTGTGTGTGTGTGTATATAGGTGTGTGGGTGGTCTTTTTGTACATTTCTTAACGACAAAATGGCAAGTTGATATAAATTTTTAATTCGGCGTTTTTTTGTGTTTCGGCATTTTATGCAACAGGAAAGGGAGATTCAAACAAAAACAACAAAAAAAACATCTTCGTTTGGTTACTTTTCATTTTTTTTTCTTTTAAATTTAATTTAACTTTTCTCTTTTAATTAAGGATATTTTATTAGATTACTTTGGATATTCGTTTAGCGATTACTTTTATTTTTTTTTGTTCTGTGCTTTGTTTCGATCCAACATTTACTTGTGTTACTGCCAGTGTTTTGCATTGAAAAAAAAACCATAACAAGCTTACACGAAATGGGACCAAGATAATATGGATTGTATAATTGGGGCAAATGTCGTTTCGAATCTGAAACATCACAAAGAATATGAAAGTTATTTAATTTATGGAACAATGATTCCTTTCAATCTATACCTTAGAGACTAATCCTTTCATTTTAATTATTCTTAACAACATCGAAAACATTTATTTTCCAGAATTTTTTATTATTCTGTCCGAATCCATTCTTGAATTGTACCAAAAAGTGTTTTCATCAAGAAAAGTGAGTACTTTATCTCTGTTGCTGCAACACACTCTCATAATATTGGAATACGTATTTCGCTAAAAGGAAATGCCTCCTAGTCCAATCTCTCTGCCAAAGTGGATCAAAATGTTAAAATCGATAGGCAAAACACAGTGGACTCATAATTCTAAAAAACTAAGAGAACCGCAAGAGCAGCGACCATATCGAGATAGGGTCATAAATCTCCTACTACTACCATAGAACTCATTAGTAGTTCGTACCCAATCTAGCCGAACTTTTGAAACAAACAAGACAATGTAACAAATGGACTTCAAACGAACTATCGCGTACTTTGTTCCATCATTTAGTGGCATTGACACACCAAACAGACCCAACGAACTTATGAGATTCGCAGGGACTGTAGATATCATATATAAAACGCTACAGACAGCTAGTAAGAGAATTGGACAAAATTTCGAAGTGATCCCAAATTATTGCTAAAATTGCTGGGATTTTATACAAATTTGGTCAATATTGCTCTAGGGCCCATGAATAACTTAAAGACAGATAAAATAATAGCTTACTGATAACGCTTACATGAGGAGTAGTCATAGACAAGTGGAGGGTTATCCAACATTAAAAAAAATACATTGTTGAACAATTTGTACGCCACAACACTTTCGCTAAACGAATTGGAACAAAATTTTAATAGATTGACGGAAAATACTGTTAGACAAGAAAATTAACGTAATTGTATGCCGCCCGAATAAGTATTATTGTGATTTAAATGCACTAATATTAAAACAAAAAAGGTTTATAGATTTATGAACGGGATCGTGTTTAGTGATCAACAAATAGAAATGATACAAACACATCTAAGTTGTTTACGCTATAAAAGGGTGCGATTACCAAAATTTTTCTTCTTGTTATATTGTTATCTGTCGAAATCAGTAATTGAAATGAAATAAAATATTTCTCATTAAATAAAAGTTAAATTTATTAAAGTGATTTGTGTTTGATTTTTTATTAAACAACTATAGATTGAAAATCTAGAACATTTTGTGGTGCCGAAACCCGGGACAGTTTGGTATAGTGTTGTGTAAAGTGAATACATGTGACTTTTAAGTATACGAGAAACCATGTGATGGTAAAACTGTATCAAAAATTCATATTCAAATTTCGTGTTGATTACACATACCTTATTAAAACAGTATTTAAAGATACGATTGTGCTATAGTGAAAATAAAGTAAAACATTAGTACTGTGTGATAGTTTTGGATTGATTGCATAATTAACGCCATTAGTACATGCAGATGAAGAGTTGAAGACGTGGATACAACGAGATACAATCAAATTGACTTCAATCAACGTACAAGTACAATTAAGATAAGTAGCCATTTTTAATATATTTATCACATTTTCTATATGCGCTACTAATTGAGCGGAAAATTAAAGTATTAAATTTTGGATAGAAAAAAAAAATTTTTTTGTTGGAAAACTCAAGGTCGTTTATCGAAACTGTTCGATCGTATTGCTGAAACGTGGTCAAAATCGGTTAGTCATAAAATACATAAGTTATCGTGTTGTTGTACACTGAAAAAAAAACCTAGGTAATATTAACAAAAATCGTACTTAATATTACAAAAGTTTTGGGTAAAGAGAACATTTAGTTGATATAAAAGAATAAGTTTTGTTAAAAAATAATGCTTTTCAAAATAACGAAAGTATCGTTAATAATAAAAATTATTTTGTTGATCGCCTGTTGCGCCATTTTTAATGACGTCATAATATAAAAAGTTTTAAAAAAAGTTTTTTTATGATAATAAAAGAATTTTGTAATGCCAAATATGACTTTTGTAAAATTAAAAAATTATTTTTTTTCATTAAAAAATCATTTATTTATATTTATATATTTTTGGTAATTGTACATTTTTAAAAATTTTTTTTAGAAAATATTTATTTATTATTTAAATACAAAAAATGTGTTAATAAAGAAAATAAAATAAACTGGATGCTTCAAATGTCAATTTGTCGTTAGTTTGTATGTTTGTGGTGTTGATTGAATTTTTCACAAGATCACTCGGACTGTTTGGCATGTACTTCTAAAATCCTCTTCTACATATCGGAAAACATCATAAGTTCCAAGTTTATTTTTTTTTCTGTAAATGTGATATTAAATCTTCTTGGGCAAATGTTATGCGAACACAGAAAAAACTTTTCCTAAATTTGTAAACTTCACTCAAATACGAATAATGAGGATGTGGTAACTTTAAATTAAAATGGAAAATGAAGTACAATAGATTAAAATTTGTTAGTTTATATTAATATACATTTATCTACATATTACATCAATATTAAATTTATACTTACGGTATTATTATTAAATTGAATTTAATTATGGTTTATTACTTCACTTTTCATCAAATAAAGTTTTAATTTTCACGGCACTGCCCACAATTTATCAAAGATCGATACTACTTCAACCACACTCAAACGGAACAGCTATTACATATACACAATGTCTAATTTTTTCTTTCTTTTTTTATTTTTGTACATACAACAAAACCATTTGTGTATTTTAATAAATATTAATATAAAAAAAATTTGTTAATAGTAAAAATTAGTTTTTTTAAAAAAAAATTTTAATGTTTTGTTTTATTTACTAATAATTTGTTTGTGCAAAAAAAGTTTTAAGAGTTTTTAACAAATATTCACATAACTTACGATTTGATTTTAACAACTTAGTATTTTTTGAGTTAAATAAAGGTTCTCTTAACTAGGAAAAAAAATTTTGTTCTATGAAAGAAAAATTTTAAAATGCTACAAAATTATTTTAAAAAAAGCTATTTTGTAAATATTAAAGCAGGATTTTTTTCAGTGTAGTGATTAAAGAAATAAACTTTCAAATTAACAACTATTTTTACGGAAAATCTTAAATAACTAATTGAATTGGAGTGTAGTGATACTGTTGTGTAGTTGGATTGAAATTACGTTACTCAAGAATCAAAAAGCTTAACAAATATGGAGCGCCATATTAGACTTCGAAACCGTATAACAGGTCAAATGGATGCAATACTGGCCTTTGCGAAGAAAATTGACGACACTATAACGGAAAACGCTATTCGACCATGATTAACAAATTTAATAAAATTACATGAGGATTTCCATGACACAGAAATCGCGTTAGAAGAATTTGCAGACTATAAACCAGTGACGGCGAAAATAAATGCTGAATATTACGAAGCCAGGATGATATTAGAAGATGCATTATATCAACGTACCGGTGTAAATTCACATAAAAGTAGAAATGGCGAAGAGTTAAATGACACATTGGAATCATTCGTTGCGCAACAAAAGACATTTTATGAGGCGCTTAATACCACCGCAGCTGTGAAACTACCTAAAGTAAACATTGAACCTTTTAGTGGTGAATATCAAATGTGGCCATCGTTTCGAGATCTATATGTGAATGCAGTACACTTCCATCCCAACTTGAAGGGGTCGCAAAAGCTACAACAATTAAAGAGCTTGTTACGTGGAGAAGCAGCTGGACTAATTCGCCATATTACAGTAACCGATCAAAATTATGACGAAGCTTGGGAAAAGTTGGAAGAGAGGTACAATAAACCAAAGCCAATTGTATCAGGGCTCATTCAAAAATTTCTGGACCAGAAACCTTGTAAAAGCAGTAACTATAGAGAGTTACGTCGCCTCTATGACCAATCTGAAGAAGTCGTTCGCGCATTAAGGAGCATTGGGAAGGAGAATGAAACAAGAGATCCTTGGCTAATCCAAGGATCTCTTGTTTCATTCTCCTTCCCAATGCCCAAAGAGAATCCGTAAATAAATCTCATCCAACATTTTCGGAGTTTCTAGCATTTCTCAATATAAGATGTGATACCCTAGAATCATGTATTATACAAGAGAGAAAAGGTTATTCTGGTTCAACGTCGAAAGTATTCTTGGTGGAAAATGGATCGAATACAGTCTCAAAGATTATATGCTATGCATGCAAGGAGGAACATTTATTGTACAAGTGTCCAACGTTTCGTAATAGTAGTTTTGAGGCTCGTATTCAATTAGTAAATCAAGAGAGATTGTGTCATAATTGTCTAAAGAAGGGTCATTATTCAGCAAAATGTTATTCGAAAACTTCATGCCTAATCTGTAGGAAAAAACATCATTCGCTTTTGCATCAACAAATAAAAGTAGATTCAGGCCATCAAACAAGTGCACATTCAGTATTCATCGAACACCCAAAATCAATTCTTCAATCAAAAAGTAGTCAACAATCAACAGTCCCAACAAATCAACACCTTCAATCAACAAGTAATGAATTAACAACAGTACCAATCTGTCAACACTTATACTTATCACAGGAACAATCAACTAAAAAGGAAAAATCGGTTTCTACAGATCAGAAATCAATACCAGAACACACATCAACACAAGATTTATCATTATGTAATAATAATTATTTACAATCTTCTTGCATTATGTTACCCACAGCTATCGTAAATGTGAAGTCACGCAGTGGTGAGACGGTACAAGCTCGAGTACTCTTTGATTCAGGATCTCAATGTTCCTTTATCACCGAATCAATGATGCAACGCCTAGGCCTAATACGTAGAAAATCAAATATCAAAATTATCGGTCTAGCTTCTTTGACTGTCGGTTCTACTAGAGGTAAAACGACAGTAATTGTACAATCGAAATGCAAACCTAATTACACCATCACAGTCACGTCTCAGATAATACAATCAATATCGTCCACGTTACCTGAGACTAGTTTTAAAATACAATCTTACGACCAACTAAAGGATATTCATCTCGCTGATCCGAAGTTTAACGAATCAAGACCAATAGATATATTGATCGGCGCAGAACA
Organism: Tipula lateralis; assembly: GCA_963932295.1. NCBI lineage: Eukaryota > Metazoa > Arthropoda > Insecta > Diptera > Tipulidae > Tipula > Tipula lateralis. Next base: position 175,349,854 of record OZ010737.1, on the reverse strand, counting down.
TTTCTTTGAGATCATTGGAAATCAAAGATTATATATCCCTGGACTACCACCCTTGTATGAATCGCAGTTTGGTTGGTTAGTAGCCGGTAGTATGAATTCAAGAATTCAAGCCGCTCGTAAGACATCGCTGATGGTTAAATCGTTGAAAATAGACTACGAAAATTTAAATGAAATTTTAAAAAGATTTTGGGAGGTTGAAGAACCTTTGCCAGTTAAATTAGTAGAGTCGGATGACCCATGTGAACGATTATACAGCTCTACAACTGTTAAGGATAGTAATAAGCGGTTCGTGTTAAAATTACCATTCATGTCTCTTAGGCCAAATCTGGGAGATTCATATAATAATGCAAAGAACCGTTTGCTAGCAATGGAGAGAAAGTTTAGGAATAATGCGGAGTTTCGAAAACAATATACAGAATTTATGCAAGAATACATCAATTTGAATCACATGCAAAAGGTTTGTTGGTCGCAAATTCCTAAAGACAATGATAATCGATATTTTATGCCACATCACGGTGTTATAAAAGAAAGTAGTAGTACAACCAAGTTAAGAGTGGTCTTCGATGCATCATGCAAGACATCTAGTGCAATATCGTTAAATGAAGTTCTTCACGTTGGACCAAAAATTCAAGCGGATCTATTTACAATACTACTAACTTTCCGGAGTCATCAGGTCGTTTTTGTCGCAGACATTGAGAAAATGTACCGACAAATATGGGTCAATGATGATAACTGCAATTATCAGTTAATACTGTGGCGTGAAGACCCAATGAAACCAATTAACGTCTATAAATTATTAACAATTACATATGGAGTTCACCTTATTTAGCTGTACGAACGCTTCAACAGATAGCACATGAGAACTCTACAGATTATCCGAACGCATCTAATGCAATACGAAACCATTTTTATATAGATGATTTACTATCGGGAGCAGATACGGAGGAGGATGCGTTGTTGTTGAAAACCCAAATTGCCTCATTACTTGAGCAACATGGATTTCAATTACGGAAATGGCGATCAAATTCAAGGCAACTGTTAGATTCGTTTTCGCAAGCTGAAATGTCAACGATACCTAAATTAATCGAAGAAAACCCAACAACAACAACACTTGGTATCGTATGGAATGCGATCACAGATATGTTCTCATTTCGAATTAACTTATCAGAAATCAATAACTGGACGAAGCGCACCATACTATCGGAAATATCTAAAATCTATGACCCGTTTGGATGGCTTACACCAATCGTTATGATATTTAAAATAATGATTCAAAGATTATGGGTAGCACACCTAGATTGGGATACACCATTACCGTTGAAGTTGAATGACGAATTTCAATCAGTTTACCAAGGTCTCGTTTATCTAGATAAAATTACGATTCAAAGACGGTATCATAAATTTTCCCAGGCAAAACTAAAGTCAATTCAAATTCATGCGTTTTGCGACGCTTCAGAGAAAGCGTACGGAGCGGTGGCTTATTTGAGGGCAATAGGAACTGATGGAAATATTAGCACACAAATAATATGCTCAAAAGGGAAGGTAGCTCCTATAAAACAAATAAGTTTACCACGACTAGAATTGTGTGGTGCACATATCCTCGCCAAATTGATAAAATTTATTAAAATTGTATTATATCCGAATATTCCTATAGGGGTGCAGGCTTGGTGTGACTCATCTATCGTACTACACTGGCTATCGGACATACCAAGACGTTGGAAATCATTCATAGCGAATCGAACTTCATATATTTTGGACATTATTCCAACTCGACAATGGCGCTATGTACCTAGCAAAGAAAACCCTGCGGATCTACTTAGCAGAAGTTTACCGGCGACACAATTATATAAAATGGAATTATGGTGGAAAGGTCCATCATGGCTGGAACAACTATCAAGTCGTTGGCCATCGCAAAAGTTACCACTACGAAACTTAGATTCTACAATTTTAGAAACAAGAGTGACACTAGTTTGTATGAACATATCACAATTATCCTTTATCGACAATCTGATAAAGTCATGTTCGTCATATCTGAAAGTCAAGTGTTCATTGGTATACGTTTTAAGGTTTTGTCGAGTTTCAGTAGGTGGACTTAAACGTGGACCTATACAAATAAACGAATTACTTCAAGCCGAAAATCTTATTTTTCGCACTATACAATCTCAGAGATTCAACGATGAAATATCAAGTTTGCGTAATCAGACAGCGATAAAATCAAAATCAAAATTAAGATCGTTGAATATATTTATGGACGATGCAGGAGTGCTCAGAGTAGGCGGTCGGTTAAAAAATGCGAGTCTGAAATATTCATCCAAACACCCAATTATATTGCCGAAAGATCATCGAATAAATCATTTAATTATCCAAGAGTTACATCACGCATTATTACATGGTGGAGTATCACTAGTTCTTAACAACATTCGCAACAAATATTGGATGATTGGCGCCAGGAATAATATAAAGCGTTTCATTAAAACTTGTGTTATTTGTACACGGCATCATGCTATCTCTGAATATCCAAAAATGGGAGACTTACCGACAGAGAGAGTTTCAGAACATCGAGCATTTCTAAATAGTGGTTTAGATTACGCTGGACCTATTAACATCAAAACGAGCAAGCTTCGCAAAGCCCCTATGTGTAAGGCATACATAGCTGTATTTGTCTGCCTAGCAGTAAAAGCTGTTCATCTGGAAGTGGTTAGCAGTTTGGATACCGAATCCTTTATTGCCGCACTCCGCAGATTTATAGCAAGACGTGGGCTACCCGCTTTAATTTGGTGTGATAATGGGTCTAATTTTGTATCCGGCAATTCCGAACTAAAATTATTAAATAAACAATTAATTCAACAACAAAGTTCTAATAAGGTTCTCGATTTTTGTTTGCAGAATAATATTGTTTTCCGATTCAATCCACCTAGTGGACCACATTTTGGCGGACTGTGGGAAGCCAAAGTGAAATCAGTGAAGTACCATCTGAGAAGAGTAACCAATAATGCCAATTTCACTTTCGAAGAGTTGACTACCGTGGTAACACAGATCGAGGCAGTTTTGAATTCTAGACCATTGTGCCGATTACATGATAGCACGGACGATCTCCAAACATTAACTCCAGGACATTTTTTGATCGGAGAGCCAATAATGGGTATTCCGGAGCCGAACTATGATCACCTACCTATTAACAAAGTTAATGTCCTTAACGCTGGGGAGTATGTTAGACAAGAAAATTAACGTAATTGTATGCCGCCCGAATAAGTATTATTGTGATTTAAATGCACTAATATTAAAACAAAAAAGGTTTATAGATTTATGAACGGGATCGTGTTTAGTGATCAACAAATAGAAATGATACAAACACATCTAAGTTGTTTACGCTATAAAAGGGTGCGATTACCAAAATTTTTCTTCTTGTTATATTGTTATCTGTCGAAATCAGTAATTGAAATGAAATAAAATATTTCTCATTAAATAAAAGTTAAATTTATTAAAGTGATTTGTGTTTGATTTTTTATTAAACAACTATAGATTGAAAATCTAAAACAAATACAACAAACAGAAAGTGACTACAGGCTGAAGCACTGGAAAGGTACAACAACGGTTATGAACACTAAAGGTGAAAATTGCAACTTATATAAATCAGACGATATAGGCAAAATCATCACTGAAACAGAAGAAATAGAGCGAATTTTACTAACGTCAACACAACAACTACCAAATCGGCCATACTCACAAACCAACCGACAAAATTTCAGACCAAAAGCATTGTATGTAATTACTGTGGCAGACCAAATCACACCTGGGAAGCATGATGAACGAGAAAATTCATACAATGCAACGTTAGAAAGAAATCACCTACATAACTCAGCTCAATCGTCAATACCAACATACGTTCATTGACCATACTTAATCCCAATAATTATACAAGCCGTGAATGCAACCAACTGCAACGCGAATTAGTGAAATTGTTTATAAGAACAGCTCCGTATTGCTCTTTCGATTAAGAATATCGCTTCTAAGGCCGAAGTCATCAGAGAGAGTCTAATAAATTTGGACGAAATAAAAATTTGGCTTATAAAAGACCAGAAGGTGTTCTCTTACAAAATTGCAACCCATCCACAAAATCCTGCTTGCTGATCGTTAAGTAAGGTTACCTTACGTTCATACTCGGTTAGTTTACGTTCATGCAAACCTCGCAAGTCCTGACAACTAACATTGAAGATAAAATCACCAATTTTGAGCCAGGTATTGTGCGAGCATATTTCAAAATTTTGTATTCACAGCCATCTGGCAGAGACGAGATTAACAATTAAATGCAGCAAATATCTGGCTTTCCCTTCATATTATAGTGATTAGTTCAAAAATCGTATTTCACCACCCATACAGTATTTATTGTAAACAAAAGAAGAAGGATTTAGGCTAACTGGATCATGTATTATATTTTGATATCGGAGAGCTTTCGCCAAGTTCTACAATTTGAAGTGCTATAAAGTAGTACAGAATGTATCCTATTGCTTTAGATAGAATGAAGAAGCAAACGAATCATCCAAAAAGCTTCAGACAGGATCGCGACACGGATGGGCCGTTACATTGTCTAAGAAGAATATATATGCATGTTGATGGATGGGTTAACTCTATAGACTAAAACTTAAGATTTGTGCGTGAAAAAGCTTTTTTAGTTGAAATTGGGTTGTAGGTTCTCATATGTTGTGGCTAGACCGGTCGATGATTGGTTAGACCGGTCGATCTGAAATTGTCAACATTGAATGACCGCTTAATCGAAAAGATCATCCATCTCATCAGCGATATGCTTGACTAGATGGATACTATTCGATACGTATATGTAATGTTCAATCGACAGAGCTAGTGAATAACAAAATTATTGTCTCGACTATTCTGTAACTGTTGATAAATGTTTGTATCTGTTGTATATAATGACTAATTATTTTATTTGGAGCTTACTGAACGCCACAATACTCCCCTGAAAATGATTTTTCGCTACGTAATTGTGTTGGTGTCGTGTATATATCCCGCTTAGTGATAAGGCTTGTTACGGCATGAAATGAACCTGTATTTGAGAGCTTGCATTTGACCGGCGACACTTAGACCGGCGATGGTCCGTTGTGATGCCATACTTTATATAAGGCTATAGGTTACCATCTGCGTATTGCATAGATCCATGTCGCACCGCCCAAACGATCGATGGTGAAAAATCTCTTTTTGCATCTTGCCCCGGAAAGGGATTCGAACCCGGTACCTTCTGCTCCAACTGTCGCAAATTTAACCACTGCGCCATCTGGGCGGTTTAATTGCCCTGCAGCAATACCAAACATCACTAAGGTGGTAAATGTGGGCGCCGACACATCCAGCATGCACTCAAGTTCACTTCATGCTGATACGATCCTATAATCACTCAGCGGTCGCAATTAGGCACCCCAACACAATTTTTCGCATATATTAAGATGATCATAATCAAAATGTAGGGAAAAGTAATTTCCACTGGAGTATTATGGCGTCCTGTACTTTACATAGATACAATCCGATATCATGACGTCACAATAAAAATTACTAAGTCAAGCTTTTGAGTAAATTATCTCTTTTTACTTTTAACGTGTTATACACTAAAAAACAGGGTCGTCGGGGTCACCAATGGAAGGGTATGGATATATGAGATTCTAACATTATTGTACGTTTTAGTGATGCGAGTTACCATCTTAACTGCTAAAGTGGTATTGATTGTCAGCTAAGAGGTTCAAACTCAATTGACGAAGACGAAGGAGTCTTTTTCAAGCTAGAGTATTTATAAAGTTGCTGCGCTAAGCCAGATTCTTGTTTGCATTGCGATCGTTGTGTTGCAAAAGTTTTAGCTATTAACAGATAGTTGATTCGAATTGTTTTCGATTTGCTGAACTTCTATTGTGACATGATCGATAGTTGTAACCATCTAGTTCAAGCTAAATTCACAAGCATCAAATCGAAAAGCTCAACTAAGGATCGAAGGTTATAGACATCATCAAAACCTATTTTTAAATCCTAAAATGAGGCGTTGAGTTACTAAAGATGGCAAAGGAAAACTAGCCATCATGGAGAACTTTTCAGTTCTGGTACAACTTTCACGAAACTATCCAGAACTCAGTGGATACGGAAGAAGAGGTAAAATACAGCCTGGCAAGTATTATCCTTGTATATTCTGCTGCATTATGGTTAAACCTGAATACAGAAAGTGATTTGTTGCTGAATTGAAATGATTGAATCCGACATAAATCGATAACCATCACCACTTTTATATCAAAACTAATATTTTATTTGTTTTAGGTAGAAAAGCTCATCCTCAACATAATGAAAACCGTTATGCTACAACGTGCGCCCCATATTTTTACCAAGTCAATCACACACCCCCACTTCATCACACTTTATAACAAATTTCTTAATTCATTCATGACAAATAATTTAATTTATTTTCACAACCGTACGAAAAAAAAATATTTGTAATAAACGCTCGTACATATACATACATATATTTCAATTTTCATCGAAGCACATTATCAACATACACACCGTGTATATTGATACAAATTACATTAAGCATATCACAATTTCAGAATCAATCAATTTTTCACCAAATCGAACAAAAAAAAACAAAATAGAAAACGTAACACTAACACAAATGCAAATAATACAAAACAAACGATCGAATAGAAAAAAAAATACGAGCAAAAGCTTTCATAAACTTACAATCACGATTTTTCACCAACAACATAAAAATAAGAAAAGCGAAAGATTAACTTTTGATGACAAAAGGAAAAACGAAAATCGAAAGCATGAAATAAAAATCAATCTTTGATTTAATTCTCACGTTTATTGTAGATTTTCTTTTTCCAATAATCTTATTCTTCTTCCTTTAAGGTTTTTGTGTGTATTTACTTTAAAGCTTTCCAGGGTTTTCGCCGAGTGTCACATATACAACTATATTATATAGAGTCTATATATAGGTTCAATATTTATTAAAACACATACTCATATATAGACACACGTTTAGAGAAAGAGAGAGCTTTTATATAGCTTTTAAGATAATATAATATATGTTGAAGGTGAATAAAGGTGATTGCTTTTCTTTTGTATCCCCCCGTATATCCTTATATATATGTGTGTATACCAAATAAGTTTCTGTTTTCCTGCGAGCGAGGTACACAGTAAGCACGCACACACACACGCACCCAAAAAATAATTTGCCATTAGGCAAAGTAAACATTTTTCAAGTTTTTGGAAAATCAAATAATTTTCTTTGTATTGTTGTTTTTGTAAAGTTTTTTTTATTATTATTTTCCAAAAATAATACAAGAAAATTTTAATATTGTTTTGATAATTTTTCGTTGAGCTTTTCTTCTAAACTTTATTAATAATACATGCATACATATATCTATATCTATCCATCTATCTATCTACATATATATATATATATACATATATATATATATATATATATATATATATATATATATATATATATATATATATATATATATATATATATATATATATATATATATATATGTATATATATATATATATATATATATATATATATATGTATATATATATATATATATATATATATATATATATATATATATGTATATATATATATATATATATATACCTATATATATATATATATATATATATATATATATATATATATATATATATGTATATATATATATATATATATATATATATATATATATATATATATATATATATATATATATAATATATATATATATATATATATATATATATATATATATATATATATATATATATATATATATATATATATATATATATATATATATATATATATATATATTAGGCTCAAATGATGTATGTATGTTTCTGAAAGTTCTTGTGTAAATTCAGATATATTTTGTGAAATGGATTTGTGTATAGAAAAAAGCTCAACATGGTTTTTTATTACTTTTCGCGATGAAATAAGATGAATTCAATTTTCTTTCTACATGCGAGGTAAAGTTTATAAATAACGAAAAAAAATCAAAGTTCTTAAAAACTTTTTTCAAGCATTTACGAAGGTAAAACTTTTTAACCGTAGTTTGCGGATGGGTGGCTCTTTCAATTATTTTAAACATATATCAGTACACAAAAATTATAAATATATGTAAAGCTTTCATTTGAAAAGCTATAAATTTTCGGCAATCTCTAAATATACCCTTCATATCAAGACTTTATATAATGTTTTTATGTAAGTCTTCAGTCATGATGTAAACCTAAGTATAAGTGAGGAGCTATCAACAAAACATTATAATCCGAATGTCGCCATTTTGTTAAGTCAACATCCAGAAGGGAGTAAAAAGGATGTTTGACATTATGCATCGTAAATTCTGGTTTTGTTTATGTTGTCATTCCTCTAGCATTGGCTTATGGTTAGTTAGGACCCTTTTTCTATAAGATGATTATTCCAACGGGTTAGAGAGAATAGAAAGCTTGAAAGTAAATACGAGTTGGATGATTGGTTAAAGCTGTGAGAATTGGAGAGCTATCCGGTAGGAATCCTGGTACGGACTAGGTGCAAAAAGAACTATCCATCATATTGTGTTCGGTTGTGTGTGAAATCATAAACCTCGTGTTAAAATGAAAATTTTTGAGATCCGACTCAAATGTGAACTATGCTAATATACCGTTAAGATATGTCGTATCATCGTCAAATTTGGACCAAGATATTATATTTGTGCCAGATGTTTGTTATAGTATATATAGAGTAATAAGACTTTTTGGGGCCACAACGTTTATGTTTGCAGTTAAGGCTGACAAAAAGTCTTTAGTCCGAAAAAGCTTGCAAAGATTATGTCTGATCCTCTTATGGTTGACTAGAACTAAATATATACTTTATTTCAAAGCTTTTAAATTAATAAAGCTTTTTTGATTCTTACTAACAAAACTTTGTGTTTAAAATAAAAAACGTTATTACTAGAGCCTTAAGGAAATTATAGTTAATTCTTAACATTTTGGTCCTTCGAGCCGGATTTTGTTCGACATTTCTCTGTTTAAATCCAAATCATCGCGTTTCAGAGTGTAAATCAACGGGATGTAAGCTTTGTCGAGCTCGTCATCATACATTACTACACTTTGATCAAACAATCGAATCGAAATTTGAAAAACAAATCTCGCACGCGACCAAGTCGCAGTCTGGTGATTCTGTGGCGGATCAGACAGGCTCAACAGATAACTATTATTTAAACAATCAACTTTGCCAAAAGTCGACCATTCTTCCTACTGTTATCGTTTCAGTTGAAGATGGCAATGGGAAATTGGTTGAATTTGCGATAACTAGGTAAAATATCTGACCGGTTGCCAGCGAACACGTTCGATTTTTCACCTTGACAGTTATCAAAACACATCAAATTAGCTGATCCATTTTTGAACGCAGCATCACCGATTGATATTATTATTGGTGTTAAATTATTTTATTATTTTGCTCAAACAACAAAGCGCTTAGATAGACAGTTTCTATACTATTAGCAATAATTTTAGCTATTATTTCTGAAATAGCTAAAATTTTTGACCCTATTGGACTGATATCACCGGTTGTTATACTAGGGAAGATGTTTATGCAGCAGTTATGGCAACTTAAGCTAAATTGAGACGAAGGTCTGTCCATGGATCTACACACGTATTGATCTTCTTTTCGTGAAAAATGACAAAAACTTAAAGCGCTTCACGTACCGCGACACATGTTCAATCATTGTCGATTTCCAACAAACATCCAAATACATGGTTTTGCGGATGCTAGCCAAAAGGGTTACTGGGCTGCAGTCTATGCTCGAAGTCACACTTCGAAGGGTGTTATATCGTTAAACTTTTGTGTTCGATATCCCGAGTTGCTCCCGTTAAACAAGTGACTCTACCTCGACTTGAACTTTTGGCCGCCCAGTTATTATCAAAGTTGATTGCAAAAATCAAACCTAACCTAAATTTTTCAGTCGACGATTATTTTTTCTGGACAGATTCCATGATTGTTTTGCACTGGATAAACGCTCCGCCTGATCGTTGGGAAACATTTGTTGCCAACAGGGTATCAAATATTCAATCTTTGGTTGCCACAAGAAATTGGCGACATGTCAGTTCCAATCTAAATCCAGCCGGTTTGATATCGCGTGGATTACTCCCAGAACAGTTAATTATTTCTGAATTATGGTGGAATGGTCCGAGTTTTCTTCAATCATTTGACGAGTCCTGGTCTTAACCATTTGTGCCGCCAAATGAAATCGAACTATTCGAGCAGAAAAAGTCTACACAATTTTTAATTCCGACGAGTTCCATAAATTCTTTACAGTTAGAGGAAATAGAAGGGATGAACTAGCGCATCCACGCAAGAGGATCATTTCTCACTATACAAAATGCGATGAGTTACGCTCTGCGCTTCATTCATAATACGAGAAATCCGGCTTTCCGTTGATTGGGTCCGATTTCTTCTTTAGAAGTTGTTAATGGGCCCCGAGCCATTATACGGCTAGTACAAATTACGTCATATTCTTCTGAATATCATGGTCTTCAAAATCCTTCATTTATCGTTCGCGATCCGAAGTTGAAGTCATTATCATTGTTCATGGGTGATGACAAAATTATTCGTGTGGGCGGCCGATTGAAGTTTTCTTCGTTATCTTACACATCGAAGCATCCGGCTTTGCTTACTGCCGTGCGATGTAACTATTGGCCAATAATTGGGCGTCGCCTCGAAAGGTGTTTAAGCAATGCGTGAGTTACACCCGAGCAAGACCGACTTTATTGCAGCATAAGATGAGCGACCTTCCGTTTGAAAGAGTTAACCAGGCACTTCCTTTCTATTACGTGGGTGTGGACTACTGTGGCCCATTCTACGTGCACTACCGACAAAGGCTTACTTAGCTGTCTTTGTCTGCTTTGTCACAAGTGCCGTTCAGTTAGAGTTGGCATCTTCACTTTCAACAGCATCATTCATGGGTGCATTAAAAAGATTCATTGCAACACGGGGCCTACCGAAGAAGATTGTCTCCGACAGTGGCACCAACTTCGTAGGCGCCAACTCAAAGTAACATGAATTGTTTGAACTACTTCAACGCTCCTTATAAGGTGAAGTTTTATAAAAATTGCTACAACCTGGGAAGAAAAAGCTCTGCCCAATATTTAACAGTAGGTGTTTTGTCACACACAATTTGTTGACATATTCGAAGCTGACCAACCCAAACTAATGGAAGAAAATAAACTAAACCAAGTGTCATTGTCAACCTTGATAAAATTATTCCTTACTCTGTTATTGATCCCCTATATAAGTCATATAAGTACGGAATTTCTAAATTTCCCGGTTAATACTGTAACTCACGGATCCAAGCGACATATGTTAAGACCAGATACTAAATCGGAATTTCTAGTTATGACAACCAAGTTGGTATTGATCCGCTATAAATCAAATGTACGGGTTTCCGAAATTTTCCGCCTCAAGGAGTTTGGCATCTTCATGTACGTCACTTGGATGCAAGTTACGGCGTGATGTAGGACACGTAGTAGCACCAACCATTTTTATAGTTCTGTTTAAGGTATTAATCTCAATGAGAGAATCTTTAAACTTCTTTCTTGCCTTGTGAAAAAAAGTTTAAAGATTCCCTAACAGAACTTCTCTCAAGACTGATCAAGGCTGATGGGCTCCGACTGCACAGAGGGAGGCTGTTTCATCCGCCTGAATGATTTCTGAATTTATGTACAAAGGTGCGTACTCTAATCCTTTTTAATCTGTTTAGACGTAGGCAGAGCCTGGGCTCACATAATTTTCAAATACGCTTCATGTATCATGTGTAGGACTTCAAAATTTCCGAGAAATGCTATAACCCAAGTATCGAAGTGACGGATATATGAAAATGCTACTAAAGCTCCTATTTCTGGTGAAATTGAAAAAACTATATTTTTATTGATCTCTTACAAATCAAGAAAGGCAAGCAATTCATTTACTGAGTTATTTCCGAATAAACTTGAAGTTTAGGTACGATTTGATGTACAGTATCCCAAATAATATGGGATACGGTGGCAGAGATAGAAAAATGCTAACCATGTCAAGTAACCATTGCTAATCGAACGAAAATAAAACCTACCTCCGGTAGGCCAGTCTACCTTATCCAGTCTACCTTATTCGAAAACTGGAAAGGATTCAATGGACCAATTACTCTTTAATCTGAAATAGCATTCATAACATGACAGCTAGGAATATACTTAACAACCAGAACAACACCATTAAATCATAGATTACTGATAAGTGATAATACATGGACAAAAATGAAGAAACGCCGCCAACTTAAGTAACAGCTCTGTCATAATAATACGGTGGGAAATCGAAACTAATATGAAGACGATGGCAAGAAGTAATTAAGTGAAAAAAAATACACCAAAGACATTTTCGAGACTACAAAAACAACAGCAGCAAATATGCGCACACTACATCACCGTATGAATGGCCGGCATGGATAAAATTCTAACTCTACTACTAGCAGAAGCGTGGAATTCCACAGAAATGTGGAATTCCTCCTTCCTCACCATCATCACAAAGAAACTAGAAGTAGGGCCCTACTCTTTGTGGAATATGAACGCGCATTCTATCAGTAGATTATTGTGCAAATTAAGGGCAATTGGTGTTTAATCTATTGTAAAATCCAAATGGAAGAGACTTGGAACAATTTTTAAATGCTGGTATTCGTCTGAGATCAGTCCTTCCTTGACCTCAACTCTCAATCGACATTCTTGCAGTAATAATTGATATAAGGAACTATCCCTTAAGCGTGATCGCAGTGTAATTTAAGCATAGTGTGAATCCAACAGGGTTTAGCGCAATGTCAACAAATAACAACCCTGCGATTTTTATGACGGAACTGATGTGTATTCTGATCAGTGAATTCAGAATGGCTACCAAAAACAATTGGGAGAATAATGGCCTGACTATAGCTGACTTTTAAGTGTAATATTTGCACGGAACTAAGCGAGAACAACTTACAGGAGATTAGCTTATAACAACCAAGTGCGCAGCGAATGGTAGATAGACAGTTTATATACCATTTCACGAATCTCGAAATATTTAGGAGATTCAAAATTCAATGCGTTAAAAAGGTTTCATCATTTAGAACGTAAGCTTATAGTAGTAACGATAAATTAAAGCAGCCATATGTTAAGTTTATAAAAGAGTGATTGGACATAAGACACATGAAGCTTGCAAACGATTCAATAAATGAGTATGAAAACGAACCAATATTTTATAGGCCTCACCATGCGGTATTGATCCTTCGTTATCGCCTACAAAACTTCGTGTAGTTTTTGATGCGTCATCTAAGACATCTTCCAACAACTCACTTAATGAAATTATGCATAACCGCCCAGGTGGCTCAGTGGTTAAAGCTGTGGCAGTTGGAGCGGGAGGTACCGGGTTCGAATCCCGATAGGGGCAGGATGCAAAAGGGATTTTTCACCATCTGATTACGATCGGTGGTGTTAATGAACATATCTATGACCCCCTGTTGGGGTGCCGAACTCATGGGCCGACCCATTTTCCATGTCAGTACTATAGGCTGGCATGGAGCTATGCAATGCGCAGATGGTTGTACGAAAATCGGACCTATAGCCGTACGTCCTCGATTTGGCCGTTAAGGCGTAAAGTAGGACGTAACTAAGTGAACCGCGAAAGAGATGGGAGAGCCTTGAGCCCCAAAAAAGATAACATAGAATAAAATATATAAAAAAAAATATATAAAAAAAAAAAAAAAAAAAGTCGGCCCCAAGGTACCAGACAACCATTCACAATGTCTAGCGACATAGCTTAAAATGTACCGACAAATTCAAATAAACGATACACAAGCACGATTGTAACGAATACTTTGGCAAGAAAACTTGGCTGATCTAATTGACGTATATGAACTTACAACTGTGACATACGGTACAGTATAAGCGCCAGTATAAGAACTTTAACGAATTCAGTCTTGGAGATGTGTAAAGGCTTTAGGTTTATTATGGCTGTGATGCTTCAGAAAGGGCGTTTGGTGCATGTCTGTACATTAAAACTATTGATTCTGACAACATATATATGTTAACCCGCTCTGCAGTAAATCACGAGTGGTACCTTTAAAAACATGTCGCTACCAAAGTTGGAACTTTCAGCCGCCTTGCTTTTAGCTAGATTGACATCATCTGTAATTCAGAGTTTTAATTTACAGTTTGACGAAATAGTTTTGTGGTCGGATTCCACTATAACGCTGTGTTGGATGAAAACTTCACCACATAAACTAAAAAATTTGGTCGCCATCAGAGTCAACGTGATTCTGAGCTGACATCTATTTTGACGTGAAACACATAGATTCTGCAAATAATCCAGCAGATCTTATATCAAGGGAGGTATTATGCTAAACGAACTCCGCAACAATCGCTTGTGGTGGCATGGTCCTGAAATATTTTGATGTGTCAATGTCTGAACTTAAGCAAGAACAAACAGTCTTGTTCCTAACAACAACAATAAACGTTTTTAGTGAAGTGATAACTCGATTCGATTTTTTTGAAAAATTGGTTCGTGTTATGGCTTCGTACGCCATCGTTATTGGCCTATACATGGCAAAGCCATTGCAAATCAGACGGTACGTTCTTGTGTCTTTTATTTTAGGATAAAACCAATATTGTCTCAACAAATAATGGGAAATTTGTCCATTGAACGGTTTGATTTGTTTAAAGCATTTCTCAATACTGGCGTAAACTTTTACAGACCGTTCGCTATAAAATTTAAACCTTAAAAGTGTGCCACAAAACATGTATGTAGCTTCATTTGTGTGTTTATGTACTAAAGCAGTTCATTTGACCGCCCAGGTGGCTCAGTGGTTAAAGCTGTGGCAGTTGGAGCGGGAGGTACCGGGTTCGAATCCCGATAAGGGCAGGATGCAAAAGGGATTTTTCACCATCTGATTACGATCGGTGGTATTAATGAACACATCTATGACCCCCTGTTGGAGTGCAGAGCTCATGGGCCGACCCATCTTCCATGTCAGTACTATAGGCTGGCATGGAGCTATGCAAAGCGCAGATGGTACTACGAAAATCGGACCTATAGCCGTACGTCCTCGATTTGGCCGTTAAGGCGTAAAGTAGGACGTAAATAAGCGAACCGCGAAAGAGCTGGGAGAGCCTTGAGCCCCAAAAAAGATAGCATAGAATAAAATATAAAAATAAAAAAAAAAAAAAAAAAAAAAAAAAAAAAAAAAAAAAACAGTTCATTTGGAAATTGTCCAAAGTCGTAGCACAAATTCATATTAACCGTAGAGGCACAGTACAAACTATTTGGTCAGACAACGTGACTAATTTCCGCGGAACGAAAATGAACTAAAGAAATTGTATAATTTGTTCAACACTCAAAACGAATAATTAAAAATTAATAATTTTTGCACTATACAACGTATAAATTGGAAGTTTATACCTCCACGCGCTCTAATAACTTCGATGGCTTACGGAAAGACAAAACTTTAACTTTCCAGCATTTCAGAACCATAGTGGTTCAAATAGAAGGAATATTAAACTCTCGGCCGTTGTCATGCATGTCAAATGATTCTACAGATCCAGAGCCTTTGACTCCAAGTCATTTGGCCTGTTTCAACTATTTCCGACCTGTCATATAACGACATTAAAGAACATCGTCGTTATCGAGACGTTATTCATTAGAATATTTACATAGCTTACAAGCTCGATCAAAATGGAGTTCAAGTAGGCCGTTTTATCTATTTCTGAGTCACTTTAATAGCATAGAATCATGGCTGTTGACGAGAGATTTCTACCGAATTGCTTATCCCACATAAACACAAAAATAGCATATTTTTATTGAATGAATTCCCTTTGGCGTTGATTATACATATTCACATATATCTAATATTACCACTGTACAATGAAACTTCTACCTTACCACCCACATATTTCAATCAAAAATTTACAACTTATTGTGTTTCGACCAATCAAATATAATCAATATAAATTTATAAAAACAAAAAATTGATATGACAACATCAACATCCACTAAACTAGGACACATTTCAATCCATACTCCAATAAATGTAAATACAATTCATCAACCATGTATCTACTATGTACATTACATGTATGTGTATTAACGTGTGTTGTTTATTAAAAAGTAAATCAGGTCACATCACCATTTTTGGCCATTTCGCTGAAATGGCTTTGCTAACACAATTGTATAATCCCAAATCGATCCAGACCAAAAAATAATATACTCTTCTCGAAGAAGACTATAAATTAGATTTGATACCGTCCCAAATTTTAAAGATATATAATGGCAAAATACGCAGGAAAATATTGTTGGGGTAGTATAGTTCCACCCTTAAACAACAACAACAACCACAGTGATACATGGATAAAGTGAGAAACCTTTTTAGACTTTTAATCAAAAATAAACTCGAAAATAATCAATTTGGCTACAAGTTCTGATGTCAATGCGTCACACAGACAAGTGGCACGAGACGAAAATGTCAACCTTGATAATAATTAGCGAGTGAAGGACCAAAAAATGTCCAAGTACATTTTCTCGTCTTGTTCACATTAATTACTTAGCCCTTAATCGAAAAGTCGTTTTTTGTACCTATACATACCTGTTTCTAATACCGAGACAAAATTCTTAGAAAACCGACGTTATATAAAAAATGATTTCTTCTACAATTTTAATAAATCAAAATAATATTTATTTTATTTCGTGTACTCTAAGCTAAATTAAATAAATCTTAAAAACAATTTAAATTTTCATTTAATTCGTCTTAACAAACCATAAAACAACATATATCTTGTATAAATGTCTTCTTTATCTATTTTAGTATACAATATATACGAGTACACCAACAATGGCAGCAACACAGGAGTAGAAAAACCAAAAATCTACATCACAACCATAAGAAATTCATGTAATTCAACTTTAAGCACATATGTTATAAAGTTTTCTTATTTTTTTCTTCTTCTTCTTCTTTTTCTGTTATTATTTATGATTCTATTTTTTTCGTACTCTGTTTACCATGACACAAAAATTCTAATGATAAACATAAAATGATATCCGGCAGTAGGAGGAAGCTGGGCATTCTTATCGTTCGTATACAATATATAAAATGTAATATGATGTTTGCAATGTTGTTACGGTTGTGTATCACACTAAATAGGATGATAATTTTTTTTTCCTATTTGAAAGCTTTATGTTCAGGTGAAAAAAATATGTTGTGATAGATCGACGAGGGTGTGGAAGGAAGAAGGTTCAACTTTTGTCTCAATGTAGCATGCACAACAATACCTGACGAATAGTAGTTCTAACAGTATAAATTTTTTATATTCGAAAGAAAATAGGGCAAAAGCTCCGACATATTGTCAAGACCACACACAGATAAAGTGTAAGGTACAATCAAATTAATTTTATAAAACAAAGCACAGTAATGCAGTTTTTGATTGAGTAAAATTTACTGTAATCCTTCTGATCGAAATTCCGAAGAGCTTTTTCAAAGTGGTTGCCTTAACTTAATAAATATCACATTTTAAGGGTTCAGTTAAATCGTAGCTTCTCAATTATATAAGGTTTTCCATTCCAAACTCTCATTCACAATTTATTATTCGAATTGATTGGTGAATTCTAGAAGTTTTTTTTCGAGAAGTGGAATTTCTAACAAACAGTAACGATCAAAAGCTTTAGTTTTTTTTTGAGCCAACTTAACAATGTGAGGTCCTACATTGTAACAAATGAATACTAATAAATCACCTAATGCCAAAATCTTTGTCACAATTGATTCCAATATCCACAGTGTCAAATATCTTCCATATGCCAACTTTGTTACACCGGCTGGTGAGGCAGCTCAAATGGGTCCAGACTTTTATGATATTTGCAATGTTGTTACGATTGTGTGTTACACTGAAAAGGATGATAATTTTTTTCCTATTTGAAAGCTTTATGTTCAGGTGACAAAAATATGCCGTTATAGATCAACAAGGATGTGAAGAGAAGAGGGTTTAAATGTACCATGCACAACTACTGTTCATGTAGGAAAGTGAACTCTAACTAACAACAGTTTAAATTGCAACCTATATAGAAAATTGGGTAAAAGCTCTGACATATTGTGGAGACATAGTTTAAAGCTTTATTTGATTCGGAAAGATTTTTTGTAACCCTTTTTTTTCAAATCTTCAAAAAGCTTTTTCAATGTTCAATTTTTCGTGCATCTCAACTAATTAAGGTTCTCTCTTCTAAACTTTCATTCTCAGTGTAATATTCAAATTATAGACTCATTGATTGGTGAATTCTCGAAACTTTCCTCAGAAGTGGATTTTTTAACAAACGATAACGATTATATTTTAATCTAAACGATGTTGATCAATCTATTTAGAAAAATTAAAAAGAAAGTTCCATCTCCTCAAAAGTTTCAGTTTTATTTTTTTGGGCCAAATAAACATGTGAGATCCTACATTTTTAGACATAGATAAATGAAAATAAAGCCCACTTAGTCTACCAAAGCTAAAACTGACAGTCTAACTGATCAGGAAGCTTTCACTATTGCTTTGCTGCCAAAACCAAGATCCCCATGGTTCATGTTACAATGGTTCAAATTCATGAATTTCACTGTGAATGAGGGAAATACTGTATGTTGTGATTATCCGAATTTCCATTGATAGATGATTCCATTTTTCAATATAATCTTTGAGCTTTTGGGCATATAATGTTCCAGACTTGTTGGAGAGGATGAGCGTTGCCGTCCCAATACTATTTACTTTTAACAATTTTAAATAATAGGGCAAGGCATTTATATCCTACACAATCAACGTTATTTGCCACGATATACGTTGAAGGCGTCATTGGCAGGGAAAGTAGCTCTGTCATTCGGAAAATAATAATTTCAACTATATTTGGTTGCAACCATTATCTCAAATCACAACCTCTTCCTTTTTAGTATTTATCGAAACCAGATTGCATTGATCACGACCTTTAGAAATCACCTAATGGCTCAATCGTTGTGGTAGTTGATTGAAAAATATCCACAATGAAGAATATCTTCCATAGATCAACGAGGATGAAGAGGGAAGAGGGCATAAAGTATCATACACAACAAAATTGACTTTAATTCAAAAGCTCTGATATATTATCGAGACCACAGATAAATTATATGGTTTAAAACAATATTTGATACAGTAAGATTTATTGTTACCCTTTGGTCGAAGTTCCGAAGAGCTTTTTTAAAGAAGTTGGTTTGGTTCCAAAATAACAAAATATTTCGGGTTCATATGAACCGTAACTTCTCAATTAAGTAAGCTTTTCCAATCTTAACTGCCATTGTCACTAACAAACAATAACACTTATTAAATAGAAACGTTTTGGATCTATCCATTTGAAGTAATTAAATTGGAATTTCCACCTCAAAAGCTTTTGAAATGTTTGGAGCCAAATAACAGTGTGATGTCCCATAATTCTACCAATGCTAGAAATTACAGTCAAACTCATCAAGAAGCTTTGATATTGTTCTTGATCACGACAACAACAGCAAACGCTTCCTTGTTTCGTTGTCGCTCTCGTTGGCAGAGAAAATACCGTACTTGCTCTGTCATTCGGCGGAGTCCTCGGGTTCAAGTCACGATGGTGACAAAAAATCACGGTTGGGTGTTTTTATGTTGTTGAACCGTGGGCGCTATTTGAAAAATGTTGGAATGCTCTACACTTGTAAAACAAAATCTTATTTTTTTCCTATATTTATGAGCAAAAGTGCAAATAATGATAACAGTTATATTTGAGTTGTAATACTTATCTCGAAAAACAGCCTCATCCTTTTTAGTCTTTTTCGAAGCCAGATTGTATTGAACTTATCCTTCAGAAATCCCCTAATGTAAAATCGTTGTCACAATTGATTCGAATATCTCTAATGACGAATGTCTTTCATATTCTTATTTTGCTACATATCGGCTAGTGAGGCAGCTTAAATGTGTACAGCATTATTATGATGTTTGCAAAATTGTAATGGTTGTGTGATACACTGAATAGGAGGTTCTTTTTTGTATCAATTTGCAAGTTTTAAGTTCAGTTGGAAAAAATATATTGTGATAGATCTACGAGGGTGTGGAAAGAACAGGGTACTAATGTTGGCTCAATGAGTCATGCACAACAATACATGACGAATAGTAACTCTTACAGTTTAAATTTTAACCTACATTCGAGAGAAAATAGGGCAAAAGCTCCTACACTGTGTTGGTACTACAGATAAATTGTAAGATTGAATCGAACTTATTTTGTAAAACAAAGCACAGTAAAGAATTATTTGATTGAGTAAGATTTATTGTAAAACCTTCGATCGAAGTTCCGAAGAGCTTTTTCAAAGTGGTTGCTTAAACTACATAAATATACCATTTTTTGTGTTCATTTGAATCGTAAATTCCCAAATATATAAGCTTTTCCTTTCTAAAGTGGATATTTTAACATACAATAACAAATATTTAATCTATATGCTGTTAATCAATCCATTTGGAACAATTAAAAAGAAAGTTCCATCCAAA
This sequence comes from Tipula lateralis, assembly GCA_963932295.1. Classification (NCBI taxonomy): domain Eukaryota; kingdom Metazoa; phylum Arthropoda; class Insecta; order Diptera; family Tipulidae; genus Tipula; species Tipula lateralis. The sequence goes on along the minus strand of OZ010737.1, from coordinate 175,329,274 downwards.
AAGCTTTTGTTCAAAAGCGTTTTTGATAAATGACAAAAAAGGCCACAATTAGTCTACCAAAGCTAGAAAATAACAGTCTAACTCATCGATGAGCTTTCGTTTTTGTTTTTACTGGCAAAAGTTAAAATTATTAATTAGAGTTATGACTATCCACATTGGCATAGTCAGCCTTCCGCGGAATTTCCATTAAAAACTAACAGTTCTATATAATTTTTGAGCTTTTGGGCAAATGATGTTCAAAAATTGTCTGAGAAGATAAGTTTTACCGTCTCAATTTTATTTATTTTTAACAATTTTAAACAATACGGCATTTATATCCTGCATATGATAAACGTTATTTTCTACGATATTCGCTGTTGGCCTCGTTGGTAACTAAATAGCGTGCTTTTTCTGTCATTTGGATAAAAATGATTTCAACTATATTTGGTTTTCAACCATTATCTCAAACACAACCTCTTCCTTTTTAGTCTTTACCAAACCCAGATTGAACACGTCCTTTAAAATTCGCCCAATGGCAAAATCGCTGTGCTAGTTGACTCAAATATCCACAATGACGAATGCCTTCAATAGATCAACGAGGATGTGGAAGGAAGAGGATCCCAATTTTTTGCTCAAAGTATCAAGCAGTAGCTTAACATGACGAATAGTAACTCCAAAAGTTTATATTTTAAACTTTATTCAAAAGAAAATTTTCTGATCGAAGTTTCGAAGAGCTTTTTGAAAGTAGTTGTATTTAAGCTATGTATTTAGTATTTAAGCTTTATCAATCTTAACTTAATTTTCACAAATTATTGAAATAATTAAAATTCCATCTCATAAGCTTTTGAATTTTTTGGAGCCAAATTGTAAGACATGGTTAGACGACAATAAAATCCATAATAAGTCTACCAATACTAGAAATTACAGTCAAACTCATCGAGAAGCTTTTGCTATTGTTCTTACTCTCGCGAACATCAGTAAAAGCTTCGTTGTTTCGTTGTCGCCCTCATTGTCGTTAATGTGTAAGTTTGTGTGTGAATGTTGATAAACCGTGGGCCCTACGTGGAAAGTTTTGGAATGCTTTACATTTTAAAAAAAATATCTTATTTCTTTCCCATATTTTAGAGCAAAAGCACAAGCAGCCATATAAAGGTTGCAAAACTTATCTCAAAAAACAGCCTCACCATTTTGATTTAAAAGATTTAAAGAGCTTTTATTGAAGTAGTTGTTTTAATCTCAGAATTTACATATTTTATGGGTTCATTTGAATTAAAAGTTTTACCTCTTCAAACTCAACCGGAACTTCTCAGCTGGGTAAGGTTTTCCACTCTCGGTGTAGTATTCAAATCATACTCATTGATTGGAGAAGATTAGAAGCTTTTCCAACAATCTTAACATGAAAGATCAATTTTTTATCAGTTATAACGATTTTTTAAGCTTACTGTTGATCATATTTGTGGCATGACACCATTTTGTCCACATAAAAATGAAAGCTCCTAAAAGCTTTTAAAAGCTTTTGACATTTTTTGAACCAACTTAACAGTTCTACGCTGTAAGACATGGATAGATGACAATACAATTCACCAAAGCTTAAATTACAGCCAAACTGATCGGAAAAGCTTTCGTAACTGTTCTGCAAATAACATATTCCATTGGTTAGAATGAATACTTGATTTCATTCTGGATGTCCTTGGTGTAAGAAATTCCCGAATCGATAAAATACTAAAAGGTGTGAAAGCCCGCAATAGTATACTCGAAAAAATAGGACATTTGATCATTATTGTGATAATTTTTCATTGAAGCTATCAATTGAAATAGTTATGGCTCCTACTTTTGGATCCCAGACATGCTTTGTCAGTAACACCGTTGGTGCTTGGATGTATTCTTTCTGATTCTGTTAACGGTCACCATTTTTTTTATCAGGCTGATTTGTGTTGAAATTACGTGAAAATCTTTTTCCAACGTTATGAGTTGCCATTAGCAGCCCAAACTTTTTCTTGATTATTGTAAAAGACTCCATCATCCTTTCCAATCGTTTACTAGAAAATTATTAGGCTTTTATGGTTTAGTATATTTCGGGTACTTTGTTGTTGCGACTTCCATTAAAACATCAATATAAACTTTAAGTTTTTGGGCATATGATGTTCGAGTCTTGACTGAGCGGGTGTCCGCTGCTGTCGCATACCTTATACCTTATTCCATTTCCATATTTTAGGCGAAAGTGTGAATAATAATTTTTGATATATTTTCAATCCATCTCTCAAAACACACACTTTTCCTTTAAAATCTTTAGCACTAGCAATTTCATTGACAGGTGATTCCAATATCCACACTGAGGAACGGCTTGCATATTCTAACTCCGTTCTATCTAGACGTCTAAAAGAACAAGTTCTTTCAAGAGTTTGAATAGCGTTCCATTTTGTTTTCGCTAATAACGATGGTTGGTTGAATGGTTGCCCTTTTTGATTTCTACTGTCTTTCTCACAGGGATGGAACAATCCTTGGCAATTTTTTTTGACAACTGAAAATTTATTTGCATTCAAGGCGGTGGGAAACCTTACAGTGCGACCTATGTTCGAAGCAAAAACCTCATTCAATCGTACTTTCTGGTTTTTTGTTCGTAAAGTCGGTGTTTTGCAATATCATCCATTTTTTGCAGGAATATATTAAATTCGGCGTATTTCTCAATCAGAGCTTTTATTGTGAAATCTTCCTAAGTTGCGCAATAAAACCGAACCAAGTGCCAAAACAATCCTAAATCACTTAACGTACAAACTATCAAGATTCGTCTTAATTTATACACAACAAAATCTTATAAATCATTTCATTATCTTCTTAAAAATAGTTTGGAGTACCAACTTCTTTAACCCTCATTGTGCACTCCATACGAGTAAAGCAAAACAATATATGCTTTATATTTAATTTAAATTTTATAGTTTTGAGCTTTTTACAATATGAGTACATAAAAACATGAGGAAGCATCATCATAATTAAAAAGCTTGTTGTTGCTGCATAAGCATATAGGTGTATGGATATGGAACAAAATTTTTCTTAACTTATCGATATATTATGTAAATGGGAGTACGATAAGAATCCCATTGTTGGTTTATAAACCAAATTTTATGTACACCTGTATATTATGTATTTTATGCAACGATAATTGAGATTTTGATATGTGTGTGTATGTGTGTGAGGAAATATGTAAATTTACCCACATACTCGTATATTTAATATTAATAAATCTCGAATGATTATACATAAAAGCTTTAACTTTATACCTGTATGTCTTGAAGAATAAACATATTCGTTCGCAATTTTACCAAATTGATTTTCTTTATAAATTATCTCTAATTAATTAAATGTTTGGGAAAATGATAAATCATGCAGAACGGAAATTATGTAAATTATAGCAATCGCTAATTAAATTAAAATGAAAATGTCTGAAGTATTTATGTCTGTTCAAATAAGTGTCACATTTTCATGTCAAAAAGCTTGATTGGCATAGCTGTAATTCTTTGAAAACTTTTAACCTAATGAACGCTAATTAGTATCACTATAAAATAAATACTGGGTTACAACGAGCTATGTGCACGAGATGAGTGTTCAAACTGTTCTTGTGTATCAAAGTAGAACATGACCTTAGGAGGTGGACTACCGTCTCTTGTTTTCCAAGTAGGCAGTGTCCTTACGATCGTGTTTAGTTCACGTCTTCGTAGGTAGATCAGTGTCTTTGCGCGTTTTAGGTCCAGTTTTCGCCAGACTTGCCTTGCTACCATACATAAAAGGGTGTTCGTCCAGCTTTCAATCTGAGGCTTCTGCCTTCTTTTTAAGCACGGTCTTGAGTGCGTCAATGGGTCCTCCTTACTTTTCCCTTTCCGCCCTGCAGTTTCTTATGACGTCCGGGTGGCTGGAGGCCCAGACTATCTGAACGTTGAAAACACTAATCTCATTCAGAGGCGGGCGTCAACCCAACGCTACTCTTATAGATGTCAGATAAACAGAATCTAGCGACTTGATTGCCGGCTGGTGTCCACATAAATTGCGATATCAGCCCTGCCTGCTGCAGTGATCAGGGAAACGACCCGCTATATCTACTTCCAATTTATCACAGATGACTCCAGCTCCTACTTTACCATGTAGCTTGGAGCCATTCGTAAACAACTCCAAGGCTTCCGTTTACGCAACCAACTCGCTCCTCTAAGATTCCCTTGAAGGGCACTAAGTTCGGAACCTTTTGTTGAAGCACAAGTCAGTGTAACGTAGTCTAGATTCGCCAATATTGCCTTAGAGATCTAACTACCGTCGAGTGTCCTGTCTGAAGACATTTCCACTGAGATATGGCTGATAATCGAGTGGCCGTAATCGCCGTCATCTGCGTACCATAAAAGTCCAAAGGGAGAAGGTGAAACATAACCTCCAAGGCACGTGTAGGTGTTGTCGATCTCCTTCTCGATCCCGGTTTTGTACGCTTCTTTATCAAGTGCTTGTCACCACGGACGCTCACCCCATACATAAGTACAAGTGCACTGGAACTGCAACACACCATATAAATTGTATTTATTCGATCAACCCGATTATGTGTTTCTGAAACGGGACAAGAGAGTTCTAATAAACAAAGTTCTCCGTTGGGAGGTCATCTCTACAGAAAATCTTGCATTAGTTTCAATATCGTACGTTTCAATAAGGTCAAAGGCTTAATAGTTACAATGTAAATTTAACACTTAAAGCCTTTCGTCCTTGAATTCGTTGACTGTTTTGTGAGTAAAAGAGAATCAGTGATCTGTTGTAAGCATCGCACGCCAAAATCAAATCATGAACAGTCTCTTTTCAACTCCTTTCTCTCTAACAGATGAAACTAATCCAACCGCGTAAAAGTAGACCTAGAAGTTCGGAGGTGTGATCCCTCCTGAATGATTAAATGTATTTCTTTCTTTATTTCTTCAAACATACTGCCCGGAGTACCCCTTAACTATTTCTAGCAACAAACTATATACCCAATAATATATACTTTACAACACACCCTTCTGTAAAACCATCCTCAATTGAAGTCGAATCAAGTCCTCATTTGTTTCGACTCTCAATAGGTTCATCATTTTATAACTCAACCTGGGGTCGTAAATTTTAAGGTTTCTGGAATTTCCTTAAATTGAATCTATTCAAATTCTGCACACATCTTGACTATTATCTAAGTAGCTCCTAGCATACGTCTAATAATTATTCTTCCCTTACCTCAAAACAGTGATTTAACTGATGGTTTGACTCCGGTTCGGTAAAGTTTGAATATTCTAACCATTATGCCGCAACATCTCGTTGTTAGCTGATACTATGGCGTAAGGCTTTGATGTAAATTAATGAGCTTTTTGAAGCACAGAGTAGCCATCGAACTTTAAGATACAATGATGGGATAGAAAACTGCAAGAAGTGCAAAACAATCGTTACGTAGTAAAATTCGCCATGTAATGAGAGCTTACTGAGAGAAGATTTTTTAACCATACTCCACTAATTGATGTAGCAACAGCAGCAACTATAGAATATCCTGGTGAAAAACATCAACAGGAAGTACTTTCCAGTCCTTCTCTATCGTTTTATGTAAACAGCTGTAGGGATAGGCCCGGCGTTAGGGAATACTATTGATCAGTAACGGACCGATTTGGACGGAATTATCCTTGGAAGTCACCGATAATTTCCTCCGCCAACTCTGGGAAATCCGAAAGGACTCGCTAAATTGGAAATGTTTTCAATTTTTTAAAAAGAAGATTCCTGTCTTTGGAGGCGATGGGGAGCAACCAAGCAGCCATACCACTTGTAAATTTCATACAGCCTCTAAAACATGTTGGTTTCAAAAATGTAAAGACCATAACAAATAGGAACGTTGTCACTTGTTTAAACAAATGACAACATTGGATCGAACAAGATTGGTAAATAGTAATAATCCTTGTACACACTACTGGCCAGGCATCCAAAAGATAGATGCCCATCAACAATTTGGTATGTAACGGAAAGCACAACACATTTCTGCACTACAATAATTTGGCATTCATAATTAAGGCAGCAACTAACACTCGTATGCTTGTACCATTACGAGCATCCAGGATCACAGACAAAACTCATTCCAGCAAAGGCCGGAAACCAGTTCAAGTTTAAAAAACAACTGGCTTTCGTTAAAATTTCGGAAGTCAGTGGAAAAGAAGCCGGTATTTGTCGGCACACCGTAACCACGAAGTTATCACCGAGATTCGCTGGAGACTTTTGTCTAAATATCGACGCTATAGTCTTTGAGAACCTCAATCATGAACATCCCGAGATGGACGTTGATACAACTAAATGGACTCATCTCCACCAAATACAATTAGCTGATCCACTATTTAATCAGTCACAGCCAATTGATTTAATAACAAGAGCCGACTAGGTGACTTCTATCCGTCAATAGCCAACAACAACATAATCAACGGGGGCCATGAGATCCTATGGCACAAGAAACAAAGTTATGGTGGACTGTAATCGTCAACACGAGAAGCTTTGATTGCCAGCAAAAGACAACTATGGTCACTTCCAAAGGGATTGAAAAGCAACCAAGGCTTCTAGTCAAAAATGGCAGTATCCCAGAAGAAAAATGTCGTGTTCAGACAGTAGGTTTCAAGTGAGATTACTATTTCAGGATCATGTCAAGCTGCGAGAAAGCAGAAGTAGAGATCTGACAAGGTTGTTACATCCTGAAAGAAAGTTTATGAAGCATGCCATATTCAAGCAACAATACTGTTAATTCATCGAGGAAGACTAAAACCTGAAACACATAAAATTGGTTCAGGAAAATGACCAATTGAGAACAGCGATTACATGCCACATCACGGCGTAACCAAGCACGATAGCACTAAAAAAAGCTCCAAGTAGTGTTTGACTCCTCATCAAAGACAACAACAGGAGTTTCGTTAAATGGTATCGTAATGACTGGGTCAAAGTTACAAGAGAATCTAGCGGACATCATACTCCGATGGCATAAACACAAGTACGTTATGACCGCTGATATAGAAAAAATGTATCGACAAGGCTGGCTTCACAAGGATTATAGAAATTAGCAGCGGATTCAACGGAAAAGTGATCCTCATTTTTAAACTATATCAAGAAGGGGATTTCACCAACGACATTCAACATATGAAGAAGTCCAAGAGACTAGACAAAGCTAGTAAACTCCTGTCGCTAAATCCTCTTCTAGACGAACATGTTAAAAGTATTACGGGTTAGCTCATTGAAATGGCACACAAAGTCATGCTACATGGCGGAACGCAATTAACATTGGCCCACTCACGGGAAAAATATTGGTTGCTAGTTAACGGGAATCGATTATCCTGGACCCATTCAGTTAACAAAAAGCCAAAGCATGGGACAACAAGGCGTACAGAGGATAAGTTTTACTTCGCAGGGCTTTATTGCGGCCTACAAAAGATTTTCTTCCATGCGATAGCTATGCACTAATATATATTCGGACGATGGCTCTTATTTTGTTGGAGCAAACTATCAAATGAAGAAAAATCATTACAGCGCAATAACAGCAAGATGAAACTACTTGGCAGTTCATACTACACCTGACTCTTCTTTCAGTTGGCAAGCATCCAGCCAAATTTGCAAATAAACGATCTGGTATACTATTAAAAGATGAGTAATAGCCGGCCACGCGATGGAAACTCGGCCGAAGCATTGACGCACATGGCGGAAATGATTGGCTAGTTCAAGTCGCCACGGTCAAGTGTTCAAGTAACAACTTACAACCAACCCGTTGTAAACCTTTTATTTATTATTTTAAATTATTATTTATTTATTTCTTAATATTTAAGATTGCATTTCGATAAGTGCGTTTTCTTCTTTTATTTTTCATTTTCCGAGTACGCTTACGTCTAGACGCCTCAACACTTGTAAAATTATAGTCAGAATGTTGTTCAATCCAATCCAAATATCGAGTGATCCTTGTATAAATTGTCGGATGATTTACTCCACAACTATCCGTCCCAAATGAAACAATTCCAATCTGTGTCACTGTATTATCCGCATTTTGTAGAATCAGTGGCCCACCAGAATCACCACTACATGTACTACCAGTTTTACCAACGGCACATATCATATAATTTGAATCCATATCAAAACCACAATCGTTCTCTGGTACGACGATAACTTTTAAAAATTTTAAAATATCACTTGTGCGATTATTTTCGGTTCTACCCCAACCGGTAATCATTGCATGGGATCCGATATAGTCACCTGTGTTTGATTTCGAAGGTAATTTTACGGGTTTTATATGGCCATTAAATTCAATCGAGTGCGGCAATTCGATCACTCCTAAATCATTGTAACCAAAATGTCCTCTAACATAATTTTCGTGATATTTGAAATTTGATGTTTGCAAAAAAACGCGACTGTGTTCCATATGATCAGCATGTCCTACACCAAGTGCAACTTGAATTTTAGCACTATATACAGACACATAGTCGAATTTACAAATTAGACGGATTAAAAATATTCTCAAAAAAATTCTTAGCTTACCCGTTGTATAAACAGTGTGCTGCTGTTAATACGAACTTAGCGGTTATTATTGAGCCACCGCAAGCTACTACATCATTATCTACAAGCGTTATATATAATAGAACTTGATACGGAACAATATCGGGGGATGATATAAAGCCCCCCATAACAATTCGTTTTTCAACTTTTCCATGACTACACTTTAGTTTGCCACCGATGGCTACAGCGAACACGACTAGCAAAAACAATACAGCCGATTTGTACATGTTTGTCATCAAACTGAGTTAAGGTGTGACTTGTAATCGATTGTTGTTGGTAAAGTAAGTCACGAGGTAAGTAAATCGTCTCGAGTTATACATTAGACATGGAACACAGCACAATTACTTACCACATGCATGACTACCACGTCTTTGTTAACGAGTGGTTGACACAGTTACAGTATATAGCGATAGATCGAGTTCGAATCGTTAAGGTTTTTTACGATGTGCTCTAGCAAGGATTCCAACCAAAACATGGTTCGATCACTGGATTGTGAATAAAAATGGCTTTTACTCACTAACGTTTATTATTATCACAACTATTCACTAGTTCACCATTATTATTTCACTTCTTTATATTTTTCCCGATTTTCACTTGTCACGATTCAAATTCAAACTGATTCTCGATCATCGTAGAAACTGCCTTTTATTTATTATTTACCATGAATACTGCGTTTATGTTGCTTTTTATTAAGACATATTTAGTTATTCCTACCGACTAAGAGATGTCACCCACATTTCTAACACTATAGATTTTAGATAGTAGTAGATCTAAATATGTATTTATGATTCAGGAACCGTGGATTCAGGGAACAAAATCAAAGGAATCAATTTTGGTTCTCTCTCGGTAAGTGATACCTGCTCGAGACCTAGAACCTGTGTTTTTGTTAGTAATAATAACAGCAGTCGTCGTTGAAGTAAAAGAACAGGGTATTCGTCGTGAAGTTCTAGTAATCTCCGCCTATTTCCCATATGATTCGGAAATGCATCCTCCTACTGAGGAATTTATTAAAGCAATATAGAGTACGCAAACCGTAATGATATCCCAATCTTTGCCGGATCCGATGCAGCACCTCGATATTAATTCCTATCCGCGTCTGACCTAGTCATCGCAAATTTGGGCAATAGACCTTTTTGACATCCTCAAGGCAAGAAGTAGTAGGTAGAGTAATTTCAATACTTTTGCCTCACGGAGTCTTAGTGGAAAAGTCTCATCCTGGATTGTCTTAGATGGCGTTACTCTGAACCTGAAATAAGATAATTTAGGAACCCAAGAAACTCTGATTGGGAACTTTACAGACTCCATCTCAAGCAGTTACCTTTATCTTCAGTGATGAAAATCAGAAAGTGCGGTGGAATTAAATAGACTGCTGACATACTTAAAAAAGCAGTTATTAGCGCCTATGAGAAGGGCTGTCCTCTAAGTAAGCCTAAAAGAACTGAGACACCATGGTGGACTTGGGAATTGAGCAGACTGAGGAAACAGACAAGAACACTTCTAAACAGAGCCATGGAAGCCGGTTTAACGGTAGATTGAGACTTGTAAAAATCCTCACAAAGAGAGAACAAGAAAAGGATAGCCTTACAACAACCGCTAAATGCAAGAAAGTTCTCTGTGGGAACATGAAGGTCACTATCGGAACTCTAGAGAAACCTGATGGAACCGACACGAGTACAAATCCGGAACCTTTAGATGTTCTAATTCGGTCTCATTCTCCAGAAAATGAGAATTCAAATGAAGTTGATAGAAACCAACTCCCACACCAACTACAAGTTTTCAGTAATTGAAGCTTGGTGGCAAAGTTGGCGAACAAAGACAAAAATTTGATGGAACATCGGTTCTTTCTCAAATTTTGAAACACCAGGTCTAGACGGGATATTCCTGAGTCTCCTATAGAAAGGACTGGAAATTATCCAAGACCACCTTGAACATATTTCAGAGCTAGTTTGTTCCTAGGGTACATTCCAAGATATTGAAGAAAAGTCGGGGTAGTGTTCATCCTAAAGACTTAAATGCTTAGATCGACTGGTTGACAGGCATTTAAGGCAAATCCCATACACTCCAAACAACATGAATACCAGAAAGGCTGATCTGTTGAAACAGCACTTCATGAAGTCGTTGGGCAGATTTAAAGACCACTGAACAACAAATAATTTGTCTTGGGAGCGTTTCTGCACATTGAAGGCGCGTTTGACTATGTACTCTTCAATGAAATGATCTCTGCATCTGAAAGATATGGCATGAAGACCAGACTTGTTCGGTGGCTTAGCGTCATGCTTAGGTCAAGTAGAATTATTGCAGACTTAGGTAGTGATACGACGATCACTCCTAGTCCAACTAAACGACAACGGATTTTTCTGCGAGGATTATGCTGATAACATCGCCATTACACTGGTTGGTAATTATACAGCTGTACTATGTGATTGCCTGGTGTAGTGACCAGGCATATCAGTCAACCGTAAGAAAACTGAGAAACTTTAGTCTTCCAAAAATTGGGGCTCATAGAATCCCTCTCTCTTCGGAAGTCAATTATCTAGGAATCTAGTTAGATCGGAATATTACTTGGATAAAACATATAAAAGGAATGCTCAAAGCATGCAACATTACTAGAAACAGCCATTTGGTAAATCATGGGGCCTGAAACCTAGACGCGTGTACAAGCTATACGTTTCGGTGACCAGAACCATAATCTCGTTTGCCGCATTTATATGATGTTCTAGAACAATGAGGAGATTGGAGGGAAATCACTAAACTGCCGTCAAAGTCTTGTTTGTCTGGGTATTGTAGGAGCTACGTACACCACACCTACTGCAGCTCTTGAGATGGCTGTGGGTCTGCTGCTGCTTGTTCTTTGGATCAGAAGGTATATGCAATGCAAACAGCCGCTCGCCTACAATACAAAGATAATGTATTTGGCCCTTCTGGGCACTGTCACAAATGGAGCGAAGTGGACCAGAACACAACTTCCCATATGCCCTCGGACACTATGGTGACGAAGCAGGTATTCAGGATATTGTTTCATAATAACGGATCAGTATGCCGTAATCTAGCTGGTGCCGGGTTATACAAACAAAATCCTGAGGTGGAATTATTTCCGTACCAAAAATGGAAAACCGCTTATATAAATTTTATCCCAATTGGTAGGTACGCTACTGTTTTTTATAGGCAGAAATTGCTGCAATTTTGAAAGCAGCACTCTTTGTAAAAAGAATGAATTGCAGATATCTGCATCCTTTCTAACAGTCAGACTGACCTACAGGTGATTAGTTCCAATAATAGACATCATGTCACCAAAAGTAATTCAATGGGGTCAAATTAGAAAACTCAATGATCTTGATTTCGCAGATGTTGTATGCTTGCTAACACACAAATACACAGACATTATCAGAAATAGCACAAGATGTCAGGCTCAAGAAAACCGTAAGAGAGACAAAAGTCCTGAGACTGAACGCCAGCATTAGTACACCACTTCGCATCAACAAGACACAATAGAAAATGCGGAACGGAAGAAGACATTAACAAACGCATCAACAAAACGAGAAACACTTTCAACATGGTCCATAAGATCTGGAATGCATTCGTCCTAGTGGACATTGCGAAGGAGATCGGGAAGCGGAAATGGAGATGGATAGGAAACACGTTGAGAAAGACACTACCGAGGACTACAGAGAAGAGGCCCAAATAGAGTTCGATGTTTCAGTCTAGTAGACACCCTATGCTCCCAGAATGGAGATAAAGGACAAAAACGTGTAAAATCCGAACAGTGACAGGAACAATTATTATGGGCATGAACTAATGGGAGTTGAGCTGCAAACCGAATGTACGTTTGCACCAGAGCACACTTTGTAGATGACTTCAAGCATTAGATCTGATAAAATTCTACGAATGATAACACCGTAACCGTTTCGACATCAAATACGAGGTTACAATCTTTATATCGATATAAGCTCACTGGAGATGATAGTCAAGTAAATGAAACGCCCCTTTGAGGGTACCTCTTCCCGGATTCAATGGTACCCGTTTTTGTCCAAATCTAGCTCTATTTTGTCCTGGTTTGTATTCCCCGTTTCTAATCTGCGCCTCTACCAATGGAGTTGTGAGAATTGTTATTGAGCACTCCCTTTATAGAGTTACCTGCCCTTCTGACATCCATGGGTTTAAAAAACTTTCCGCTAAACAATGTTTAAGGTTCAAAGTGGACATCATTTAATAGATCAATGTATTGAGTGAGTTTCATTTATGCCTATATCCTCTTTGTAAAGGACGCCTTTTTCATTTGTTTGATTCTTTAAGAGTACTTTTAGGAGACTGGTTTCGCGGAAGGTCATTCGTCAATTCCCTCACAGAAGGATCTACATGTTACTTTCTCAGATCACCTTAGTTTTGGGTTGGTTTCCGAGAGTGCTTCCTTATTTACCCGTCACTTTTCAGTTAGTTTTGCTCTGTGGGCAAGTTTCCTTATTTTTCTCCTAAGTGTCTTCAGCAACATTTTTAATATCCTTCGTTTCTTATAAACTGAGTGAATATTATTATGTAGCTGAATGGAAAAAATAGGCCAATTTCGTTGAGCTGAAAGCTTTGAGTTCTTGTTTAGCTCTTTCAACACAACCTCTAGACTTCCTCTCTAATGACTTCCTATTAAAAATGTAAGTAATGGTTGGCTCGAATAAAAAATCTAATTACCATAACCAGTGAGCTTTAAGCATTTTTTTGTAATGATTTATAACCGACTCTTTCAAAAAATAAACAACAAAAAGTTTGCATACCAGACTATACCCAGCCACATTAATACTGTGGCTCAACGAGCCATGAATGTTATTTTAGACGAAAGCTTATTTTATTATCATTAAATGTATGCTGTACAAATTAAAATTTAAACAAAACAATATTTCACTAATGTTCATAAAAAAACAGGTTGTAAACAGATCATAAACAAAACATAATTAATGTCCTATAAAATGTACTGTACCATAAAGCTCGATTAAAATTATTATGTATTACATTCATCCCATATATAGTCAAACTATATCAGACCATAATACAATAGAATCCGTAATGATTATTAGATTCTATTGTTGTATAGGTACAGGCTGAACACCACATTTATGGTACTAATTATGCTTTCAAAAGCTCTGAATAAATTTTTATTGTCTGTGCTTCTGTATATTATTTAAAATATTCAATTACCATGAAATATTTTTTGTACTCTGTACTATTTAAATATATAAAGGGTGATCCAATAAGAGCTTTTAGGTCTTTTTAAAGCTTTTGAATCTCTACTGGCTGTTCGTCAGTCGTAATACGATAATTTGGTTGGTTGGCATAACCATTCAGCTAAAAATGAGCTTTATCACTGAACAAAATGTTTTGATAATTTGGATTTTTTCTAAGCCCCATAAACCAAATCGATGTCGCAGAGGAAGGTCAACCGGCTTCAATTATATAACAAGCTGTATTTTATATGCCTTCATACCAGACCTTGCAGGTGGCGCAGTGATTAAAGCTTTCGCAAAAGGGATCGATCGTTTGGAAAGAGTACCTCCGATTGGACCACTCTATACATTTTGTACGTACATATGTACAGTATTGAATGCCATCATTAGTCTAATGTCTATGCTGTAATATATGTACGTTTATGTAACAAAATATTATTATGTGTGTTATCATCTGTCGAAAATTGTGTTCGTGTATATGTACATGTCTAAAGGGAACACAACAGGCATTTTTTTTTTAAATTTTTAATTAATTTTTGTATATTACACACAATTTTCAGATTAAACTTAATTGCGTGTAACAAATTTTTATTAAAATACCAAAAAAAAATATGCTGTTGTGCTACATCTGTTCCAGAATTGTTGAAAATGTTATATAGATATATGGAACGACTGTGGTGGCTGACTGGTGTGTATGACAATATAGTTTCGCTGTTTTATGTTCATCAAATATTCATGAATAATTTATCCGCGTACATCTATTCTATATACAAACCCGCTGAAGGGTTTGAAATATTTGGTGTGCACAAGCATAAATTGATATGTATCCCAACAACATCATTTTAAATATGCGATTAGGAAACCGAATCTATATACAGTTCCGAGCGACTAAATCGACTCAAAGCTTCAACGTTTACAGAAAACTAATCTCTTAACTCAATTATTGATCCAACTCTGGCCTCTTCACTGTCTAGGTTTCAATCTCATCTATGAACTGCCGAGTGGTTCGAGCTGTGTCACATCGGGTTTTGTCATAAATCAATATCAGATCGTCCCCAATATATTCCAATATGATTCAAGAAAATGTCCCAAATATATCGTGAAGGCGTCCTCTAGAGCATCCATCAAGTTTTAAAACAAGGTCCGTGTTTATCTCAGCTCACTCATTACACGAACCAGGTAAGTGTGCGTTCTCCCCAGTTGAATTTCACCTTACAAAGTAACGTTGACGATATGGTTTTGGACGTATCAAACAAGCACCTGAACACACGCATTTCTCATTATAGAACATTGATGTCTGGATGAGGGTTATTATTATTATTAAAAATGGTTGGAACCCTATAAGGTTCCGCACTCAATGCCACAAAGAGCCCATGTCGCAAACCTAGGATTACATCAAAGCGTGCAGATGCGTTTTGCAACCTTAGCAAACTGAAGCAGTTTGAACCAGGGCAGAGAAGACAGTAGATTTACAGGAGTCTACCTGCAGCAAAACACAAGAGATCTCATGCGTCAACATCTTCCAGACATTCATCGCATACGGCATCACTGGCCAGTCCCATGCGATGAAGGTGGCTTATGAAACGGCCATGGCCAGTAAGTATAGAGACTAAAATTCTCAAGTTGTCCTTTTTCAATGAAAGAACGTAATTTGTCAGGTTAGAGTTAATTCCTCTGACAAAGTATTTCGCCTTACGACAAGTAGCGGTAGCTGACCACGTCCGCTTTAGATTCGATAGGGTAACTGTTTTAACTTTTTTTTTCACTATATAAGTAGATAAAGGCGCAGCTGGTTCACGACCTACGAAATATAAGTGAGAACCAGTTTTAGCCAAACAGACTGCAATTTCGTTGCCTTCAATGTCACAATGGGCAAGAACCCACATGACCGTAACCTTGTTGTTACGACCAAGGAGATTTAGAAATTTCTGACAATCCAGTACCAGTTTAGAGCTGGTTAGAGGGTTGTTCAAGGAGTTAAGGACAGTTTTACTATCCGTACAAAATATAATCTCTTTGTCGTCGGCCACGAGATTAAAAGCTGACATCACACAGTGAGTAATCGCAATTAATTCCGCTTGATGAATAGTAGATCTCCAGACTTCCAGAGATTTTCAGATCATGCGAAGGACAGTAGTCACCAAAGCCCGTACCCTGTTCAGTGACAGAGCCATCAGAAAAGAATACAAGTGAATCGGATATCTGTTTGAGAAAATCTGGTGAGAACCACATATCCCTGGATGGATGAAACACAAAAAGATGAGGGGTAACGTGAGAACCAGTTAAAAACCGACTTGGCAGAGAAGCACTGCAGCTTTTTCAATACAATTTCTTTTCAGATGTTAGATTAAAAGCTCAACCTACGTCAAAAATCTTGATGTTTAGGGTTCAATAAACTTTCTTGGAAGCGTCATCTGGATTTCAAACTACAAAAAGCCATTTTGATTTCAAAATAACTGGTTCTATCAATCCAAACTCATGAATCTGTTGCTTGGCGGTCAGTGGTTGAAGTAAATGTCGTTAAACTTCTCTCATAACGCAATCTCGTAATCTCAATTGGATTCATGTCTGTCAGTTCACTCTCTCGATTTCAATCTTATCCATGAACTACCGAGTGGTTCAAGCTGTGTGAAACCGGGCTTTATATATACACAATATGACCCTCTATATATATATCGTAAAGCGGTCAGAAGACTTCTATGGCATTCAACAAGTTCGCAAACAATATCTGTTTTTATATCAGCTCACACCATGCAGTGTGCTTTTTTTCCTGCTGAGTTTCATTTCTCAAAGTTCCGCTGACGATTAGCATCTGAATGTCTTATCAGATGAAGGTTAACATGAGAACCAGTATCAAACCGACATTACAGAAGAGCACTGCAGCTTTTTTTATACAATCAATCACCTTGGTGTTTAGGTTTCAATAAACTTTCTTGGAAGTATCATCTGGATTTCAAACTACAAAAAGCCATCGTTTTTGGAAGTTCTTAGGGATTAGCTTCCCAAATTCTTTCTTTAATTTCAAAATCACTGCGGTACAAATCACCAATCCATATTCATGCAATTGTTCTGCGGTGTAAAGTGGCTTAAGTAAATGTATCGACTTTTCTCCTAACCATAATATGTAGCTGATTCTCTTCTTATCCCAGTTAAAGTCTTATACTCTCGGTAGAGCTCGTTGGCTGCCATTTGTGTCTAGGCCTGGAACGTGTTCGGCACAATTTCAGTCCATAGATAGGTATGCCAGAATCTATAGGGTTCTGCCTCTTTCTAATTTGCAAAAACCATTTGAGCTGGTTAACGCACCCAGGAGTTATCACCAGGTTTGAGATGATTAAGATGGCTCTCTCCCTCTCTCTCTCTCTTACCTCTGAATCTGAAAAATTTTCCCTGGTACAAACAACTCAAGTTCGTTTGATATTCTGCAGAAATATTCTCCACTCGTCAGTAGGATAGGACGATCCCTGAGTTCTAGCATCAAATGGAGGCCGTCTTGGAGTGGGGCTGATCTTCTTACTCTCCAGCTAGATCGAACTGTAAATCGGTTAAGCCAAAATACTAATATAAACTTTTTTGTGCGGAGCTTTGATTCGATCTTATATCTCGGCACTGTATATATAAAGCTCTATTTCCCCCATTTAATTTCCACTGTTCATCCTTCTCGCAAATACAAAATCAAACAATTTTTCCAATCAATTAACCGAAGCAATATTCTCGATTATCATACGACACCATTTATCTCAAACAATAAAGATTTTATAATATAAAATATTTTGATTTGATTCGTGCGCGTACAACTATGTATCTACTCGTATCTACTGTGTACGAAACATAATTGAATCTCGACGAGTATATAGCTAATTGAAAATTCTCTTGATACCAATTTTATGCTGTTCATGTACATAAATTATTTATTTCACATACGTCCGATTATATAATAGAAAATTGACCCGTATCTCACCTTTATATCATACCACATCTCACAACTCGACCCTTCCATCCCTCACACATAAAGTGTATTCATATACTCGTACACACGAACAAACGTTGAATGAAGAAAATCTAATCGAATAATAAATTTTCCAATCAGGGTGGAAAAATAAACTTTTTCCACATCAAACTTTAAATAAAAGCTCATAAATTTACATTGCTGTTGTGTGTCTGTATTCTGACTCCAAACTATATACGTCTCGTCTTAGTGTATATATGTAGTTGTGCTTTTGATTTTTATAAAATAAAATAAAATTGTTCCAAGTACTTTTTTGTGCTTTTCTAGCTTTGGTGTTTGTGCACAGTGGGATGCAGTTGCTTTTCGTACTGTTTCACTTCACTAAACATTGTGCATCGTTTTAAAATAATAAATCGTTCGGTTAGATCGGTTAAATGTGTACATGTATATGTGTGTGTGTACAACTTGTCTAAATATTTTGTTTGTTTGCTCATTGAAAAGTTTTACGAAAGTTTCGAAAAGTTGAAAATATTAAAAAACTTAAAATGTTAAGATTAAGACAAAACACATAACCTTATTGTAACTGATACATTTATTTGTTGTTGAAAGTTTTCAATTTATAGTATTTGGGAGAGTTATGGGACCAGATATTGATATCGAGAGGAATATCTAGCATTAAACGTAAAACAATTTACCTGAACTCTGGTATTCAGTAACGGCAACCTATAAAGCACTTGATGGTTGGGTTGGTCTACTTAGTCTCAAACCACATCATCAGGAAATGGCATTATACACCTGATCTTATGTTTAAAAAAAATTCTTCATCTCTCAGAAAAGGATATCTCGGCAATGTGCAACTCAAACCGAAACATATGGTAGGCACTGTGAAGGCCTCAAGCCACAATTTGTCTGAATCTTATCCGAAGCCACGTTGCACTGTTTAGTGATAAAAAAACATTTTTAGTGAAACGAAACAGTTTGGTGGTTTGAGACGGTGTTTTGGTGGTATTTCGAGTCTTTATCTGGAAGATAATTGTAGACTGTCCGGAGAAAAATGACACGTGGCGATGAAGATCGGCCCTTCTATATTTCCTTAACATCATTCTTGATGGCGAAACAGCCCACATCGAGTCCCACGAGAACCAGTACCCTAAAGTCGTTGGAGCTGGCTTGGGTTCACTGTTGTAGTCGCCGCCTCCTGACAAAGATGGACCATTTCTATTTTTATACGTGTCTTACATGACACGTAGTGAAATCATTAATTTTGATATTGATGGGTGCAGTCATCAAATTCAGATCATACTATCCAATCTAATGTTGCCAACTCGACCAATCTGATCGCGCTCTTTATGAAGAAATTTTACATTTTGCTGATCGCAGCGTAAATCGTTTTCAGATTTATCAATCTTTTGTGTCTGGCTGCAGAATGGATCTCAATGCACATGTGTCCAATGTAACTGTGGGCCGACATTTTTCAAATTGCACCTTTCAGGACTAGGTCATCACTTTCTCCACTTAACGTGACACAAAAATCACCATGGTAGGGATTTGTAATCTAGCCAACTGGTTGGGGTTCGGGCAGTTTGCAGTTGTACCGAAGATGATCGAGTTTCTCCAATATTCAACATATGGTTCTCTCAGACGGCAATTACTTTGTAGGAATCCTACTGCGATTTCCTTTGAAACTATTTATAGCTTTGAAGCGATTTTTTAAAACATATGGATTGTGCTTTTTTTCAAATGCATCCAGTTTAATCACGCGGTCTAAACATGCTGCTTTGTTTTCACCTTCCATCTGCAGAGCAAATCTTACTCTTCCGCAGGATACTTCTTTCCGCTCACATACAGTTTCCTCATTGACATATTAAAAATAGCGTAAATGCATTGCAGTTCGGCTACACTAAGTTCACTAGAAGTACAATGGCTTCCAACTCTTGCAATGACATCACTACGTCTTGTTTCCTAGTTTTGAGCTGAATGCGAGGCACAGTCAACTAACACCATCCACAGATCAAAACTGGCTAAGGTAAGCTTAGTATGCTAACGAGCATAGACCCAAGCAAGAACCCAAGAAGTTAATGCAAGTCAACAACATTTACGTATCACAAATAACAGAAGCGCAAATCTAAAGTCTACTGGTTTTGTACAATGCATCTCAGTGGTAGCGAGGCCGAAGGTCAAATTAAGAATTTGCATTAAATACCAGATCTCGCGTTTAAAAAATTCCTCATCTCCAAAAAAAGGATATCTCGGCAAACTGCCTTTCAAAACAAAGCATATGGTAGGCGCTGTAAAGGCCTCAAGCGACAATTTGTCTGAATCTTATCCGAAACCACGTTACACTGTGTACAAGTGATAAAAAGCATTTTTATAGTAAACGAATCAGTTCGGTGGTTTGAGACACGTACGGCCCATAGGAAGAAACAGTTTAATATTTTATCGGAATCTGGATGGTTATCGTAAACTGTCTGGTGTAATAAGACACATGGCGATGAATAAAGGCTGGTAATTGCTCAGCCATTTCTATATATCCTGTACAGCATTCTTTATCCGAGTCCACATCGAGTCCCTCGAAAACTAGTACTCAAAATTTAGTCTGGTTCACTAGAGTGCACACCACCTATCTGACGAAGATGGAGCCTTGTTACTTTTATATTTTTCTCACATACGTAGTGAAATTGTTATTTTTAAAATTGATTATTCAGTCCTACAATTCCGATCGTATACTGATGTTTAGGGCTGACGTTATTCAAAACCAATGTTGACAACTCGGACAATCTGATCGCGCTATTTATGAAGAAATTTCACCTTTCGCTGTTCGAAGTATAAATCGCCTCCTGATTTATCAATTTCCTATGTTGCAATCATTTCTGGTCTCAGGAAAGATCTCGATGCACTTGTGTCCAATGTGAGTGTGCATGCCTTCTTTCTAATTGAACCATTAAGGACCAGGCTTTGATTTAGTCAACTTCACAGGACACAAAAATTATCATAGTAGGGCGTTGTAACTGAGCCAGCTTCCATCCCTTAGAACTTGGTTGAGTAAGTTTTTCATCGTCGGTCTGCGATTCATTTCTGGGTACTATGGCCGAGATTCGAGCAGTTTGCAGTTACGTTGAAGATATTTGAATTTCCCACACATCCCAGAGATTTTTTCAGGTATCAGTTTCATTGGATAAATCGGTTTCGTCGACTGCATCTAGTTTTTTTAGATGATCAGAACTGAACGTTTTTTTCAGCTTCCATCTGCAGGACCAAAGCTCAGCTACAGTTGATTCCTCATAATCATATCTCAAATAGCGTTTATGAATGTATCGCATATCTCGCTTAGCATTGTAGTTCTGGTACGTAAAGTTCACTAGATGTACGGTGACTTCCAAATCTTGCAATGACTCCGTTGCGTCTTGTTTCCTCGTTTTGAGATGTATTCGACGGAGATCTTCGATGGAGATCTTCTTACACCATCCACGAACCAAAACAGGCAAAGGTAAGCTGAGCCACAGCTCAACCAAGAGGCGAACAACCATACATGTATTTCTAAAGATGCAAGAAAACTCCATTCCCAAAGAATAAGAATGGAGTGTGCAGGTCTTTTGTCTAATTGAACCATTAAGGACCGGGCTTCAATTTTGTCGACTTCACAGAAACACAAAAACCACCTTAGTGGGGCTTTGTAATTGAGCTAGTTTTCATCCTTGAGAAAGTTTCACGTCGCCGGTCTGCGACTCATTTCTGCGTATATAATGGTCGAGATTCAAGCAGTTTGCAGTTACGATGAAGATATTCGATTTTTTCCACATATCCAACATCTGGTACTTTCAGGTGGCAGTTACATTGGAGAAATCGTTTTCGTTGACTGAATCTAGTTTTCTCACGTGGTCTGAACTGAACGCTATTTTGCCAGCTTGCATCTCCAGGACCAAAACTCAACTACAGTTAATTCTTTATAAGCATATCCCGAATAGCGTTTATGAATATATCTCTAATCTCGTTGCTAAGCATTGTGGTTCTGGTACGTAGTCATCTTGACTCCGTTGCGTCTTGTTTTTTACTTATTATTGTACACGTCTACTTTTGTTATCTAACCATTTAGGACCATGCTTCTATTTTGCCGACTTAACAAGGATACAAAAATCACCTTAGTAGGGCTTTGTAATTGAGCCAGCTTTCATCCTTCAAAACTAGCTTGAGTAAGTTTTTCGTCGCCGGTCTGTGACTCATTTCTGCGTACTATGCTTGCAATGACTCCGTTACATCTTGTTTCCTTGTTTTGAGCTGTATATGTGATTTAGAGCCAGCTAACATCATTCGCGGACCAAAACAGGCAAAGGTAAGCTTAGTGTTAACATAGCTCAAACAAGCTCATACATAGCACAATCAAGAGGCGAAAAGCTTCATTACCAAAGAATAAAAATGGAGGGTGTAATAACAAACTAAGTTAATCCTAGTTCTTGAAAAATATAACCCCTCACTCCACTTTAGGGCACCCATAACAAAAGGTCTAAACGAATGACCCCAGGATAGCATATAAAGAAGCATGTTCTTATATGCACTTTATAGCAAAATTGTAGTAGATTAGCATCAAGAGGTCATTAATACACAGTGATAATTTAGTATTATATGACTTTAAAAATTAAATAAGCACCATACGACCTTACACCAAACTTAAAGTTTTGTTTCTTACTAAAAAGCTTCAATTTAACCATCAATGCTGTAGTAGATCACTACGTAACCATAATTTCTTACACGGGCCTATCAGCTAGGTAAGATCAGTCGAAAATGAAACAACCGAGTTAAGTCACGTATTACTTAAAGGGGTAATGATTCAAACAAGATCCGTATATGAAGATAACTTTGTTCGTCCCATTTTTATACAAAACGAGTAGATGTTATATGACTTATAGTGACCTATATATTTTCGGGTTTGCTTCTATGAATTTCTAATAAAATCTTGTGGACGTCTCTTAAAAGTTTATTCTATACTTGACCACTATATATATTGGATAGGTTTTGTGCTACATTTGGCAAACCATACGCCTATAACTAGAACTGTTTTCGAGTGGTTTATACATTACACCATAATTCTGTATTCATCTCATACATTATTAAGAAACCAACAATTTAATTTAAGAAAACATATTCCACATAACTAAGTCTACCCATATAGAAAGCGCACACATACGTACATATATTATTGCCAACAATAAAAATTAATTCCATTAATTTCCATTAGACGAAAACCATTTTCGAATTATACAGAGAATATTTAATAATCATAAATAAAATTTGACCTTAATACCATCAATGATCCTAGAAACCATAAGAAAATTTGAATTGAATTTTCATCTACCAAAAAAAAAATGAAAATCCAACAACCCACTTTAGATCATTCAAGTGGGGTAATTAGATTTTATATTCGTTAGACTAAAAAAAAAATACTGAGGGCATATGGTTCTCTGAATTCAAGAGAGGGGCAATCTACATAAAAACTACTCAACAACTTACATACATATACACACTCGTAGTCGGCAGAAAAAAAAAGTTATCTTTGTACTGTGTTCTTATTAAATCTTCATTTGAATAATAAGACGAGAGGACAAGGATAAGGATATATAAAACAACAACAATTACATAATAACAACGGTAATAATAACAGCCATGGAAATGATTTTTTTTTTAAATAAAACTTTTGAAAGCTTTTTATTGACCGAAAAACTTTTTGTTACGAAATTGTTCATGCTTATACATTGCTCGACATATAACAATAGTACTTTTATATCATATATACTTAGGTTATATGTTATTATAATAGTATATAACTGTTATTGCTACATTGTCGAAATGTGAATTAAATTAGCGATGTTTTATAATAAAAAGCTCGCGTCTCTCTACTCAAAAATAATCATCGCGATTTATTATTGCCAATTACATAGATAAACATTTATACGATTTTTAGCTGTTTTCTTTCGTTGAAAGCTTTAATATGAGCTTTTTGTTCATAGTTTTTACGAACGATACGATCGATTAGGAGCTTTGTCTATGTTTTATCGCATTATTCCATGATATGTCGATTTACAACCAAATTAAGCATATTTTATTTTTGTTAACCCTTTCAGTGAATGGGTTCACAATTGAGGACATCATTTTTTGGTTTGATTAGTTAGTGAAAAATAAAGCTGGTAACACTCTTTTTGATGTATGAATTCAAATATATAAAAAGGGGAATACCCGATATTATTTTCATTTCAAGGGTGGCGTCCTCGATTGGGGACATAAATATATTTCACCCACCAAGAATGTATTTGAAACCACATGAAATTTGGAAAGTAATGGATGCAAACGATTTAGAACTTCAGACGAAAAATGTGATACCAAAGTTCGACTGGCCTACGAAACCTACCCTGACGAAATGTTAAACCTTTTTAAATATTTATGGGAAAACCCATTTATTAATAGGGAATCGTTAGCGCACCAGACTTTTGATAAACTGAGAACAATGTTTTAGGTTTGATGCCGTCTATAGTTTGTATTAGTTTTAAACTACAAGAGGTTACTAGGCGACTTTATTTTAAGATTCCTTAGAGTCATGCCCAAGACATATTGATATAACGCGAAACCTGAAAAGCAAGACGTATTCGTTGATTATAAAGATTATAAAGGTATTACCGAACGCAACTGGTTCGATACGAATAAATGGGTTAGGTAAGGTTAGGTTGATTGGATGCTACAGCACACTTAGACCGGCGACAGTCCGTTGTGATACCACAGGATCTTACATCAGTATTACCCTTATGAGAACCAGTTTGAACTGTCTCTTCCTCCTTCTCGTCCATACAGCTTCTACAAAAGTCATTAGCTTCTAGTCCTAGCCTCCTCATATTTTCTCCAAGTAGACAGTATCTTGTGGGTATCCCCACCATCGTTTTCAGTTCCCGTCTTCGTAGGGAGATGTCTTTGAACGTTTCAAGTCCTGCTTTGGCCAGACCTGCCTTGCTACACTATATGAGAGAGGGTTCGTCTACCTTTCATTTGCTGAGGCTTCTGCCTCCTTTTTAAGCACAGTCTTGGGTGCCTTAACGGGCCTCCTCAACTTTGCCCTTACCTGTAGCACTTGAAGTGTTGTACCATGCCTTGCTAGAAACAGAGTCAAGTGACTTGAAAACCGCCTGACTATTCACAGAGATTGCGATATCAATCAGGAATACCACATTATGTCTCAACCAAGATTACTTAGAGGGGTAGGAAGTTCAGAACCTTTTCTCGAAGCACAAAATCCGTGTAACGTTGAATAGATTCATCAATTACTTCTTTAGCGATCTAATTACTGTCGAGTGTCCTGTCTAAGGACATTTCCATTGAGAATTTATGGGTTAAATGGTCTAATTGTTAACTATGAAGTAACCAGCTTAGATGGTAGCATACTTATTGTGAAGTGGCCAGACAACAAGTCAATTTATTTAATATTCAACTGTATTGGTCTTGGGGTTGAGAAATCTGTAAGCCAATAAGACAAAAAAGTTGAAAAGAACCTTAGCAGCTTAATATAATGTTGGGCATGTTTTTGGAGGCATCGATAATGTTTTATAGAATTTTCAAAACAGGAAAACATAAACGCTATAAGAATGGTTTCTCACTTTCTGGAGTGCAATCGAAAGGTTGCTTTCTCATCGTGGATCAAATATAAAACAATTTAAAGCTAGTGATTCATTCAACAAAAGAATATTCTTTATTAATTTAGACTACACCTTGCCAAGATTTTGATAGCGTTACATCCTCGATTTGGCTTTGGCGTAAGATAAAGAACGTTGAAAGGAAACTACAATAGAGTGATTCGACTCTAACCCATCTGTTTTGAGCATAGTTAAAAAGGTTATATTCGTAACTTTTGAATCAAATGACGAACGCAATGAAAATTTAAAAGGTCATTTAGAAAAGTTCAGTTAAAATATAAGATGCTAAAAAGTGAGCTTTCATCACCGATTACGATCAGTGGTGAAGTATGTACACTATGACCCTTTGATGGTGTAAGTATCGATAGTAAGCCTCCAAAGGAAATTAAAGTCATGCCTTAATCAATACTGTTTCTTACACATGCTTGTGAATTAAAGATATTCTTCTCAAAGTTATGATATATAGGTTATCTGGTAGGAACTAACCAAAACCGATACCTTGTGTATTTTTGTGTATTATCTAAGGACTGGTAAAAATAATCAGAATCGCACCTTCCAGAGAAAGTTATTTACTAAGAAACCGTTTCATAACGTGTTTACCGACTAGATCAGTACTTACAGAGGTATGAGGTGTCAGTATTTCAAGACAATAAGAAAAAAGTTGAAAAAAGTGGGTTAACACTATAAGTTCTTGTTACATACTCAAAATCATTGACTTAGCATCGAAAATAATCATTAGGATTTGCCCGAACCAAGTCGTCGGACAGACACATTAAGAAAGTCGAAAACTAGTATAAAAAAATTTACTAAGCTTATTTTGTCCTGTAAATTCGGGTCGAGATTGTTTTTTTCGCAAAAGCTTTTTAACACTCAATGTACACCATATGTGCTTGATTGAGTTTATGTTTGGGCTTAAAGCACACCCATTTAGAGTTTCAATACTTTATTAGGATACTCACCAGCTTGCGAGGTGCATGAGATCTTGAATTATCATGCTTTAGTAAGAAATTACAACGATATTCGATCGAACAGCAAAGATTCGTCAATATATATTGTTAAAGTCTAAAGAGTTGCCTCTCCAAACCATAACAGAATAGCCAATAAACATCATTGTTGGGCTACTAGGTATAATACCCATTTGGTCATCTTCTAACCAAAATTGTCATGTTTCCCTAAGATGGGGGATACCTTCAATTATATTTTACATACAAATTTATACTTTTTAGACCGTTCTTCGTGCCATATCGAACCTTACATGAATATTGGTTACTCTACTATTAGTCGAGGTTAATCACTACTACTAAGGTTTTAAGCAAAACGAAACGATATTAAATTTTATTAGTGGTTTTCGAAGACAACTAAAAGCAGCATCGGTAGGAATTACATCCCAATACTCTTAGACTTCTTACATTTTGTTCGTTTTTACTTAATTAAATGATATTGGTCCTGAAAAATTAATCCCCAACAATCGGATAAGCAGAACAATGCACCAAAAGGTCATAAAAAATATCGGAATATGTTGGAACGTAATGAAATTGGTTGGAACTGTAGCACAACTTGATCTCTTGCATGATTTGAAAATTAAAATAATCACCTTAAATTGACAAAATGTGATACATACCCCATGGCAATCTAATTAACAATTCAATGTCAATCTTTAGGTTTCAGTTTACCATCTACAATAAAATGTATGTCCATCAATTCCAGTGATTTTATCTGATAACAAATATATTGGAAACCATCTTTGTGCTTTTCCACTGTCTTTATTTGGTTGCTGGTCATAACTTGGAATGGAGTGGTATAAATATGGCTTGGACACGCCTAGTAGGGAATGTAAGACACCAACATTCCCCACTAGAAGGATCCAAGTCATATGCATACCATTATATATATATATATATATATATATATATATATATATATATATATATATATATATATATTTATATATATATATATATATATATATATATATATATATATATATATATATATATATATATATATAAATATATATATATATATATATATATATATATATATATATATATATATATATATATATATATATATATATATATATATATATATATATATATATATCGATTAGTTCCGTCACTGTGTTTTCCGAAAATCCAGACTGATACAGGCACATAGAAAAAACGTCGATTGATCCTAATTCATTCCAATTCAGTCTTTATAAAAAATAATTTAACAATGAAGATTAATCTCGAAATATATTTCTTTGTTTCTGAGGATATTGGACCCACTTAACTCATGAACTCGGACAATTTTCCAGTCATCCCGACAATTGTTGTTAGTTGTTCAATGGTCAATGTTTGTAGAACTTTTAAACAGTTTTACTTGTCTTAAGTGTTCTCTCGTTCTTTATAGGCTCGCTTTATTTGTTGGTGTTTGATTCAATGCAATGAATTACTTCGGTGAAATCCAGCTCCTTGAAATCCAATACTCTTCTTCAATTTCTAAAGATTCCAAACCCAACGAAGTCATTTGAAAAATATGGAATGGTGTGTTTTCATACCGGTTTCATATTGCTGTCGGTAAATTCATGTCATGCTTCGCTAGTAACTCTTCCGAAATTCGGATAAAATTGGTGCTTTTTTCTCGTTGTCTCGGTACTATGGCTTGCAAAATTGTGTCTTGTAAGTATATGCCTTAAATGTGGCAACGACTCCTTGATTCATAGGTTGAATCAATGAAATTGTGTTTGATGGACGAACATATATTTCAACATGTTTGTTTTAATGAGAAAGATAAGTCGGGTGACCAGGGTATTATCCAAAATGAATAAAATCTATAATCCATTAACGCTTTATTATTTGACCACAACACTGAAGATCGTTTTTGGAAACATTTTAACGATATCGAGGATTTTCTTCGCGGTATACAAGCATCGGTTTAAATTTGTGAGGCAGTCTTTTGGCATTTTAACTAGGACATGACATTTTATTAGCAGCACTAAAAATTCATGAGGGCAACTTAAACCAAAAAAAAATCCCGTTTTATAAACGTTTAAAATTCGTTCATCTTTGTAGCATCCTTGTTGAATTAGTTCACTCAATTTGAACGGATGAAAAATTAAAAAATAAAAAACATCACATTCACAATATTCCGTTGGATACGATCGCATGCAATGTGTGTTTCGTTTTGTCTCGTTTGGTTACCCCTTTCCCCATCCCATAATTCGCTCTTCATATAATTCTACATTATATACTAAACGTTATATACTTCCCTTTCCTTTAAACCATTTTTAATATTTTGTTTTATGTGTGTATCAAGGCATACAATAGAAGAGATTTTGGAGATTTAAAATTAACCGCGATCACTGCCATTCAGTGTGTTTACACTTGATATCAAGAAATTCTGTGATATCCAGAAATCAACTATCGTTTACATTATGCATCATGATATCAATATCAAAATAATTGTATCTGTGTGTGTAAGTATTTTATTTCTATTTATTTCTCTTCAAAATTCAAAACCAAAGTAAACCATAAAATAACAAAACAATAATGTGTCCTTGAAATTTTATTTTGTTTGTATTTGTGTGTGATATCAAAGAATCACAAAAAGTTGTCGTCGAAAAAAGAAATCATACCAAAACCGGTTTCGTTGGTAATGGGGGAGAGGAACGAAAAAAACATCGATATCATTATATCAAGTGTAAACACACGGATTGTGCGATCGTTGTTATGGCAACTATATAAACATATATTCAATGTAATTGGCGAATTACATTTTATTTTTATATATAAAATTTTTTTGCCTAGATTTTCATTTATTTATACAGATGCAATGGTATGTTGATAGAGAATTTTTTATTTTATATTTTGGGCAGGTGTTATACATAGTCAATTTTGTTTTTATGAGATTTGATTTTGTGCGATTTTGGACTTATGCGGTTTTAAACGATTTTTATTCGTATGTTTTATCCATCTAATTCGTATATTTTTATCCCATTTATAGATATGTATTTTTTGCTCCTTTTGAATGCTGTTTTGGGTTGGAATCCTTGTCGTTTACTGCTTGATATATTAGTTCGGTAAGATTTCCCGGTTTGGATAGATTCTCTTCTTTTCAAGGATTATTCGCGGAGTTAATAAATATTTTATTTTATGTCACTCCAAGTCGATACTGAAATATACATACTGATATAAACGGACATTTGGAATCAACGAGTGCTGGGAATCTAGCACAGGTATTTTTGGGTATCAGAAGCTGCTTGGAAAGGCGGGAATAGTTGCTAAGTTTGGTAACTGTTCTAGTAAACTGTAACATTCTTCCAATACTTTTGAAATATGGGCAGTTTTATGCGAGGTTTCTAGTTTTGTTTGATTAAAGGATAAATATGGAACGTATCCCTGTTGGTGTCAGTCGTGAATATTTGTATGCGAATATTTTTATGCATTTTGCTTCAATATAGTTCACTATTTTGCATGTGCTCTTGTATATACACTATGTTATGTACTCTTAATGAATATGATTTTTCGTGTGACATGCTTAACATTGGATGGGGCTTACTTGACCGGTGGTCTTAACCAGGAAGTTTATTTTACTTTAATAAACAGCTTATTTTGCTGTAGAAATAATTTTATTACAAACTTTTAAACTTTCTGAATCGGACGGCTGCTTTGGTGATTTATTTCATTGGATTGTAGTATGTTATACAAAAATTCTACTTTTGTGTATTGCGTGAATGTTTGTTGTAAAATATTAAAACGGACATAAAGATAGGATGCGTTTAATGGAGTGAATGATCAGGTTGGCTTAATATGACCGCACTAAACTATTTATTTATTTAAATAGTTTCCCATTAGGGAAAATTACAGTTAATTTAATATTATACAAAAGTATTTGTGCACATAAATTTTCATTCAAAATTATTTGTGCACATCAAAAATACTAAAAAAATTAATTTATAATAATTAAATCAGTTGTATTTTAATTCAGAATGAATAAAAACACATTAAACAACAAATCCATATGACGTATTTCCTCCTGTTGACTTCAGAATTTCCGCGAGCTGTCTGGGCACATAGTCGATTAAATTTTTTAAAACATCTATTGGCACGGTGCTCCACGCATATATTATGGCGTTCCAATTGGCTTCTTCAGGCCTTACAACAACATAACACATTTTTCTTGCTATGTACGCTCATATTCTCAATCACGTTAAGATCCGGACATTTTAATAGAGGTTGGTCCAATTTTTTTTAAAAAATGTAGTAACATTTGGCCTTTATGGATAGGAGCATTATCCCGTTGCAGCATAAAATGCTCTCTAATTAATTTGCATCCAACTACTAACGCCACATGATTTAGAAGATTCAAATAACGGCTTTGACTTCCCTCTTAACAAAGTAATCTAACCAACACTGTCATACGATAAGCATTTCCATATCATTAAGTGGCCTCCACCAGAATGACGTGGTTGTGCGACTTCTCTGAAGGTTTCAAATAAAATTAAAGTCTTCCCCAGGTTCCATCAAGAGAAAAAATTGATTCGTCCATCCATAAAATATTCCTCCAAAGCTCAAACGACTTGTTAGTATGCTTCCTTTCCAAATTTTAATCTTTTTGATTTAAATACTTTTGATATTAATAGTTTTTTCAGTGGTGAAGTTTTAAATATCCTTCTTCCTTAATCTTCTATGTATTGTTGGTTGGATTACGGGTTTATTTCTTGAAAAGTTTATAAACTTTTGCAAACTGTTTTGGGTCGTTTCTGGATTTATTTTCACAGATCTTACAATTGCCACCTTTGAATTGCTGCCTCAGTGCCCGGATCTTAATATGATTGAGAATATATTAGCGTACATAGCAAGACATAATCCTTGTGTTGTTGGAAGGACTGAAAAATCCACTTGGAGCGCCATAATAAATGCGTGGAGCACCGTGCACATAGATTTTTAATCGACTCTATGCCCAGACTTCTCACAGAAGATCTGAAGTCAAAAGATGGAAACATGTTTTTACATACAATCGCGTTTTATGCCGTTCCGGTGGAATTTTTGGTGAATGGTGAGAATCGAACTCAAAACCGCATGATGAAAAACTTTATTCACTAATAAGCTATAACCGTTGAAATATATATATATATATATATATATATATATATATATATATATATATATATATATATATATATATATATATATATATATATATATATATATATATATATATATATATATATATATATATATATATATATATATATATATATATATATATATATATATATATATATATATATATATATTTATATATATATATATATATATATATATTTATATATTTATATCTTATACTGTCTTAAAATTGTACCGTTAGTTAAGACAAAACTCAAAAGGCAAAAATTTATATATATATATTTATATTATAATATTTGTTTATAAAATTATATATTTTATATCTTATTTTATTAAATAGAGTGGAAAATTCATCGAAGCAATAACAAATTAGTTATTTCATTTGTTTTTCCCTCCCAGCCATCTTAACCCTTATTAAGATGTAGAAAGAGTGTGTGTGTGTGTCTGATTTCATCGTCTTTTACAAAAACTCTTCGTTACTTATTCTTCGTAGTTTTATCATTTACGAATATAATAAACAAAATGATAAGAAAATAAAACTCCGTTGGTTTCTTAATAAATTAAGTTAATAAAAGTAAACTTTAAATTAAATAAGCTTTTTAATACTGTGGAAAAAAATATTTTTCTTTTTTTTTTTGTTTAAATGAAGAATTTTATGTTTCTTTTTCATGAGCTTTAATTTAAGAAAAACTTAATGATAAAAAAAAAATAAAATTGGTTGTGTTAAAAATGAAATTATATTTTCCCAGGATATTGAGAATCTAGATAGGAAATTGTTTGGTCTAGTTTTATATGGAAATTAAATAAAAGCTTGATTATCGATGCTATAATAAAAGGTTAAAGTTGTTTACGATATTTTTACAATAATGATCAAATTGTTTTCAGAATCGTTCTCCAAACGATATGAGATGGTAATCTGAATGATAATTTGATTTGTAGAAGATTAAGTTTGGGTGAATCGATGAAGACACTATGTCCAAATCATTAGTTTCTTCCATTTTATCCACATTTACATTCAAGTAAATCAATTTTGAAACGATACAATAAAAGTAGATTCCAATAGTGGAATAGTGAATACAAAGCGTGAGAGTCATATCCAACATGCAAGATAGGACTTAGTAGCTAGTTAATGAAAAACATATTTGATGTACTAAAACCATATTCAGGTCTGATTGCTAAGCTTTTGACTGAAAAAGTTTTGATATATTGCTTAGATTTAAGCTTCTGTAACCACTTTAATTACCGATCACAGTAACATCTTTGATATTTTTTTGAATATTTTGGACCTTTTGAAATGTAAACTCAATAGGAAGGTACCTGTCTGCTGTAACTTTGAACGTATAAAACTATGAACGTCTACTACTCCTTTCATAACTATAAACTAAATACTTAATCAGCGAGTCAAACTCAAAGTTTACCAAGTAAGGTTTTTCCATAAAAAATCAACTTAAGAATACTGGTTTATATACTTGCTAGTTATGGTGGGTTCAAAAGTGCTCTTCTACAATTGGAATGGTCGGTCACGTGTGATGGTCGGTCACCCATACTACAGCTGTATGGATTTCAATTGCACCAACTCCTCTAGAATCCAAGATTTGTGCCATGATCTCTTTAGTGCGGTACCTTGATTTGATGTATACATATAACAGTATATATGTGATGGTGTTACAGGCCTTATGTTGCGGTTGTTGTTGTCATTCGTTTCCATAATATGTTGTTATTGAGCATTTATTACCGTTAATCGGTTCGTTAGACCATAGTTGGTTCTATGTCCATCAATCTACAGGAACATCGTCTTATACAGGAACGCTGCAGGTTTTCTTGGTATTTTAATTCGTGATCGTACTCCCAACCGTCATGTGACAAATAAAGTGTTTCTGAATACCCTCTAATTAACAGTTTATAAAAATACCCGTCCATCGTTTAATGGCATCCCACATCGTATTAGATATAGTAATACAATGTTCTGTATGTACTGAAATAGCACCTAGGTTCCACGAAAATAGTACCTAGGTCTTTGATCTCAGACTTCAATTTCCGATGGAATGATAAAGTCTTACACATATTGATGATCAGATTAAGAAGATTTGACTGACACCAATTCGCTAAATTGTCAATATCTTCATGAAATTAGTAAAAATCCAAGGACTAAGATGCGGTCCTTGTGGAAAACCCTACATCTACTTCGATTGACTTGGACCTGCAGTTTCCAATATCGATATATTGGATGCGGTTTCTTAAGTACAATTAAGCCATGCAACAAAGCTATTTGAGAACCCAAATGAGTATAACCGTTCTAGTGCTTAACAAAAATGGTTAGTGGAGTCGAACGCCTTCAATGGACAGATTACTTACCCTAGTAGTGATGGTATTTGTATTTATCAACGTCTTCTGGTTTAAAGACAGATGAAAAAAAAACTGAGCAAACATGTTGGATGTGACTTGCACATCCGATGACTTCTTTACCTTGAAAGTCATATGGTATACGCAGACAACCCATTACTTTCACGTTTTGTACTAAAAAAGTTCCAAAATTGCTTTGGATCGTTCTTAATTTTGTCTTTTATACGTTCTGAACTCAATTCACTGCAATTTAATTTGACGAACATCACAAAAGTAACGATATTCGTTATTGAAGGCTACAAGATTATTAGATCAACACCCAAGTTCCCAAAATAGTACCCTAGTTCCGAGATTCCAATCAATTTTGTTACTCTATTGAATTTACGTCAAAATTGATCGAGGTATTTTATATCAGTCGTCCTTTTATATATGGAATACGCTCGATTCCTTACTCTTAGCAATACTAGAATTGAGACATGAAGCAACGGAATCTTTATTGTGAACAAAGAAGATTTTACTACGAGTTGGCAAAAATCAGAAATTGACTGGTTACAGCTTTCGAGATCATGAACTTTGTGCGATTTATTAAGCATGTTGATATTTAAATTGTATCCAAGTACATCATAGCCAAGTACACGAGAAAATATGATTTTCTGAAAGTGATCTTAAACGGCTTGTACGGTGGATTTAAACCAGTTCTTCCTTAGTTTATCGGTATTTTTAAACCTTTACAACAATCATTACAATGAATAATGAGTATTCTATAGTATAGATTAAGCATTAAAGTATTTCGGGATCAATATAAAAAAAAATCGAAAAAGCTCTAATTTGGTTTGGGGGTCCCTAGTATTAGAGTTGATTTATTTATTGGTTTATGAGTGTATATAAGCCTAATATACATAAAAATGTGAAACAGTAAAGCTTTTAAAGCTTCAACAGTCACTAAAATATATAAGTTTAATACCACGTAACAAATGAGCTTTTTTTACTAAGCTCATTGAAATAAGAATATTAACCCTCACCACCACCGCAAACTGTATTCTTAATGAATTTTTAAATACAATATTACTCTCTACTTAGCTAAACGATTCTATCCATATACACACACATACCGAATAAATGTGTATTTGTCTTGCCGTATAATTTGATTTTTAAATTACTTAAAAAGCTTAGAACATTTCGCTCTATTATCGTATAATAAAAAAGCTCCCCGTGCACACCTAATTTTATTCATTGAATATTTTAATATTTTTTAAGCTTTTCGTGTAGCTTCAAAATATATTCCAAGGTTTAATTATAATTTTTGTGTTCCAGAAGAAGCGTATAGACAAGACAAGCTTTTAATATTTTTTTTTGGGAAACAACACAAAAAAAACAGTTTTGCATAAAATATTCAAACTTAAAGGATTTTTCCGTTCGTCTTATATACGAGTATATGTACCCATTGAGAAAAAGTAAATACCGATACACCCGGCATTATATTATGTGTACAGCAAAAAAAAATTCGGTTAAGTGAAAAACGAAAATAATTTTCAAGGTTGATTTTCGCATCCATATATACTCGTACATATAAATTTTCCCATCTATTGTTAAAATGTAACAATATAGATGACAATAAATGATAATAAATAATGATAACAATAAAAGCAACTAAACCAACAACAGCACCGAACAATATACAAGCTATACGATATTATCATCATCAATATTTCTTGATTACAGCACAAGTAGCAGCAAGCAAACAAACGAACGAACCGAACGAACGTAAAATAAGAAAAAAAGCTTTAAACGTTTGTGTTGTTGTTTTTCGTTCTGCCTTGATAACAGAGCTTATACACATCGAGAAAAAAAAACGACGAGTGGAAACAAAGTGACAAATAACCGTTTCGTTATGAAGAAGGGGAACAAAATGTTATCAAACAAGAAAATCCCGAACCAAATACAAAACATATTTTACTACTTTATATACAGATTTTGCATTGTTCCTAGAAACGAGCTTTCGTTTTTTTTTAATTAAAACACATGTTCTATGTAATCAACTTTTTTTGCGAAAAGGATGAGCTGGTGTAATAAAGGTGCGTTTTCGCGGCTCCGTCAATATTATAAATTTTGTTGAATTAATATCGCGAAGATTATCAACACACACACAGAAATAAAAAATGAACTGAAAGCTTTTGTTGAAAGTTTAACAAATTGAATAATTCAATTTAATTTGTTTTATTTTCGAAATTTTTTAAACAAACTTTTCATCGTGTGCTTTTCTTATACATATATTTGGTATTTCGGTCTGGTTGGTTGTTTCGATTTTAATGTAAACCATTAATTTTAGGAAAAATAAACTTTTCCACAAAGCTTTTAGTATACGAATCGAACGACATAAATTTGTATTTTATTTTCTACTTTAAGGTTATCGGTGATTATGTTAATTGATTTTTAATTGGGTCAATATTGAACTTTGTTATAATTAATTATGGGAATGTGTTTGTGTGTGGTTGTATTGTTAAGGCTGATGTGGTGACTTAGGATGGGGGGTATTTTCTTAATTAGTTTAATGGTCGTTGGTGGATTAATCGTTTTGTTGGGGTAAAATTGGATAAAGTACAGCAATAACTTCTGTCTGAAATGTAATTAGGTTTTACTTATCTGGTGTTCCTCCAATTCGATTTCCTTAATTTTTATAACGGACTACGTGCTCGTCAAGTGTTTCTGAGAAATAATTTCAAGTAACGAATTCACATTAATGAGCTTAAAACATGATAAAAAAGCCGAGTCGTTCAAGTCGAACGTGACTAAATAATTTCGAAATCTGGGACAAAATCGCGATATACCAATTTGACCGTGTGTAAAATTGTGTAATAACCGAGATGAGATAGTAGTCTACAGTGGCATTTGTTCCAAAATATATCGCGTCAAATGTCTATCCAAAACACCGACAGTGTCACAAGTGATGGTATTGTGACACCTGCTGCAAGTATTCTCTCAAACAATGAAATTGGCTAGTTGCAGAATCCTAGAACTAGGATTCAAACAATTACTGGATAAAATTAAACGTACTGATACGTGTAAACGTGCTGATAGTGGTCTGAAATCGAATTACAACTCATATAAAATCAATATTTCAGTAATCTCAAAACTTATTGGCCTAATTGTCTTGTAAAGGAATTTGAGTGGCTTTAAGCGAACAAACCTTCAAGATGGAGAGAAACAATGTGTGGAACTAAAGTCGAAATTATGACATTTATCGGACTAGCTAATAGTAATTAGTAGGCAATGAGGATTATTCCGTCTAGTAAGATGATGAATGGAACTCAGACGGAAGCACTATTTTAATTTACAAATCACTAAAACCTTCGTCAACCTCGATTCTAACGTGGTTCTCTTCAAATTTACATTTGACTGCTAAGGAAGTATTGCCATTTGAGGATCATGATGACTGTTTTCACATAGATAACCTGAAGAAATATCGTGCGTGGATAAGAAAACATTACTCAAAGCTTCACATTTTATTGCGGTGGCTATGAATGACAAAATGTATGGATGATTAATAGTAACCAATGCCTGTAATAGTTTGGTCAGTCTTAAATTCAACAGTACGTGTTCCAACACTATATATTCCACTACAGTTGAAATGTCTTTGTAAACGACTTGATTTGTTCAGTTAATAAAAATCAAACGCACTTGTGCAGTGACGTCAAAGAAACTAGGACACTAGGTACTTTAAGACCGCGATCAAGAAACCTACACTAGAGTTTTCTAAATTTACTACTAGTCTTATAAGGAACATGTCTGTATCTACATAAAAATGGAGGCTTTCATTTGGGGAGCTTAGTTAGGCAATGGGCGAATTCGCATCGATTAATAAAGTTATTACCTGATGGAATCGATTTTATCGAAAATCAAAATGTATAGGCACCACTAAGCGTGGCCAATCTTCTAATATACTTAGTATTATCGTCCTTTCAACGGATATTGCAAACTATCAAAGTGGATTCTGCCGACATTTGTCAACCACGTAACAACAAAATTTGACGACTTTTCATATAGTATAGCCTCACATACAACATCACGTAATAAATGTATTTCGAGACTTTAAACCAGTTGGACCGTCAATGTCTCATGAAACGTCTGAATGGTTAATATTTCAAGTGGACTTATATTACACACACTTTTTCGTAATGCAAATGTAGTTATAGCATGATGAGTAAAGCATTATGCCAAAACGATTAAAAAGGAAACTCTCGTTCACTTCGCATGCTCCTTTAACGATGCAGGAATTATAATAAGACAGTAACGACAACTGTTGAGGCTTATCGACTATACTTAGAAAAAACAAACTCGACTATACCTGGAAGACGTATTCCTGTTTCAAGTTTCATTGATAGAAAAGCGACCCCATTTTGCAAAGAGAGATTCACTTCACCTTTAAAACTGGTCTAGCACTCTGGCACAAAAAATTCTCATTACAAAAGTTGTAACATTGTGATATGAGCTCCAGACCTAGCACCTGGCAAACCACTGTTTTCCACAATTCATAGCCCTTGGTACTCAGAAGGACAACTTGGCTAAATTCTTGTGTCAAGCTGTTTCGATTGCTAGGTCGAAATGGAGCTATACCCAAAGAATGGAAAGTTGCCGCGCCATACCCAGTCATCAAAATAGGTTACCTACCAAAATACACTGGTAATGTTGCTGTTGGAGATTCGTCTTCAGGTAAACCACTAAAATTTAACAGTTGATAAAAAATCAAACAGACTTGTGCTATGACGTCAAGGAAACTAGCACTTTCTTTTCTCACGATATCCTTCGACCGAATCAACAAGTATCAATTACTTTACGATAGTGATCAATAAGCCTACACTAGCATTTTCCAAATAAGCCATTAGTCCTATGAGGATTCAATGCGACAGAAGTCTCGTTATAATGCAATAAAAGCGAGTCATTTTTTGGGAAGTCCAGATAAGCAAAGCGCGAATTCGAGAAGGCTTACAGATTAATTACCTAGAACTATTTGTATCAAAATAAATGTAGTGCTCAACATATTTCTGATCTATTTAGTGTTCAACATATAAGCAAATTATTTCGAACTTTTCGTAAACATTTTTGACACTGATGAAAGAGATAATATAAGTATTATAAGTATTAAAGATGATTCTCCCAAATTTGGGAGCCCCGAGGCACTCATCAAATTGTATTATTAAAATAGTTAAGATTTTTAACTAGTTGGAGCCTCAATGTCTCAAAATACATGAAACGGTGGTCGAGTGGTGCAAAGTGATTCAAAAAAAAAAATCATTCGACCACTTCTAATCAGAGTTGTTTAAGTAAAGTCCGAGTGACTTTTGATGAGTAGAATCTTTTATTTCACTTCTTATACGAAGCAGAAAAGAATCTATATAATATATTATATTATTTTGACAAAAGTTAATAACAAATTTTATTGACAACGGGCTGAAAAGCAATTACAATGTAGAGTGCCTCTTTATAATGGCCATAAAATGACCCCTTTTGAAAATTTCACCTCATCCTTTAAGTTGTTCACAAGGGTGAAATACTCATTACAAATTTGATGAAATTCTGGAATGACCTCAAATGATCGTCAACTAAGGGCTTCATTATTTGTCCGAATTATATTTGAAAAAGCTGAATTGACAAACATTTCGTCAAACTTATTTAAATTTGGAGAGAAACTATCATACCCTCTAATGACACTGATATTTTTCGGACCATAAGTAAACTGACGTGTGCTCTACGGGAAGACACTACAAGCCCAAAGAGATATTTTTCTACGTTGTTACTGTCTTTAACTTCAAATTTAGTATTTTTGTATGAAGATCAAGTTGCAGTGAAAGCTCTGCATCATTTATTTATTGGTTTGTAAAATCAAGTACCTTGTGATGAAAGCTTTATATTTATTTTGTATTGTATTGTTTAGTATAATCCCAGAGTTGTATTCCATAGTTTAAGGCAAATCTTAGAACTTGGTTAGAAAGCAAAAGCTTAGCTTAGCCAAAGCTCAAGGTCAAGCAGTGAAGATCAAGTAACTTGTTTTAAAAGCTTTGCATTATTTATGTATTGGTTTGTAACATGAAGAACCTTGTTTTGAAAAGAAAGCTTTTCATTATTGAATTATTGATTAATTTAGTACAATCCCAAAGTTGTATTCCATAAGCTCAGGAAAATTTTAAAACTGGGTTAGAAAGTAAAAGCTTAGCTTAGCTAAAGCTGAGTGATTTCATTGTGCTTTTCTTGCTATTTTACTACGTTATCATTGTATATAGCCTGTAGTTTTGTAGTTCTTATGAAGTACCCTATCAAGTACACTGTATTAAAAGCTTTCCATTATTTGTATATTTTTGTTTAGCACAATCTCAGAGCTGTATTCTATAGGTTTAGGAAAATTTAAGAACTTGGTTAGAAAGGAAAATCTTAAGTTTATAAAAGCTTATCTATTTCAATGAAAATATCTGTCATTTTACTGCGTAGTCATTGTCTTCAGCTTGTAATCTTATAATTCATGTGAAGATCACGTACCATGTATTCAAAGCTTTGCATTATTAATATATTGGTTTGCAACATCAAGTACCTTGTATTCAAAGCTTAAGATTATTTTAGTATTTGTTTATTAAGTACAATCCCAGATTTGTATTTTATAGGTTAAAGCAATATAAAGAACTTGGCTAGAAAGGAAAACTTAAACTTAGCAAAAGCTTTGCCACTTCAATGTGTCTGTTCTGCCAACTTTTAGTGAAAGCTTTGCATCGTTTATATATTGGTTTGTAAAATCAAGTACCTTCTTCTGAAAGCTTTACATTATTTGATTGATTGATTGTAAAATCAAGTACCTTCTACTGAAAGCTTTACATTATTTATGCACTGCGGTTTGTATAGTACAATCCAAAAGTTATATTCTATAATTTTTGGACTTGGTTAGAAAGCAAAAGCTGAGCTTAGCTTAATCTAAGTCATTTTATTGTGCCTTTCCTGCCGCCATTTTACTATGTGGTTATTGTCTATAGTTTGTAAGTTTGTAGTTCTTGTAAAGATCAATTAACTAATACTAAAAGCTTTGCATTATTTATGTATTGGTGTGTTACATCAAGTACCTTGTATTGAAAGGAAAGCTTTTCATCATTGAAGTATTGGTTTATTTAGTACAATCCCAAAGTTGTATTCCATAAGCTCAGGCAAATTTTAGAACTAAGTTAGAAAGTAAAAGCTTAGCTAAAGTTAAGTCATTTCATTGTGATTTTCCTTTACGGCAATTTAACTACGTTGTCATTGTTTATAGCTTGTAGTTTTGTAGTTTTTATGAAGTACCCTAAGTACCCTAACAAGTACACTGTATTGAAAGCTTTGCATTATTTGTGTATTTTTTAAGTACAATCCCAGAGTTGTGTTCCATAAGTTTAGGCAAATTTAAGAACATGGTTAGAAAGCAAAAGCTTAAGTTTGTAAAAGCTTATACATTTCAAATAGTATTTCCTGCCATTTTACTACGTGGTCATTGTATATAGCTTGTAATCTTGTAATTATTTTGAAGATAACGAACTTTGTATTGAAAGCTTTGTATTATTTGTGTATTGTTTTGTAACATCAAGTACCTTGTATTGAAAGCTTTGCATTATTTATGAATTTGTTTATTTAAAACAATCCCAGATTTGTATTCCACAAGTTGAGGCAAATTTTATAACTTGGTTAGAAAGCCTAAAACTTAGCCATTTCAATTAGCTTTTGCTACCATTTTACTACGTTGTCCTTGCCTAAAGCATGTAATTTTATAATTTAAATGAAGATCAAGTACCTTGTATTGAAAGCTTTGCATTATTTGTGTATTTTGTGGTTGAGTACAATCCCATAGTGGCATTCCATAGGTTTAGGTTAATTTAAGAACTTGGTTAGAAAGCAAAAGCCTAAGTATGTAAAAGCTTATCCATTACAATGATTATTTTCTGAAGATAACGCACCTTGTATTGAGAGCTTTGCATTATTAATTTATTGGTTTGCAACATCAAGTACCTTGTATTGAAAGCTTAAGATTATTTTAGTATTTTTTTATTTAGTACAATCCCAGATTTGTATTCCATAGAACTCGGTTAGAAAGGAAAACTTAAACTTAACAAAAACTTTGCCACTTCAATGTGTCTGTTCTGCCAACTTTTAGTGAAAGCTTTGCATCGCTTATATATTGATTTGTAAAATCAAGTACCTTCTACTGAAAGCTTTACATTATTTATGCACTGCGGTTTGTATAGTACAACCCGAAAATTATATTCTATAATTTTTTGACTTGGTTAGAAAGCAAAAGCTTAGCTTAGCTAAATCTAAGTCATTTTATTGTGTTTTTCCTGCCGCCATTTTACTTTTTGTCAATAGCTTGTAAATTTGTAGTTCTTGTGAAGATCAATTAACTTGTATTAAAAGATTTGCATTATTTATGTATTTGTGTGTTACATCAAGTACCTTGTATTGAAAGGGAACTTTTCATCATTGAAGTATTGGTTTATTTAGTACAATCCCAAAGTAGTATTCCATAAGCTCAGGCAAATTTAAGAACTTGGTTTGAAAGTAAAAGCTAAGTCATTTTATTGTGCTTTTCCTGCCATTTTACTACGTTGTCATTGTTTATATCTTGTAGTTTTGTAGTTCTTATGAAGTACCCTATCATGTACACTGTATTAAAAGCTTTGCATTATTTGTGTATTTTTTAGTGCAATCCCAAAGTTGTATTCCATAACTTCAGGCAAATTTAAGAACTTGGTTAGTAAGCAAAAGCTTAAGTTTGTTAAACCTTATTTGTTTTGAAAGCTTTGCATTATTTATGAAGTGGTTTATAACATCAAGTACCTTGTATTGAAAGCTTTAAATTATTTAAGTATTGATTTATCTAGTACAATCCAAATGATTTGTATTCTATAGATTCAGAAAATATAAAGAACTTGGTTAGAAAGGAAAACCTAACTAATGCCTTTTCTCTTAACTTATAGTAAAAGCTTTGCATCGTTTATATATTGGTTTGTAAAATCAAGTACCTTCTATTGAAAGCTTTACATTATTTATGTACTGCGGTGTGTATAGTACAATCCGAAAGTTATATTCTATGAGTTAAAGCAAATTTTTGGACTTAGTTAGAAAGCAAAAGCTTAGCTTTTTAAAAGAGTCTTTTCTGCCATTTTACTACGTGGTTATTGTGTATAGTTTGTAATTTTGAAGTTCTTGTGAAGATCAAATAAATTGTATGAAAAGCTTTTCATCATTTATGTACTAATTTATTTAGTACAATCCCAGAATAGTATTTTATCAGTTCAGGCTAATTTTAAAACTTGGTTAGAAACAAAAACCCTTACTTACCAAAAGCTTAGCCAACTTGTAGGGAAAACTTAGCATCAGTTATATATGGGTTTGTTAAATCAAGTACCTTGTATTGAAAGCTTCACATAATGTATGAATTGGTTTGTATAATCCCAGAGATGTATATCATTTCAGAATTTCAGTATGAAATCAATGTATGAAATCAATCATGGGCAGGCTCTGTTGCGTTGTGCCTGCTAACCACGATCGAATAGGACAGTTGTCTTTAATAGAAGATGCGCTTTTTGGAAGGCGAACAGATCGTTGGCGGTGACGATGACTTCACGGAGTAGAGAGCGATTTGATATCTTCAAATGGTTTACAAAAGTAGGAAGAGGTATAAACGAGACGCTAATCTAATTGAGTCATCATGTTCGTCATTTTGTGATTATTATATTGTTTAAAGATGCTACTATCATCAATTTCTAAGTCGACCTTTATTATTATTCCTCTCATATACTAACGTTATATTTATAGTGCCCACTCTACACAATTTCACAATCAAATTTATTTCAATTTATATAAATCGCTTCAAAATTGCAATGATAATGATAATGACTTCAACAATAATAATCATAATAATAACCATAATGATAATTTCAATTTGATTACATTTCAATTTATAAACTTCTCAACCAAATTGTCTTCTTTATACGAGTACATGGCACAACATCAAACCAACCAAAATATTTTATATCATATTAAGGTTAAGACATTATCGTCGATAGATACTCGCAGCGAGACAGATAGCTAAAATATTCTAAATATATATTGAAATGTTTATTATGGATGGTGTACGGTCCATTTGTATACGTCATTTCACAAAACTTAAGTAAATTAAAAGCACAAATACACACACACCCAAAATATTGAGCTTTTAAGTCGGTTATCATGGATTCGCCTTTTTTTTGTGAGAAAATTAATTTTTATTTTGTAGAAAATTTGAAAAATGCTGTTGGATTAAAATTTAACAAAAACGAAAAAAAAAGTGTTTTTTTCCGGATTTTCCCAGAATTGAATTTTCCGAGAGCAACGAAATGATATAGAAAAACGTAGATACAGCAAAGTGTTTTCCCTTTTACCTCGTCTTCTGTCGAATTTTATATATTCTATGCTGTGCATGG
Source organism: Tipula lateralis (assembly GCA_963932295.1). NCBI lineage: Eukaryota > Metazoa > Arthropoda > Insecta > Diptera > Tipulidae > Tipula > Tipula lateralis. The sequence continues at coordinate 175,284,982 of OZ010737.1, read as the reverse complement.
ATGAAAATACGTGATGTGGATTCAGAATCAAGCTTTTTATATCGCACACACACACATGTATATATAGTGTACAGTGCGCTAGGGACAAAATAATACCCAACGAGAAGGAAATTGAATGCATTTGTATATACTCGTATGTGAGGCGATACCCCAATATTGATTTGACACCATATGTGAATCTGTAATCAACCATAAAATTATCTCTCGATATAATATTGTGGATATACAAACATTAAACTGATTGTGTATGGATAATTCATTGATTCATTTATACATGATCCAATTCACTATTTGCTTTAAAAATTGTTGATCCATGAATAAAAATAAAAAAAATTTGATGAAGATGAATTTCATTTTGTGTGTGTGTGTGTCTGTATATAATGTATCTACAGATATTCTTATCTAAATAATTTATATTTAAATTTGTTTATCCTTTTCCAAAAGGATCAAAACATATATCTTTTGGTTTCGAGAATGTATCGATTTTTGTGTTTCAAGAGAACATTCTATATCCGTATGCAGGGGTCGACACTCGAAGTGTTTTTAAGCCGAATGAATTCTCGATCTTCATTTTATTTCAATTAAATACATTCTGATGTTGTTTCGCTTTTTGAATAGTGTTATCTCTTTCCTCAGCTCGTTTTTATATTTTTCAAGCTGAAAGCGACTGTCATAACCGTTTAAAGCGTCGAACAGATAGAATTATACAGATAGAACAGATAGAAGTTCACTTTTAGAGATGAGTGAGAGCATCTCTAAAAGTGAACTCAAACATAAAATATTCCATGGTTAGATTCAAACCAGACTCTCATTCATTCATTTGGGACTTGACTACTTTGAACACACCCTTAAACAAACAATCAAACTGTCAATGTCAAAACATTCAATAAAGCAATAAAGACAAGTCATTTCATGACGTTAATTTTTTTTTCTTTTTACGGTGTTTACAGGCCATTGTTGACACCGTACAGTGTCAACAATCTGACTTCATCGGTTTTGATCATAAGCTTCATACTGTTGCAAGCAACCGGAAGATGCCGGTGGAGCCATCGTCGCCTACAACGTCCTCATCGCCCACCGATAGGCGGCTCTCCCTTCAAAGATCGCTGTCTCGTTTCCGGATACATAGGCGGAGAGCCATTTTTGTTTTGGCGGTATTACATTTCTTTTCGTTTGTTGACATTTTTAACATTTGTGGTTTTTTACGGATGCGGATCGTCCTACGACAAGCTCTAGATACTGTGGTGGTATTCTATGGGTCTCATGTTTCGTTCGTAATATTTACGAAACATGAATGTTCCCACCCACAGTTCTCATAATCTTCACACCATATTGCGAATTTTGCGAAACGATCTTGGCTTACACCCTTAAAAGGTCCAATTAACACAAGAAAAAAGCCACTCGATCATAAAAATGACATACGTTCCCCAGTGATTGGCTTCACGACTTCGTCAACAACCATGGTTCAATCTGCAGATCAAGCTTCATCATAAAAATATAGCACTCTTTGGTTAGAACTGAACCAGCTTCTATTATGATTGCTACTACATATACCGCGTAGTACAACCATGCAACTCGATATAGAAATATTCGTTACACTACCCCTGCATAGTTCTTGATGTATCTATCCTCTTTGGTACAGTTATTATCTTTGGATATGCACTACTTTCTTTTTAATCCGTGGTCCTTTTGTAATTTTATAGATGACGTCATTGATCCATTGGATGTATACCATCATACATTCAATGGAACGTTTCTAATCTGATCAGGTCATAAAACCACACAAGTACATTTTACTGGCACGCTTCAGCACTAACATTGATGTCATAGCTCGCCTCTGTTTTGTCGCTAGCAGCCCTAATGTATTATTGATTTCTAGGTACTCCAAACTCTAAATCAGTAGGTATAGATGTATCTCTTCCACCACTATCGCCAAATGTTCCTCCATAGTTCTTTTGAACATCTCCACCGTGCCAGCCAACTGCGAATTCACAAGACTCGTCCGAGACTGCCTAATGTTGAGTGTCATGCACAGTTCAGCGATTATTTACATCTCAAAAATTCTTCCTTGATCCGTGAGTAGCTCCAATGGCACTCCGTATTTGCTGATTTATCAATGCATTTGCTACTGTTACGATCTATTGGTTTGGTGGTGCGTAAGCTGCCATCCACTTCGTTAAATAGTAAATTACGACCATGATGAACTTGTTGCCTCGAGTTATCAGATGGTGCCGCTATATTAATAGATATCCGTACCATTGGTGCTCCCACGTTGTACTTCTGGATCTCTCTTCGCATTCAGTTCCTCGCTTCCTTAGCGGAAGGACTCCCATTTCCTTTTTTGAAAACTGTTATTCAGGTCATGGTTTATTCGAGACATTTTTCTTCCGGATGACGTCTGCCTCGGCTGGTTTACAATTTCGTTGAAGGTTCTTCAATTTCTCACATCTCCAACATCTTCTGGCACCAAATCTCTCCCAATGGGAATTCTTTCTCTTCCTGATCTTTTGAATCTTCACAGTGCTGCCAATAATTTATCTAGCAGATTTCGCTGAATCATCGGTGGTTTCTAATTTTCTCACTCGATCCAGCTTCCATTCTCCAGGCTGCTGCTTTCCGCTCAGATACAGCTGGTTTCTCACCTCTTGTTGTTTTTCTTAGGCAATGATTCAATTGTTGAAAGAAGTGCACAGCAATGCTTGCGTTTGCTTGCGTCTCCTCCTGTGCTTAAATATAAGTTTCTGTAAAGTCATGAGTAATCTTGAAAACCTAATATTTTCACGTAACAACTGAAACCGAAACTAACTGTTTTTTATTTTCTACGAGTCTGTCCGAGATGAGTTGCCCGAATGATGGTATTTTAGCCAATTCTCAACGATGAGCAATCTTTACGGCGAAGACCATCTCATATTATTTAATTAATACTTTGACCTACACAATGGGCTTTATGGAAAAATCCATTGGGCTTAAGCCCGGGGATAGTGGTGGCCGTTGTTGTGAAGAAATGATACTGGGAACTGTATCTTGTGAAACACATTGGATTTCACGGCTTAATGAGATAATGTGTTGTTGAAACTTCTTATGGTTTCTACAAAATTGTTAATGAAGGTAAGATAGCATATCCAGATACTAGATGGCCTTAAAAATCGAGTTTCTTTTTTTAAGGGCAATAACCACGTCATTTTAATAAATTAAACAGAAGACAAGTCAGAAGAATGTGTGCATTAGGCGTGTGAACAACTGTGCCGCCTTGCGTTGGCCAAAAGTCATACAATATTGGTAAAAAGTCCAAAATGTTTTGAAATCGCAGTATTTGGAATACCAGTCTGTTGAGCATTTTTCTAGTTTTTGTGTAAAGTCTTTGATATGGGAAATTGAGTACCTGTCCGGAATCGTATTCCGATTAAGTGGTCTAAAATCTCTTCAAGGTCTCCACTTTCCTTTCTTTTTTATAAATGTAATAAACTGGACCAAGGACAGCCACTAGCTCTACTAGTCCCGAGTCCAAGTTTTTGAATTCTGTTTTCACAATGATGACCATTGGGTTGTTAATGAAGCGAGCGAGCCAAACCGAGACTTCTGAAAATCAAAGTTTTGATTTAATACAGAAGCAGTCGACTCAAACACGTTAACCTGTGCCTAAGTGATAATTTTATGAACATGGTCGGGTCATCACGAAAAAATTATGAAATGTCGTTTTCACCATCTGAAACTGCTGCGACAACCTCTTATTTTTTATTAGGGTGTGTACCCAGTATCATCGAAAGTGATTAGTAACGCGAGGGTGTCATGAAGACGTGCGTCCAAAGCACCCATCGCATAAGCATAAATTTTTGTCCATGGTAATACCAGGAAGTAGAAATTACTGTTCCTATACTGCGATAGTTGGAGTAAATTGACACCCTGTTAGAGTGCAGAATTCATGGGCCAACTCATATTTTGTACCATAGGCTTCCGGGAAGCTATGCAATGTGCAGATGGTTCTACGTTAATCGGACCTATAACCCTCGATTTGGATAAAGGGAGACGTAAATAAGCGATTCGCGAAAAAGTTATGACAGCCTTGAGCCCCAAAATAGAATGCAAAGATAGAAACAGACAGACACTTTTGAGCTTTTCATAACGTTCTAACGATGTCTCAACAATTTATCTTAAACATCTACAAAAGTAAATTAAAGTTTAAATAAAAAAAAAATTATTTAATTGAATGAAGTAGAAATTTGCGCGCGAGATATCGCACGGAATTATTTTTTATGTCTCTCTTAAGACAACGTAATTGAATTTAATTTATTATTTTTGGATTATTTAATTTAATTTATTTTTTTTTAAAGTCTCTTGTTAAGTGATTAAAAAGCAATAAATATAAAATATATATCTCTCTATCGTATTATGTAACGCTAAAAATGCTTTTTGTATAAAAAGCACAACCAGATAGTATCGAGTGTACAGTGAAAAAGTACGAAGATTTTTTTTAATGATTTTGGCTTATTATTTAATTTTTTATTTAATTTATTTTTTATTTTTTTAATTAAAAATAATGTAATAATAATAATTTTTCTTCTGAATTTTTCCCTACCCTCCCTTCCTGCCCGATTGGCTTATCTGATTGATGATGGTGTGCTGGTACAAGAAAATAATTTGTTTGGCAGTTTTATGCGGTGGTTGTGGTATTGCTATATATTGATTTTCGTTTCGACTTAAATTTATATTAATAGCTATGATTAGCTGGAATTAATTCTTGTATATTGCGTAGTACGAACGAAATTAATCATTAAGCGAAATGTGTGGTGTAGAGCAGTAAATGGTATCGCGTGCTAGAAAATGTAAAAAACTTGTATGGTAGTTTGCGAATATTTATAAAGTTTTGGATATGTTATGGTGCCCAGCTTGATGATTCTGCTTCATCATAATTTATTTATTTCGTACCTACACAGTGACTACATTGGCACAATCAACTAAGGCCAATGAATAAAATCAGAATTTCATAGTAAAGGGTTTCCCAATAAGAAGTTTCATTTTGAATAGCCTGCGCTAATGAGCAGCTGTCAATTATGAAGCTCATCGTTTGACATTTGAGAAGCAAAAAAACAAAATGCATTACTTAAAATGGTACGATGCACGCTTCAACAAAGCATTAAAATTGCAGTTCACTACAAAACTGAAGATAATTTTGTCTCAAAACACCTTCGCGGCCGTCAAACGTGAAAATGGTGGAAAAATGTGAGCTGTTGAAACTAGTTTGTGATTAGAAGAGACGAAACCGTGTACTTCGCTCAAGAACAGCTGAGAATATTGCTGATGTATCCCGTAGTTTGAAAGAAAACCCACGTTTGTCGGTTCTTGATCGATCTTTGGAATTAAGACTTAGATCTTATAAGGCTTTTAAAATTCACCTAACACAATAGAACAAGCTGGTCGATCACCATAAACGTCATATCGTCGCTGATGGGATCCTTCAAATGATCCGGATTTCCATCGAAAAATCATCTTCAGTGAAGGTGGCCCATTTTCACCTCGAAAGCTACATTAATAAGCACAATTGTCACACAATTTGGGGCTCCGAAAATCCAAGAATAATTGTTGAAAAGCCTCCCCATCCTCAACGTATGACTACTTGGTGCGGTTTTGGAGCTGGCGGTGTGGTTGAACTTTACTTGTTCGAAAATGAGGCTGGTACACCTGTTACGGTGAACAAATCGTGCTACCAAGCTATGATTAATAATTTTTTATGGCCGGAATTGGAAGATATTGATGTGAACGACGTTTTTTTACACCATGGCACTTCGTGCCACACAAGCAACGAAACAATCGCAATTTTGCAAGAAAAGTATCTTGACCGCGTTATATATCGAAGAGGCGATCACAATTGGCTGCCGAGATCTTGTGACTTAACACCTTAAGATTTGTTTTTTTCGGGCCATGTGAAAGATAAGATCTATGCCAACACTCCACAGTCAATCATATAGACGCAAATGTGCCAATTGCTCATGGACAATTTCATGAAAAGGGTATGGTGCTGCAAGCGTAGCCTGAGCGCCCAGAACACTCTATTGGATTCATAGGAGATACTAAGTATACTATCACAGAGATATACATTGAGATAAACATCAAATTGAGCACGTACTAGTTAACAAATAAAATTCTAACCTCCCTACAAGATGTCAGGACAATGAGAGGAGCAGATGTGAACAACAACCATCAACTGGTAATAGCAACATACAAATTAAACCAGCTTCTGTAAAAACATAGAAACAACCGTGCAAACAGATGTACAAACTTCACCAATGTGTAAAAAAGATCACTGGAAAATTTACAAAATTCCACTAATAAAGGATCTGACCGGTCAAAACCTAACCACTCATGAGAAGCAACTAAATAGATAAAAAGAATACACAAGCAAACCGGATTACGAACTTTCACCAGAAGGGAACTGTCACTACTATCAACACCCATTCCTTAATGGACGGAACGGTAGAACTTACACCCAGAGGAAGAAATTTTAAAAATGACAGATAATATAGCAGCTGAATTATTCAAAGGCGCAAAAGGTATCTTACTTCTCAACAGGGACAATTAAAGTATAAGCTACGATCCCCCCTCCCCCTCAATCAACCAACAGCCATAGAATAGAATAAACTGGCCTTATGCGTACAGATCATATCAACACTACATGTATAAATATAGATCAAACGAGTGGACTTAACCGCTGTACCTCTATTTAAACATGAAATGCACAACGAAAGGTCCATAGTCTAATGAGCGTCCTATTGACTTATTGTTGTCGATATTTATCAAATCAGTAATTGCCCCAGACACAACTCCGATTCTCACGCACCATACCCAAAAATAATTCAAACAGTTACGAAAGTTGATTTTGGTGGTTTCGACAGAACTCTAATGTGACACAGACTATCCTAAGTCTTGAATGCAGTTCAAAATTTGGTTTATAGTTGGGTGTGAAGAGCTACTAAAAACCGGTAAGATGAAGTCCACAGTATTTGCATCTAATCAAAAGTCAACACTTACTAATATACAACCCTGAATAAAACCCCATCGATTTGACGGATTCGACATTCAGAGGTATAGAATTTAATTCGTCCTAATAACTCGATACAATACTGTACATCCCGGCGATTATCTAGACATTAGATTTTCAAAAGATTACAACGATTCTGATAAGATGGTACAGTGCAAGTGGATTAGTAATAAAATAGACCAAGGAAGCAGACCTTTACCCTTGCAATTATACAATAATGGAAACGCATGATTGTTGCATCCGACGAGAATATTGCACCACGATTGGAAATAAGCTCAACTACATCAATGTATAGATTGTTAAACTGATATTGGTAAATTAAGGCGGTTTTATAACTTTACGCAAAAGACCCGGACGAAAATCATCATATCATCTGCACAGGAGAAGCAGCTCGAAACTTATAGCAATTTACAACATATACAGTGAAAATAACAATGGAAGAATGTAACTACGCTAGGGCATGCTAAAAAATACACGAAACTACTGGGAAAGAGAATCCAATGTCATAGCGGTTTGCCATCAATCGGAGAGCTAGGAACCCAAACTGTCCAACCTACGAATAAGTATAAGAATAGAGTGGTCAATCACATCATAAGCCTTTCCAAAGGCTATGTAAGTTTTGACTAACTAATAAACCATCACAAACTTAGCAACTTTGAAATATGAACGGCGGAATTCTATTATCAGCAGCTCCCTTACTAGTATCAAAAAAGATAAAACAATCCAAAACTTCCTGTTTGAAAAATCCAAAATAATGAAATACAATGGTATTGAATATAACAATAGATTCAGGAGCACTCCTCAGAAGTAGATTGTAAACCGATGCATACCATATTACTGTAAGCTGGAACTTACCAGCTTAAGTAATAAAAATAGGCTGGGCTTTTCCCAGCATGATAATTTTATTGCAGTCTACCTGATGATTAGCCTGGCTGACAAAGATCACACTGGAAAACAATCGGATTCTCGAACATTATGTAATATAATGTTAGTCGAAACTTTCGACATTTTTGTTCATCTTGTTTGTATGTTTGTTTGTTTTTTATGTTTCCAATCTGTTTTGGGGCTCAAGGGACGTACGACTATAGAACGTACGAATATAGGTCTAATCTACGTAGACCCATCTGCACATTTCATAGCTCCATGCGAGTCTTTAACGAGTTCTGCACTCCAACAGAAGGTCATAGATGTAATCAGATAGAGGAAAATCCGTTTTGCATCCCACCCTTATCGGGATTCGAACCCGGCACCTCCTGCTCCAACTGCGCAGCTTTATCACTGCGTCAGTTGGTTCATCATTCATCTTGTTTGTAATATTTGTGCTTACTCTCATCTAGTTTTTAATACTTCACCCAGTTTCCAGTACCTTTTGAACGATACTTAAACAATTTTTTTGTCTTTTACAGGAATGGCCCTCCAAAACTAGAATGCCCGCCAAAACATTGTAGCTGAAACGTAAGTAAAACCCAAACCAATTAATTTGTATTAATTTTATTCATTCAATAAAACTGTTCAATCCGCGACGTTCGTGGCTTATTCAACTTTTCCAAATTTTTCACTATCAACTCATGCAAATTGAGGTAATGATCCCGTACGGCCGACAACACCAGATTTCCGCGCCAAAATTCCGCCACATCATTTTCTATAATCGTTTTGCGATTGTCTTCGATATTCGGCCGTTTCGATAGTAGCGTGACGTCCATTGCTCGCTTCTCGTGATACGTCGCCATTTGGTCGAACCAACCGGCCGCCTCACTCTCCACCTTAGCGATTTCGTTTAAAATCGTTTGTTGTATCGAAACACCAAAATTATTACCATCCTCGATTTTTGGGATGAGCAATCGTACCCATAATTTTAGTAGCACAGCATCTTCGACCAGTTCCATAATAGCGGGGCGAATATATTCATTTAGTTTGAGTATAGACTCGTTCGCTTTGACCAATCCAAGTGTTACATACTCTCGACGAGATTTCATATAGATATCCTCCGGGATTGCAGTGTTTAATTCCGTTTCGTATTGTTTCATGTTGTCGGATTGGAAATCATCACTATCCAAAATTTTATTGAGCTTAAGGATTTTCTCCGAGAAGCCATTTAAGATTAAGATCTCGGACTGTTTATTAATACTTTGTTTATAATCTTCGACCTAAAAAGCAAGTATAATTGTTACACCAAATTGCACAGTAAATCGATAGACGAGACTTACTTCGTTCAAGTCGGGATTGTCGGCATTCCCATTCATCTGAAAATATAGCACAACAGAGAAATTTCCTTAAATCAACTACACATGCGCACAAAGGCGTTAAAAAATTTATTTACTTTTTCGACTGTAAAACTATCTGTCATTTTCTCGAACACGTTATTTTATCACATACCGGAATTTAAACACAACACACAACCACTGACTAATTCTACAAAACTAAACACAAAAACCGACACACACATGACATGAGAATGGATTACAAACACAGCTCAATTTTAATACTCAATTCTCTTTCGTACATAAAAGAAACAAAATTGTTATCGATTTATTACAAACAAATGTCAAAATACAGTGCTGTCCCAGTAACTCAATGATGGATATTGGAATGTGTTCGCGGTGATTTAATTTTTTCCAAATTTTTATGTATCACATCGTACAGTGTACAGTAGTGGTTCCGAATCTCGTTTATAACGAGCGACAATCGCCAAAATTCGGAAAAATCAATTTCCCGCAAATTATACCGATAGTCCTGTATATGTGGATATTTTGTTATTTTCGACGCCGCATGTGCTCTCGTATGATAATAGCTCGCCGTCTGACCATACCAACGCACCGCATTTATTTCAACCGTATGTATCTCGCCCAATGTCGTCTCTTGGATCGATACACCGAAATTGTTCCCATCCTCGATTTTCGGTATCAAAAACGACAACCACATTTTCAATATGTTCACATCGTCGACCAAATCCTCGATAGCGGATTTGATGTGCGGCAACAGTTCATCTATTTTGACATTGCACTCGATTTGGGTCGTGTTGCGAACGACCGGCTTTTCATGAATCACCGGTTTTGGATCAGGTAGTGGAATATTTATTTTCTGTATCGATTCCGTTATGTTGCGGCCGTGGAATAGTGGCGAACGAATCAGCTTATTGTATTTTACGATTTTAGCCGGTATACCGTGATGGATCAGATGCTCCGCTTTTTCTAGTATATCGGTCTTGTACTGTTCCAGACATTTTATATTGGGATTGTCGAGATTGTGACAAGACAATATCTTTAACGAGTAAGAAGATGGGATTTAAGAATACATTCGATTATCACATTATATATTATACCTTTCGTATTGAGGCCACGTCCATTTTGATTCAAACAAATTACAATAAATGTGTGTTGTTGAGTATGGAATCAGCTGTTCGTTGTTCGGCAAAAACATAACCACTAAAATAAGAAAAAAAATATGACGATGGTGGTAACGATTGGTTTGTTGTGTTTACACTATTCGCTCACTCTTATTTGCGTCTCTCACACTCATTTCTTACTGAGCTCTAACAAAAGCATGCGCATAAAGAGAGCGAAAGAAACGAAACAGAAACAAATATTTCTCAAGTATTTGTGAGATTAGAAATACAAGATGGTATACAGTCGAACGAAAACAATATGATCATTTCCGTCTAACATCTGTTACATTATTCTATTATTTCGGAGAAATTTAAGACATTTAAATCTTAATGGCAAAACTCATTTTAATCTACTTAAGGGGTAAGCTGAAGGAAAGATGAAGATTTTGCATTGGAATCCTTGATTTTTAAAATAGTTCCGAATACTTTAAGTATGGCTCAATCTATTGAATTACAGGTGAACATTGGGATACAGAGTCTCAGGAGTTTTTTATACCGGAAGGTGTCTGATGGGCAATACACTCATTCAATATTCCCTTTAAATCTCTTGAAGTAGAAGAATTTTTTCTGTATTTGGTTCACACTTTTAAAGCCAGTAACACCTATAATTTCATCCCGTATAATAGGAGAAATCTGATTGCATCATTTGTTCTTAAATGTGGAGAAAGTTTTTTCTTGTTTTTTCTTAGTTTTCTCGTTTATTTCTATGCAATCTGTTTTGGGGCTCCAGGCACTCCCAACTCTTTCGCGGTTCGCTTATTTACGTCCTTACGTTACGCTTTGCAGCCAAATCGTGGACGTATAGGACCGAGTTACCTAACCATCTGCACATTGCCACTGACATGGAAGATGGGTCGGCCCATGGATTCTGCACTCCAACAGGGGTCATTAACAGTGTTAATTGACACCACCGATCGTAATCAAGTATAAGTGAAAAATCCTTCGTAATCAAGTATAAGTGAAAAATGCTCCAGCTCCAACAAAAAGGAGTAAAAAGGATTGCTGGAGCAAAAAGGATTGCTTACATAACAGCCCAATACATAAAAACCAGATTGCTTACCAAGCTGATAAATCTACCGTGGCGGATTTAAGCAATCTCGTCTCTAAGAATGCGAATTCAATCACGGTACAGGCATACCTCTATTAGCGCTCATATTGCGTTCTTGACGTGATATTTACATTAAAATAAGGAGTTAGTATACCTTACCAATTTTCTTGGGTCACTTTGGAGTGAAAAATAAAAAGATGGTACATATTTGTCAGTTCCAACATCGAAAGTTGGACCAAGGAGTCAGTCCATTGGTTGCAGAGTTAATGTATAAAAATATCTTCTTCAGGCAAATAAGTTTGAAATTCTGATTCATTTTGAGGGTGTCCAGGATCATTGTCGAGGATAAGCAATGCTTGATGCCATTGTTTAAATAAAATTGCAGTCGTTCATGCTTTTCGGTTTGCAATCCAAAACACAGTCATTGATTGTTTAGAAAACCATTTAATTTCTCTAGGATTTTCAGAATGGTAAATGAGTAGCGGTTTCATCCTGAAATCCCAAGTCGAATTTTCACCTAATAATAAGATTAAATGATCTTTTGCGGCTTTAAACACTGGTGCGGATTTTCTTCCTTGGAAATGAATCTTTTTGAAGACATTTTGTTCAAAAACGAGGATTTTCTTAAATAACTCTACAAATTATTTATCAGCATTGGCATTCTCCGGAAAGACTAATGCTGTGTAAATTAGCACGTATAGTTTAACCTTGTCAAAATTTCAGCCCTGTCTTGCTACCAAATTTTCGGTTTGTGAAGTGTTCTACTTAAGTATTTGTTGTGCGTGTTACTTTCTTGACAGATAATGAAGTTGTTGTACAAATCAATTTCTTAATGTTATCAGAATTTATAACAATGGTTCTAATGGTTGATTCAGCCAATCCTAGGCTAAAAGACACTTCGGATTGTGATTCGCCAATTTTTATGAATCAAAAAAGCACTAAAAGAGGTAGCGTTACTCGAGGTATGCCTGTAAAGGATATTGGTCCCTCTTTGACTGTATTGACATTGAGAAGGGTTTTGATAATAGTTCTTACGACTTCATAAGTAAAACAGCAAAAGAGAAAGGACACACGTAAGAAGGCAAAATAGATTCGATACATGCTTATGTGCAGGAATATCACAGCCAAAATGAGTAGATCACCATTAAGAACTTAAGAAAGTGTTTCGGTCCTTCTACTACGATTTCTGCTGATTGGCGAACTTCTATCTAAACTTGTTACTACCGATTTGATATCCAGTGGTATGCGGATGACTCCAACTCTATCTCGTTTATACTAGTTAAGAGTAAATTTTATGAAACCCTATCAGATCTAATGCAATAAACCGTGGACAATGGTCCATGCAGGTGGGCAGCTAACACTGCGTTTGGTTAACACTGCGACAGTTGGAGTGGGAGGTACTAGGTTAGAATCCCTATATTGGCAGGATGCAAAAGGGAATTTTCACCAACTGATTACAATGGGTGGTGTTAATGAACACATCTATGACCCCCTGTTGAAGCGCAGAATTCAGACCGACCCATCTTCCATGTCAGTACTACTGGCAGGAATGAAGTTTGGTGATCGGTCGTTTCAGAAGCTTGCCGTTTGAAAGTTTGATGATCAGCTAACTAGCTTATCGGTTCCCGGATGTACCTCAGAATTTCTTGCTAGTTACCATTTTGATGGTGGCAGATTTTGTTCCCGAAGAAGGAGGTTGAGTGAAGTTAAATATTCTAACTGTTGAGTGAGGTTAGATATTCTTATGTACAGCGCTTCCAAACTCCTTGTAACATCGATTGTAGTAATTGCCATCGGCTTAGATGATTTAATTGGATATGATGCAGGCTAGGTTCGGGTAACATGCTTATTGATTGCCCTATTATTAAATGTGTGGGTGTAAGAGGATTACATTCGTCGTCCTCAATATCTCCAAGAGGCCGGGAATTTAAGAGAGCTTCTATCTGCGTGATCAGAGTCAGAAACCCTTCGTACGTAGCTATATGGTGTCTCCAAATACGTGACGCAAATGGTGATGGTTTGGTAATGATTGTTTCGCTTGGGAGAGGTATTGTTTGTAAAGTTCCTGGAATTGCTTCTTTGCTTCAACTAAATTCGATCTATTGTCGCAATATATATCTGATGGGACATCTCTGGTGGCACAGAATCGTTGAAGACCTCGCAGGAAGGTGTTAGTACTCATATCAGATACCAAATCTAAGGAAGTTGCTTTGGTCGCCGCAAACGAAGATAACTAGGTATGACTTAAATGTTTTAGCTGAACGGTGGCGATGGGTTCTGATTGTAAATGGACCAGCTTAATCTATACCTTTTCGTATAAATGCGCTAATTGGGGGATTAACACGGGAGGATGGCAATTGGCCCATCAATTGTTGTTGGGTTCCAGATGCCATAAATAAGTGAACTTCAAAACAGGGAGTGCCTTGAGCCCCAAAATAAATTATGATCTACTGATAATATAGCTAATCATTATCAGACCCATGTTCACCTATAGGTTTTTTTTGGTGTGGTTGGATAAGGACCGATGTATTAAATGTGCAAACATTACTCACTTAAGTACAAAGCATATATCTCATCAATGTGTTATTGAATCAATGGGAGAATATCTGACTGCAGCTATGGAGAGCCTTTTAAGTCTGCTTGAAACTTGACGAATGTCTTGAAGCGTAGGAGTTTAGCTTCTGCGTGTTCCAAATGCATGCGATACAAAAATCTGCTTCAAGACGGATTCTATCATTTATTAAGATCATCATGTTCAGTATCTTTATGGTAGCCTTGCTCATCTTTAACAGGAGCTTCGTCAAAGTAGTGGACTCTGTGGAGAAGAAACGCAGAACCGGAATGCTAGAAGTGCTGAACAATTTCTGCTGTGTCTCCTCTGCACTGTTCTTAATTTGCATGGTTGCCAATTTTCAATGGAAACATGGGATTAACCAAAGAAGTGTGGTCAATGAGGTGGTTATTCTCTCGCAAGATCCTCAAAGTATACATTAAAAGTAGCAAAGTGAAGATTATTGAGAAATTTGGAAAACCAATATCAGATTGACGTCATAAAAAAATGAACGATGTACTCAAATTATATCGGCTCATACATTTCTTCTTCCAAGTCAATTTTAACCTGGAATTATATTAGAAAGTCTTGTTACATCTTTAGAATTTCTCTACATTAAAATACTGTTCTTTGGGATACTAAATGCAATATATGATGATTGTGGAGTCCAAAATGGTGTCTCCAAGGTTTCTGATCACTTCGGAAAAACACCTCGTATACAGCAGGGAGATGGGTTGTGACCGTCTTGTATAACCTGGTACTCGAAAATGTGATAAGCCGAACTAAAATCAACATATAGGATTATGAATGGCAAAGCAAGCCAGATAAATATCATCACAGATTGTTCCATGGCCGTTTTACATAAAACTAAACGCGTTATATTGATTGATGTCGTCGGGAGATTTAATGATCCTGTCGAATAAGAGGAGGGACAGGATGCCAATGGTTATAAAACCGTGGACCAGGCTTGTACGTTTGGGCATTCCGTGTGGCATGATGATTTTCCTCACGGGATTGTGTATGCAAATAAGTCTACTCAAAAGGCTGTAACCTTAGAGGCGGTTATAGAGATCAAAGACCACTGAGAAATTCAACTTTAAAAAAAAGCGCATCTATCTTATCCAACAAACTTTCTCGTTTTAAACTATGGCCTGAAGTTTTCACTTGGCAATAGATGAGAAGGAAAAGTGACAACCTGTTTTGATAAAATTGAAGCTTCGTAATCAAAACCTTATAGCTGATTTGGTTGCTGTAAAAGCTGTTGTCAAAGTGTTGCAAGAGGTTGTTACAAGAGGTACTACGAATTGGCACTGGCTCAAAAGAAGTGGGACATTTTCAATAGCTTTACCAAGATTGCTACAGGAAGCCTAAAACAGAACAGGGAAAGTTTAAGTTGGGTATTGCGTCAAAGATTGACTTGCCGATAGGGCACTGAAACAGGCAAAGCCTACTATACTGGAGAAACATGCAATGTTTAAAGAAAAGACCTGAACTTAGTCCTTAACAAATCATTTGATAACGATCCACTGAATCTAGTATTTCTGTGAAGTCCATATGGGAAATTGCTGCGATTACAAAAGAATAAGTTATCGACTTAGGAACGGAAATAGAAGCATAAAAAGTAGGCATCACTGCAACTGAACTATCAAGGGTGAAAGCATTTTCATTATCATGGATATACTTATGGTGTAAAAAAAGCAAAATCTTGAAGCACTCAACCTAGCCATTGCCTGATATAATTTTGGGCTTCATGGCATGTCTCACCGTCTTGCAATTTAGACCCTTAAAATCCTAAAAACATTATGTCGCGATAGCGTTCACCATTTTCTGTTAAAGTGTGATCATTCATATTTTCATCACTTGTGGCTTTTTTAAGCTCGAAAGCAATAATTTTGAAGACAAAGAATATCATCAAGATTGAAATGGGAGAAAAATTATTTTTTAATCGACTCAACGTTTGATCAAACATTTATAAAATTTCACTCAAGAATGAGAATACACCTTAAGAACCCAAATAAGGGCTCCATAATAAAAAAGCATACATATCCTGAGCCCGTCCTCTAGCATTGTCCTTCGAAACATTAAAAGACTGTGGTGTGATTGTTATTATGCTATGTAGGCCTGTTTAGATCTGACGAGTGACCGACGTCATTGTACGTCCAGACCAGTTGATTTAAAAGATTGTTTATTTCTAACTTTGTGATCGTTTTTGTGGCTCAAGGCACTCCCAACGCCATTATAGCCAAAAGCCACACTTTGCATAGCTCCAAGAATTCTGCACTCCAACATAGTTTATTCGTTCTATCTGTTGGAATCAGAAGTGTAAAATTCCTTTTCGTATTTTGCCTTTATCGAGATTCGAACACGAACTGAATAACCAAGAATTTGATACGTTCCATATAAAATTTAAATGTCCGAGGCACACAAGAACAACTCAAAAATTTAGTGGTAACGATATTTTCAGAGCATTCGTTTACCACTTCCAATTTATCCAAAAATTAATATCACCTGAGCTCTCAAGATTGATTCCAGAATGACAGTAAATGAATCGAAATCCTACTACAGCGATTCATGGAAGCACTTAAAATTATACTGAATCGAAATGTCTGTACCACAATGCAGTGAAGTTTTAAAGTGCTCAAAAGTGAGGACTAGTTTTATTGGTCCAACCGGTGGCAAGCGGCTTATCGAAGTTTGACTTAACTCTGGTCGTAACAATGTTAATCATTATTTGGTGTGTCAGTTCCTTGTACTACGAATTATGTATAGTGCCAAATCGAGGACGTACGGATCTAGACCCAATTTATGTAAAACCATCTGAACATTGCAAGGCTCTATGCCTGCCTATAGTGCTGACATGGAATATGGGTAGGTCCTAAAATTCTGAACTCCATCAGGTGGCATAGATGTGTATCATTCAATTCACCGATCGTAAATGTTAAAAAAAATCTTTTTTGCATACTGCCCCTATCGGGACATATCGGAATTATATTTGAACAGATTTTTAATATAATTCGCTAAATCAATACGCTGATAGTAAGCAACTAGGATTGTACTTGTTTTTCTTTAAAGAAAGGAGTAACTCATACTTCCAGAGTTTTATTAAAGCTCAAAAAAGCTCAAACAATTTTTAAAGACGCGTATCCACTTTATTGCCATCACCAGAGTTGTTTGATATTATGTCAGTTTTATTATTATTGTTATTGTTAGAAAAAAAAACAAAAAACAAGTAAAACTTTTAAAAGCTCTCGCTCTCTAAAACTTTTCATATTTCATTCTTGGCTCGATTTTTTGCGCTCTGTTTATATAAAAATTCTTTTCTATTTTATTTATGAGCTTTGAAAGAGTCAAACATGTTTCTTTCGCATAGCGCATAATTACTTAGAACGTTTTATTATTATTCCAAATGGTGCGAAGGGCATATTAAAAGCGAAGACGAGAAAGAAAAAACAAAAAAATTTGTGAAAAGAAAATGTGAAGTGACAAGAAGAAGGATGATGGAAATTCTTTAATTTTTTTTTTGTTGTTTTGTACCAGTTCATATTTTTTGTTTTTGTTTTTATGCTCCGCTTCTAATTTACAACAAATAATTTAAACACAACATTTTTTTTTGTGCCGAGTTCTGGTACAGCCTTTTTCTGTTGCGTCATCATCATTTTTCAAATTTAAATATTTAAATTGTTTGTTGTTTGTGTAGAAAAATTTATTGTGAAAAGCTTTTTTTTTGTGTGTGAGTATGTGTGTGTGTTGAGTGAAGAGTTAGAGAGACGAGTACGAATAAAGAAAATATATATTGTAAATACGAGTAGTAGAATGAAATAAGATGGGAATTGAGATGAATAGGTTTGAAATATTTATAATTTCTTAAGAATTTTTCATTTTTTATTTAACTTTTTGGAATTTTGAATGCGACGATCATAAAACTGAAACAATTAGATTATCCTTCATTTGACATATTTCACACAATATATATATAAATGTGTACGAGTCTAAAGGCGTCCATAATTTTCTTAGTATTTTGACATTTCGGTAATTTAAATAATGCTAATGGAAATATTTATCGAGGGTTGGCAGGGTTAAAGACATTTTTTTTCTACTATGCGCGTATATATAATGATAATTGGCCGATTTACATTTTGAGTAGCGCTTAAACGAATTGCTTTGAATTCATAGACGCAAGCATGACCCAAAGTTAGTACAAACCCGATTATTTAGTTTTACAACTCGAGCTTTCTACTTACAACACTACTGATTGAAAGCATATCGTTTTACGTCACAGTTCAAAAAGGATGTCGTACAGTGAAAGTGCTGGTCTAAATAAACCCGAGGTACTAAAGAATAATTGTATTAGATTGGTTTCGAATAACAAACCAGCACTTTAGTTCGTACTCAACAACGTGCAATCGCCAACAGAGATATTTGTATACCTAATGTGATCACTGGTGCATGTTTACTAGAGATAAGAACACTACTTGACTTGTTGAGTTTGAAAATTGCGAGGTTGAAAATAACTCGATATGTGATTTTGGCCTATTAACGAATATGCAAGCGGGAAGAATGATTTATTTATCACCAGTAAGTTACCTTCGTAGCACAGAAAGTAGCATACTTGCATTTTAATTCAGAGTGAGGATCATGTCCCTTGCTTGTCCCATTTTGGACAAATGGGCCTAGTAATGAAAGAATTACATTGGTATCTCGTATATTTAAGAAAGCATTTTTGTTATGGCTTCTAACTATCTCACATACTGAGTTCATTGCAATATCATGCATGAAATCTAAGGACAGCGAGTACGCTGGCTCGGTTGCGTTCAGCGTGCTGATTCAAACCGAGTGCTACAGCAATCTTTTACAGCAATCTTTTAAAGCAATCGGCTCTTCCCGCCTTTCGGTAGGCGAAAGGGTTGCTGTAGACGACGATGGATCCACGGTGTAGAGAGCGACCTGGCATCTTATGGTAGCTTGCAACAGTATAAAGAGCTGGCTCGTGATCGAAACCGATGGAGTTAGCTTGTTGACACGGTACGGGAAAACAATGGCTTGTAAAACCAGTAGAAAAAAAATTACTATGGGTAATGACTTCAAAGAAGATCATCAGATCCTAGTAGAGGTGTACAAAAGGAAAGGATCAATTTAGCATGACTGTTCCTGATTGTGCTTTGTTCCATATTTAGGGCAGATCAAAATATAATCTCAGCTGTCAATCATGTGGCATGCAAATAGACTATATGTGCATCAAAAATCGTTTATTAAGTAATGTACCATTACGAATGCATGTACTAAATTTAGTATCGAACCCTACATTATCAGGTTGATTGAATGCTTGAATCTCGCATTGCAATATACGAGGTTGAGGATACCTTTATTTCAGTTACGGCTTCCAGAGGATGCCCGCAGGGAGGTGTGCTTTCACCCCCGCTGTGGGTTCTGGTCAATAACGAACTTCTTGTGATTCCGGTTTTGTCGCCCAAAGTTATGCTGATGATCTGGTTCTGACAGTTTCAGGCAAGCATCTGAATGTCTTATCAGATTTAACTCAGCACGCTCTTCTCATTATAGAACGGTGGTGTCTTGATAAAGGTTTACATATGAACCCATCTAAGACCGACTTGGTTATATTTACAAGGCGTAGGAACACTGCAGCTTTTTGTGTACCATCACTTTTTGGTTGTTAGATTAATAGCTCAGCCTACGTCAAACACCTTGGAGTTTTTCTGGATAACAAACTTTCTTGGAAGTATCATCTGGACTTTAAACTACAAAAAGCCACTGCAATTTTTTGGCAATGTCGCAGAGCTTTTGGTAATTCTTGGGGATTATCCCCAAAATGTTATATTTTATCTACAAATCACTGGTTCTCCCAATGCTAACTTATGCATCTGTTGTTTGGTGGCCAGTGGTTAAATTTAAATCTTCAATTGGCAAACTCAACTATTTGCAAAATATCGCTTGTCGAGCTGTAACGGGAGCTATGTCGTCAACTCCGCTCCTGGCTATGGAGCTTATGCTCTCCCTACCACAGTTACAATCTTTCATTTAAGGCACAGCTTCTTCGTCTGCCTTTCGCTTAAGGAATGCTGGGGCGTGGAATGCTTTCGGCACTACTTCAGGTCATATAGATCAATTCTTAATGAATTCAAACGAGCAACACCAGAAATCGACATGGTTACTGATTGTCTTCTGCCTGTTTTTAATTTCCACAGATCATATGAGGTGGTTAATCCATCCAGGGATATGTGGTTCTTACCAGACTTGTTCAAACAGATATCCGAATCGCTTGTATTCTTCTCAGATGGCTCTGTCTCTGAACACGATGCTGGCTTTGGTTACTACTGTCCATCGCATGATTTGAAAATATCTGGCAGTTTGTGGTCTAACTGTTCTATTCATCAGGCGGAATTAATTGCTGTTACTCACTGCGTGTTTTCAGCTTTTAATATCGCTGTTGACGAGAAAGAGATCATATTTTGTACGGATAGTAAAACTGTACTCAACTCATTAAACAATCCACTTACCAGCTCTAAACTGGTTCTGGATTGTAAGAAATTTCTAAATCTCCTTGGTCGTAACCACAAGGTAACGGTCATGTGGGTTCCTGCCCATTGTGACATTGAGGGCAACGAAATTGCAGACAGTTTGGCTAAAACTGGTTCTCACCTATATTTCGTAGGTCCTGAACCAGCTGCGCCTTTACCTGCTTATATAGTTAAAAAAAAAAAACAATTAAAACAGTTACCCTATCGAATCTAAAACGGACGTGGTCAGCTACCGATACTTGTCGTAAGGCGAAATACTTTATCAGAGGGATTAACTCTAACCTGACAAATTACGTTCTTTCATTGAAAAAGAACAACTTGAGAATTGTAGTCTCTATACTTACTGGCCGTGGCCATTTCAAAAGCCACTTTCATCGCATGGGACTGGCCAATGATGCCGTATGCGACGAATGTCTGGAAGATGTTGACGATAGTTTACACTTCATCAGCAGTTGTCCAGCTTTCCACCGTATATGAGATCTCTTGTGTTTAGCTGCAGGTTTATTCCTGTAAATCTACTGTCTTCTCTGCCCTGGTTCAAACTGCTTCAGTTTGCTAAGGTTGCAGAACGCGTCTGCGCGCTTTGATGTAATCCTAGGTTTGCACCATGGGCCCTTTGAGGCATTGAGTGCGGAACCTTATAGGGTTCCAACCAACTTTAATAATAATTATGTACCATTCCACAGTTGCATACCCGGTAGTAAATAAAACCTTTATTGGAGGTATGGTGGTAGGTAAAAAATATTATTGATTGAGTTGTGTTGTAGGAAATCGATGAAAAAGAACGAGCTTTTTCATACATCTGGAGAGTTTTGTAAAAAGTTTTGTTAACCATAGATCAAAGGATAGAACATTTTTGCTTGTATACCTATAGTTGTTTACTTTTCTCATTAGAACCAATTACGGTGCTTAAAAATTATTATTATGTGGTTCCAGAATTCAGAACGAAAGGTTTCATGCCTGTTAAAAAATTGTGTGGCGTTGATCATAGAATTCAACATAAAAAAGCGAATGCAGGTGCTTAGTCAAAATGGACATGTCATGTAGAATTTTGTAGTCGAGTGCAGAGTAAAAAACATCTCGTTAACGTTAAACTTATGCAAGTCATAGCATCTTAAGAATGTAGAAAAGAAGATTTCAAAAATTGAAGCTGAAGACAGATATATCAATTTTATTGCAGTCCGTGGAAGTCAAGAATATGTTAAAAGCAAATGAAATTGCTGTTAACAGTCAAATAGCTAAGGCTTATTGGACGCAATAGGAGAGGTTGTTGGGTGAAGGTGTCTGTGTTAAACGGATTTGGAAAAGAAGAACATAAGGGTACATAAGGCTATGACAAAAGTCCAAGATAGATTTTACTGGGTAGAATGTAGACTATCTGTCAAAAAATGTGACACCCTGAATCAAAGATATCGATAACCTGCTCTCCAAACATGCTTGCCTAAAATATTAGAATACTTAATGTACAACGAATATTTTATAAGAAATGTCCTTGTTGATCCAACTCCTCTCAGAATATGTGTGATAGAAGACAAAAACTATACTTTTGATTCGTGAAGGACGAATCTATTCGATTTTCACAGCTTCTGTTGGAGACCAAAGTAAAGATGATCTACTGCAATTTAACCTAAGGTCATAGGTCGCCCATTTACCTGAAAACGGCATAATGTATAGGAAATACCATCCAAATGGCGTAGTGGTTAAAGCTGTGGCAGTTGGAGCGGGAAATCCCGAAATGGGCCCCGTTTTGCAAAGGGATTTTTAACCAAGGGGTATCACAATGAGCCAAATGAACCTGACTGACGAATGGATAAACAAAAACAAGGTGGAAAAAACGGAATAGTATGAAGGTTCTCCAATCGGTCATGTTTCTTAACAAACAATGGTCTAACATATTATCTCCCAAACACGATACACATCACAATCAGTTTGAAACTTGGAAAAGGTACATTAATTTGATAAATTTCAAAATTATATAAGAATATTGCTCTTATTTCAAACGCTTTATGGAACAAAGGAGATATACGAAGTCATTGCAATGTGCCATACGAAACACGAAGATCTGATTAACCAGATCTACCCTAATATAAATAAAAACAAAAGTTAATCCCTGTTAGCGATTTTAATCACCGATTCGACCCCCCAAACTAACCAAACTACACCCTCAATTTTTCGTTATCTTTTGTATATCAACAACACACACACACGCACAAAAAAATATTACAGATTACTGGTTTCCCGTTCAACGATGTTAATTTCCCTTATCATCATACAATCGGGACTTTATTTTTTTTTTTTAACACGAACACTGACAAGATAAATGATAATTATTCATTCGCATTTAAGAATATTGTCGCCTTTGCGTAATTAATAAAAATCCCTTTTTAAATATTATCATAACAACGCTAAAGATAATAGATGACCATCGCCTCTAAGTTTCTACAACAACAAAATGCCGCGCATCAAATCCCTCCCGGCTTTGTAGATATATACCCGCGAGTATATATATATATATATATATATATATATAAGACATTGTTATGGTATTTCCCCGTTCCCTCTTAAACAATAATAATAATACAAATGAACGAAAAGTTTTTTTTTGGTTGAGCTTTTAAAAATCTGACAATAGTAAACTTTGAACTTTCAATATTTCACATTTAATTTATATAAATTTTGATTCCCTCATCTCAAGCGAAACGTTGATAGGAAAGTGAAATCGTTTAGGGGTGGTGTGTAGACGAGCGATGAGAAAAGCTCATAAAACAAGCTTTTAATAATATATTTTTATTTATTTAATATTTTTATTATTATTTTTTAAATTTAATGAATCGTAACAAAAAAGCTTTTCGTTTTGTTTGTTTTTTTTTCGAAAAATTAATTTCCTTAATCTTTATTGATTTCAATCATATAACGCAAGTAACCGTACCGAAATATTATATCGGAAAATGGGTGAATTTTATGTGTACAATACATCAAATAATAAAAGGACATTTTAATGTTTTGGAAATTTAATGTAAACAATATATGTATGTACAACGGAGATAGAGCTTTTAACCGCTTCGAAATACTTATACAATTTGAAGAAGCTCAAAAACGGGATGAAGGGTGGATTTGCTCGGATTTATAGTTGGAATTCAACGGAAATTTTATTTATTTTAAACGACCTTTAGGAATCTAATAAATTTTTGCCAAATTTTTCAGAATTTCGATGATCTAAATTGTTTCAATATTTTTAATTGTTTATTTATTAACGTTTTTAATCTTAATATTTTATAAGATTCAGTTAATATCGAATTGTAATCCAACTGTTCGTAGCATTAAAAGAAAATACAATAAAAAGCCACCATAAATCATACTCTCTATATCGGTATATAGCACGAAGCCTAGAATTTGTATTAAATTTCTTATCTCGTGATTGTGTCGCTTGAATGAAAGAATTGTTAAAGCCATCTGTGATACTCATCCATCAAGATGTGATGCATTTAATCTCACATGAAAACAAATATGACCAACATTCTGTTTCATTGCAGCCTATCCGAATTTTTAAGAAATTCATAACGATTTCAGAAGTCGACGTAGAAGCCCCTCTATTTCGTAAGACCTAATATCCTTGATTGTGAGATCAACGGACAGCTTTACTCAGTTGCCACTTAATCCAATTACTCTTTTGAATTGTTGTCATTTCACACAAATTTATGTATTTGTTTGATAAGCACATACCATAGACTCTCGTTTAAACAAATTCGTTATATTTAATTATAGCCTGTGGCAGTTGTGGTACAGTCAGTCGACCAGAAAAACACGAGATGTGTTAATTTGACCCATGCAAAAATTTAACTCAGAACTATGCTCTATTTATCAGATCTCGTTATTCAAAACAAAAATTTTGAGATAACTCCCGTGAAAAGTTAATGCATACGTTTGATGCAACAAAAAAATGCAAACATTTTACAGCCACTATTGAATAGGAAGAGAAGAGACTTAACGTCAACGTTGACTTAACGTCTTCTCCTCCTCGTCAATAGTGGCAGTGCAATTTTAAACTTTTTTACCAGAATCCCTTGATAATTGAAAGTTACTTAATACCTTAACGTTTCACCGTCCACAATCTGTATCATCCAACTTACATATGCAATATCATCACACATGAGTGAGCTTAAAATGCAAAAAAAATTTTGAATAGCTTTTTGAGCTTTTTATAAATAGCGCCAAATTCTAAATTTTATTTGTCATGTTTGCGAAGTGGAGAGACAGACCAGTTTAACTGGCATGAAGCGATCTCACATATAAGATATTCTATTTAACAAGACACTTCTGACAATATTTCAACACTACTGTTCAGTAGCAGTTTAACGCTTTGAATTATGGTCTTGTCGAAATGATAAGAAATGGGATGAAGACAAATCCTTCTCATCAACTGTTGGTGTTTTTTAGATTCCGAAAGACTCATTCTATACGAATCATAGTGGATAAAACCAAATTGAAAGGTTCATTAAATTCGTTGTCACCTTTCAATAATAACCTACAGCTTTTTAAAGACCCTATAACCGCGTTCAGACCTAACAAACTATTTAATACTTATTGGTTGGTGTACATTTTAGTAGGTTGCCAGCCTAACGAATTCTTTTTATCCCCACAATCGCAAATGCGGACGAAAACTTTTTTTTTATGTCTTATCTGTTTTGGGGCTCAAGGCACTCCCTATTTGTTCGCGGTTGCCTATTTACGTCCTTACTTTAACCATCTGCACATTGCATAGCACCATGCTAGCCTATAGTGCCTGCTCCTATCGAGATTCGAACCGGTACCTCCCGCTCCAACTGCCGCAGCTTTAACCACTGCGCCACCTGGGCGGTAAAAATATTCTTGATATCAGATAATGGTTTACGTTCTGGTATTACGCTTGTCATAGTTGAATTCTAATCTAAACCCAATACTCTCATATTCTGGATCTTGCATCTATTCTGGACCTTGCATCTAAACTTAATGTTTAAGGTGTTCTAAAACGTTATATTTAAAT